>OX104059.1:46249061-46701765 GCA_944474145.2 Dicrocoelium dendriticum | reverse complement strand
TCTCAGAACCTGGAGCGCGCGACAACCAAAACGAAACACCGAAGAGGGGCACAGCAAGCAAGACCGCCTAAACACAATCTTCATACATGGCGTGCCAGAACATCCTTCTAACGATGTTCAAGAGACCGGAAAGCACGATTTAGAACAGTGGCGGTTCATTCGTGAAACACTTTCTTTGGATAATGTTGTGGCACTATCGCTCACCAGGATACCTCTCTCACCGAATTATAGAGGATGCGGCCCTAGAATCCTAAAACTTGTGGTTCAGTCAGAGCAACAAGCAAAGGATGTTTTGGATCGATGGCGGAGAAATCGGAAACATCTTCCTTCCGAAATTCGGTTAAAGGTCGCAAACACTTTGCACAGCTCAAATATTAAAGCAACTGAAGCAGCAAGCATACTGACGAATGTACAGAAGTGTAACTTGACTGCTGCTTTAATTGACTCTGACGTAGGTCTAAACGAAGGCTGGGACGCACCTTGGCCGAATCAAGTTGCAAACGAGGTATCATTGACCCATCAAAAAAACGAGTAACTGCCGACCTCCCATCGGTCGGCATTCTCCCACACTTGACAGCTTCACCTCTCTGCGGGCTCCTAGAGACCGAGAAACTGGCCTGCTTGTATACAAATGCTCAGGGACTTTCTAACAAACTGGCTGAACTGAAAGATCGCCAAGCTTCCGGCTCGTATGATGTCATTGGTATCACCGAGACATGGTTGCACACGGGAATGACGGACGCTGAATTGTCGCTACCCGGCATGTCGCTGATCCGGAACGACAGGCTCACAAAAGGAGGAGGGGTAATCCTGTACTACCGAAACGACTTACAGTGCGAAGCCGTGGAGGATTCAGACTCGCAGTTCCCCGACTCTCTTTGGTGCCGGTTGCAGTTAAAAGGCAGGGACGCTTGCCTTATTGTCTTGGTGTACCGCGCCCCTAACTCAACACCCGAAACCGACTACCACCTAACGGCTGCTTTAAGGTGCAGTTTACAACAAAAGTACACTCACATTCTTATCATGGGTGATTTCAACGTACATTGTTTAGAAGCCCCTGCCACGATCGGAGAACAATTCAAAACCGATCTACAAGATCTAGTAACTACTGTTCCTCTTTACAACCACATCACTTTGCCCACTCGGTTCAGAACTGGTAACAGGCCATCTGTGCTGGATCTTGTGCTTACCAACGAGGAGCATATGATTGATGCGTTGGTTTTAGACTGCCCGTTGGGTCGCAGTGATCACGCAGTCATCAGTTTCAACTTCGTCTGCTATGCAGAATATCTGAATGATAACGATGATACTGTGCGAACCATCACAAGGTACGACCGACTCGCCCAGCTAGTCAGCGCCACAACATGGTCTTTCCTCGAAGAAGAACCCCCGGAAGTCGCCTGGCTCGAGTTCGTCAACACATTCAGTCAGCTGATTGCACAGGCTTCAGAGATAAAAGCTTGCAATAAGTGCAAATCAGTTTCTTTCGTTAGGAGCAGAACCCGAAAATGGATGACAGTACGCAACGCAGCATGGCGAGTGTACAGAGAAGCTCCAGCACCAGAAACTTGGGACAACTACGTAGCCCAACGTAACCACTGCACTCAACTGTTAAGAGAAGACAAAGCCGCCTATCAGCAGAACATCGCAAAAACCTTCAGTGCTAACCACAAACTGCTGTACAAGCACGTTAATAGCCTACGAAAGGTGAGGCAAGGATTTCCTCCACTCAAGACGGCTGATGGCCCAACAAGAACGTCTATGGAAGCTGCAAACGCGCTGCAGATGCAATACGCCCCCACGTTTCAAAGGGTCTTGCCACCAAGCGATCTACCAAGCTTTGTATTCTGCTCACCAGGACTAACCCACATCAATTTTACCGCAGAGGCTGTATTGCAAAAGCTGACTTCTCTACGCAAACACAGCTCGCCGGGTGTCGACACCATTCGTCCAGAGGCATTGGGAGCAGCAGCAAACCAACTGGCAGGACTTTAGCTCAGTTTTTCCAGCGCTGCTTAGACCAGAACCAAGTTCCCGCCATGTGGAAGCTTGGAATAATAAGCCCGATTCACAAAGGTGGAAGCAGAACTGATCCCTCCAACTACCGCCCAGTATCCCTTCTTCCTATACTCTCCAAGGTCATGGAATCCATAGTTGCCGATGCACTGGTGTGCTATCTGGAAAACTGCAACCTCATCACTCCTGAACAGCACGGTTTCCGTCGACAGCGGTCATGTACAACTAATTTACTAATTGCACGCAGTAGTTGGACCGAGGCAGCTGACGCTGGAGAAGGTGTTGATGTGATCTACCTGGATTTTTCCAAGGCTTTCGATCGTCTAGACCATCGGATACTACTATCCAAGCTGCAGCATTACGGGATCGGAGACCCTCTTTTAAGCTGGATCGCCAACTTTCTACTTCAACGGCAATTAGTGGTCAGAGTTCGGAGCTCTTTATCGGACCCCATACAAGTCGAGTGTGGTGTGCCGCAAGGCTCAGTTCTAGGTCCACGTTTGTTTTTGGTGTTTATTAATGACCTTGCACAGGGAATCGCTTCAAACTTCCTAATGTTTGCCGACGATATCAAGATCTGGCGCAGGATCCAGGCGAACGCCGACCAACATGTGCTTCAGAGTGATTTAGATACGGTGTATCAATGGTCGACCCAAAACTTATTGCATTTCAACGTCAGTAAATGCAAGGTGCTTTCCATCCGACATCAGAGCAGCTACTCATACCGACTCGGAACGGATGTACTGCAACAATCAACTCTCGAACGTGACTTGGGTGTCCTGGTTCAAGATGACTTGGGTTGCTCCAGGCAATCCGAAAAGGCCTCGAAGACCGGGAACCAACACGTCGGGCTGTTGAGGCGGGCGTTTGGACAAATAAACAGCTCCATATTTCGACAAATGCTCAGTGCGTATGTTCGCCCCCATGTCGAATATGCAATTCAAGCCTGGCATCCATGGCTGAAACACGACCTTAATGCACTGGAGCAGCCACAACGCCGGGCATCTAAGAACGTAATTGGAATGCGCAATCTTTCCTACCAGGAGAGGCTGCGACGACTGGGATTGTTCAGTGGAAGCTATCGCAGACTACGAGGCGACCTGATTATGGCATACTTGATTCTGCGAGACCCACATCATGTGTGCCGCCCTTTACTGCAACTCAGCAGCAATACAAACCTGAGGGGCCACTCATTAAAACTCGCAGAACAATACAGTCGTCTGGAGTGCCGCAGAAATTTCTTTTCCATTCGTGTCTGATTCGAATGATGGCACGTAGGTCTCTGTGAGAATAAATCCAAAGATTTGGAGGCGAATGACGCAAGAGGACAGTTTTTTGCGACCGCACGGCTAAGTGATGCAATGATAGCCTACACAGCGTACCAAATGTATGTAATCATTTGACTTACAAAAAATGTTATATTGCAATACCTTCACGATTTATCAATCATAATGTGATTGACATTGTTCTTCTTAAAGGTCTGACTGACCGTACTTTTTCCATTTATCTGTAGCAACAACAGAGTTGAGGAACGTACCAATCGATCGGACCAATATACTGACCCGTTTCTCGTATAGTCGGGAAATAAACAAATTTATTTAAGTGTTCTCCGTATGAAAAGTCACTAGTGTCTGTTTAAAAACACTGTGCAGTGGCGAATGTGACACGACGCTAATGAAAGTCACTGCACCTTGCTTATCCGGTTGATCCCATCTACTCCACGGACGTTGGACATCGACATCAAAAATATCCTACGATATTTCATCTTTAATTGGTAGTCGGATTAAACGCCATCACTAATGCAGCACCACACATACAAAATCAATCAACATGGCTACATAAACTCATTTTTGGTGGCATCTGGTTACGGATACGCCTGTCACTGCAGCTTCCATAGGACAGTCACAGGAAGGCTGTGCCTACGGAGGGAGCTTTCTTTACTTGCGATGTACCACCCACAGCTCCATCCACACACCCCATATGCAGTGTAAATCCGAAGGAATAAGATCGGGGACATGTGCGTGGGAGCCACCTTCCATCAACTGAGCTGACCTATTCTCTCTTAACAATCACCGTAGCAGCATCCCTATCTACCTAAGTCAGGAATCTGCGCTCTAGACGTGCACAAGGCGGTGGTTGGGCTGTAGTCCGCTCTACACTGGATGGAACCACTCTTTGAGTATAGCACCGTCATGATGACGTTGCGCCCCACCCTATAATCTGAAAGGATTATTGTATACTGGACTCAGATTAATCGAGGTGGAAGGTAATAGACAGGGAGGCACCTCGTTACCCTGCATATAAAGCACAGCCACACCGGGAATAACAAACAACCAAGACATAATTTGAAGGAAAATAAGCACACGAAATTGACATGGAATACAGAACAGAATAACAGTAGTGTGTACATCGAATACAGTTCAATAATCTTTATCCAAGTTAAGAAGATCTACTCTAAGTGTGAGTAGGTGTAGCCCAACTGCGAGGAAGCGCATGGTGTATGTAATATCAAGCTCAGTAAAAGGCTACGTACACACACTCAAGTATATAGATAGTTAGAAATTGGCAACCTTGTAACGTAACGGTTACCGATCAATCTTTGCTGTACTACTATGACTATGCCTATGAATTCATGCCTCACAATGTCAAGAAGGAATTATTTATTTATTTCGGCTGAAAAATACCCTAATCCAAGAATTATGCATATCCAAGCTCGCATCGGTACCAGCAGATATTTCTCAACCTTAGACATCGCGCAAGCCAATCAACCGTTAGAACTACATGAAAATACCTAAAAGATAATGACAATCAGTAATCATCGGGGTTTGTTCAGGTGCAACCGACTTCCATTCATCATCCACTCAACTCTAGCTATTTACCAACGAACGACAGAGAACAGCATAACATTCTTGCTTAAATCATTCGTGTGCATAGACGATGTCCTGATTACCGGGATAACAAATGAGGAACATTTCCATACTCTGCTCATTGCTCTGGACCGCCTGAAGGAGAATGGTTTGAGGTGGAAGCATGAAAATGCGTATTTTTGGCACCCCACTTTGATTATTTGAGTATTCCCATCAGTACATAGGGGTGAAGACAATTGATGAGAAAATTCGGGCAATTATTGAAGCACCACAGTCAAGGAACCAACATGAATCGAGGTCGTTCTTGGGAGGGTCCATCCACTACTTAAGGTCTGTTCTGTAATCGGTCACACCCATTGCATCGCTTAGGCGTGGACTGAGATTTGATTCAATACAATTTTTTCAATTCAAGTGAGCACTTTATACAAGCGGGGTGGATATTCAGCTGTTACACATACGCCTACAGCATTGTACAAAGAATACACAACAAAATTAATAAGCAGCAGAGACAGCAATATTCTTACTATGTACTTTTGCTTGTAAGCTCAATACCGACTGTCTGGTTCATTGAGTTCATTGAGTGATAGAGAGTAGAAGGGAGGTTTCCTTGTCAGCTCCTTCACTTCCCGATGTTCCAAGAATTGCAGGCGTAGTAGCTGTGGCTGGTTGCACAAAACGCGTGACAACTGTGGGATTACAGATGAGTGGTAAGTCTTTGTACCGTAATAAATGGAAATGTACTTATGTCCAATTGAGGAAGTTATCCAGTTAGCCAGTGCACCATAAAGGGGGTGATTTGCATCAGCCAGTAATTTTGAAGCGTCTTTTGCGTGGACTGGAATGAGTAGACACAGTAATGTCAACAAAGGTCGCCTTTCGAATACCGCTACCTCGAGACAGTAGTGCCAATGACCTAGCTAGGATTTTTAAATGCTTCTCTAGGAAACCGGGGAATATGACAGGGGAGCAATAAGTCCAGTGAGATAAGGCACAAGCGGTGATAAAAAAGCAGTATTAGGTAGCGGGCGACAGGGGCAGATCACAAACGAGCTGCGTAAAAGAAAAGCCTCCTCACTTTTGTATAGACTTCATTCGCATGAAGCGACCATGGTTGATCACAGCTGAGTGTAACACCTAGATACTTCACAGACTCGGTGGGGTGCAACCGCTCACCATCTATGCCAACTTCAGTGCGATCCAGTAAACGTCGCTGCTTTCAGGAATAATCCTCTCGAAGAAGTACAGCTTTCCTGAGGTGCAAGCAATTGGCCGGTATTTGTCTGAGCCTTTCTTTGGCACCGGTGTAATTCTAGCGTTTCGTCAACGGTCGGTAACGTTACATTCTTGTATGCACGACGTGTACAGATCAGCAAAAGGCCGGGTCAAGGAATCAGCGCATAGCTTGAGGTTAAGGAATATAAACAGTCCGGGTCACTTGCTTTGTCGGAATTCAGCTTCAGCAGGTGATTGAGTACTGTACTCCTGTCAATGACAGATGAAGAGATCGTAGGACAGTCCACTAGGGGGGAGGAAGGGCAAGAAGTGTACTTAGTACTTAAAATACAAAATTTTCGGTTCAGATCTTCAGGGTCCATGTCTGGATTTGACACTCGGTGAGAGACACCAGTAAGTTGTCCTACAGTCCAGCAGACCTCTCGGCAGCTATAGTTTCCGAGAATGGTCTGGGCAAATAAATGATTTAGATGGCGCAACTCTAACTTGATAGAAATAAAAAGAGACTTCCCTGCAACGTGGTGTTTCTGTAGGAATGCTTTCTCTTGGAGGCTAGCAAGCATTTTAGACACGGAGCTAAAAACCGATCAGCACGGATATAGATCCTTTCAAATGGACAGCAGGTATCAAAACAGTAGTTGAGATAGCTCGTTAACTGGTCACGGTAGGTAGACAGATCACTATCACGTAATATATTAAAGTCTGTAGATGCAACCATTTCTCGTAGTCGATATATGTTCTGAGGTGATCATTATCTACTTTTAACCTTACGATCTTTACAGCAATTGAGTCCCATTTGATTTATTTTGCTGTATGCGACGGATAACTGTAAGTTTGAGTGATCAGAGCTGCCAATCGGTGCCTGATTGCATACAAAATACAACTTCGCCTTGTTTACAAATATCAGATCTAGGATGGCTTCAAGTCAAGTGGGCGAGTTTACAATGTTTTAATCCAAGATCAGGGAAAAAGTAGTGTCCAATCTGTGGAAATCGTTAGCAAAAATGCATAGATAATAATCAGTGTGGTCGCTGAGAGTTGAAGTGGATTGATCGTAAAATTCTTCTGCTTCAGGGGTGGGGCAGGTAGGGGAAATGTAGCTATTTGCCGGTAAAATCAATTTGGGTCTGCTTAAGCATCAGCTTACATTTCAAAAGTAAGTAGTTACTACGTGACGTAGCAAAGATAAACATAGATTTGATGAGGTGCACCACGACGGATTGATATAAATAATGACTCCTCTGCAACTGTTCCGGTATGTAGATTTCCGGTCGGCAATATAGCAAATGAATGCGTCAATCGCTACAACAGTGTAGTACACATTCTCATAGAGCCAGGTCTCTTGAAGCATAATTACGCCTAGTTTCGAATATTCACGAGCACAGATTGTGGTGGTAATCTCATCTATTTTGCTCACAAGTGATGGGATATTTAAAGTGTGATGGGTATACTTATGCTCCGCAATAGTTACTTCCGTAGAGCGACATTCCATCCAGCACGATACTTTTTAGTAGATTTCTTCTTCTTTTTATTGATTCGCTTCAGTATATTCCATATGGCTTGACCAGGAAAACTGGGCTTTCAGGGAACTAGAAACACATAGGGGTTGTAAAATATCGCGAGTGTATGTTAACATGACCTTGATTATTCTATGGTTTGGTGATGAAAAACATATCAGAGTTGCTGAAAGCGTGTATAAGCACTTCCGCGGAAGAAAGAGGAAAGCTTGGCTAGCTTTGAAGGCCCCGCCGTAATTGAGATGGAGGATTTGGCTTTTCGCCAGGCCAAAAACGCATTGGATCGTCCACCGGTTTTGGTCCGGTTTCACCTCGAAGATTGCATTAATTTAACCCCGTCATACAAGGAATTTGATATAAAAATTCATTGTTTGGGTGCATAGTGATGCGTTAGATTTCTTAAAATTATAAAGCGAATAAAATGATCGTTGTTTGTCAAGCATGCACTTGGGAGTATGTGTACTCATGTACACAAAAAGTGAAAATAAACTTTTATGCGTGTTTACATAGGTACACACTGTGTAAGAAGGGGTTCACATATGATGCAACACACTACTGTCGGAGCCGCCATGTTGCAATCTGATTCTAGGGGAGTAAACCAACCGGTTGCATTTTCCCGTCGGACCAAATCCTAGGCTGCGAGAGAAACGACGCCCCAATTCGCAGGGACTTTTGCGGTCGTATCCATTAATACCTGTTCGGACAGAAGTTTGGGATACATACGGACCACAAACTATTATTGTTCTCTATGTACAGTTCTCTAAGATAATGGCTCGATATTTACCGGCGATGAGTTCGAGCAAATGCTATACCAACAGGAAATATAGTGAGTGCTCTCGGCACCACATCACCCTTCGCTCAATGGTCTAGCCCAGACAGTGGTTAGGACAATCAAACAGGGCGTGGCCAAACAACGGTCCGGAACTTTACAAACACAACTGGACAAATTCATACTATAGTGCCGCGTTGCACCACATACTACCATAGACAATCGACCTTGTGAACTTCTGCTTTGTCAACGTCTGTGCATTCGGTTGGATTTTCTCAAACCTGACCTGCACTGAACGGTCGTTAAACGCGACAATACGACATGAGAATAAAAGAACTGGTGGCAGAGGCAGGTGACAGTGTATATAAAACTAAGGCCAATGCATAAGTTTTGGAATCGACGATTCACGAGATAAAGAAGTGGTAGTGCAGTGGAAGCAGAGTTGCAGTAAGGACGAATACTGCGATGTCATTTGGACCAAGTGCGTGTCCCGTCCATACTTACAACAACATTGTAGGACGATGTCGGCTGTATCAAGTTATATGTTCCTGTGATATCCACTGATCATTAAATTTTGCACCAAATTTCCATGTAGGTACACTACCACTTCCTAGCCAAAACTGCAAACCCGGCTTCCATGAAAAAGTGTTCCTTAAGACGATGGAACGCCCATAACACACACCATTTCTGCCTGTTAAGATGCCACCCATTTGTATGCTGTTTCGTTCCTCCTACGCCCGTTTTTACTAACTTTAGCTCTTCCAGAGTAAAACTTGTATCTATGGTAGCTGAACGTAAACATTGTGATGGACTTTTACAATGGCCCGGAGTTTACCGGTTTCCGTAAGAGATAATACGGGTGCATTTCTGTAAAAGCACTAAGTACTCTGAGGCGCGTGGGTCGCTGCGACGAAAGTTTTGGGGTAGTGAACCGTCGCAACTTCACCTTTGGAAGCAGAATGCCATCAGTCTATTTGTTACGATTGGGAACATCCGTGGGAATTATCTGCGAAAGCGGAAACCTGTCCTCAAGTTAACAGATTTACGTGATTCAGCGCCGAACATTGCCAACCATTTTACCGTTACATCAAATGGAGATGTTGTTACATCTTTGAGAAAATAGAGACAACTCTACTAAACTTAATTATCGTTCAGCAATGCTACCGAGCAAATTTCGCAAATGCTGTCAATTTCTTACTAGTATTCATGCCACAGACAGAGAGTTTGGCATTCATGCGAAGTTGTCGACAATCAACAAATAAAATCCAATCAAAACGACCGTCTACAGATAATAATTTGACTTGTTACACTTCCTTTTGGATAGTCAAGTTTAAATGGCAAAGCAGGACCCAGCGCACAGAGTTCCAAGGGGCAGGCTAGAAGTAAAGCCAACCTAATTGTCTGACAATTGCAATGCTCAAAGAACATGATAATTTAGCAGTTATTGAAAGTCGCAGAAGCTCAATAACACCGACTTGGAAGAGTGCACGGTTACCAAATAAGATACACAATTGCGCTAATCTGTTTATTTAAGCTACATCACCTGTGAGTCGACCGACTGTTCACAGCGTGCAGAGCCGCATAGAGAGAGGGAGAGAGTTCGAGAAGTTGATGAGTGCTCATGCTATTGGAACCATTTGCAATACTTAGAACAGTGAGGGCCATACTGCTGTTCACGACGCCGGATCCCAAATCAATCGTTAGACAACACAACCACCCTGAACGATACTGTGTGGGGTATAAGATAAATAGAGGATGGTCAGTGAAGCACATATGCACTGTAAGCTGTGGAGTTTCGACCGATGACAGTCTGTTCGAATTCATTGAACTGGCGGCAATAAGAGAACGTCATGACCAGGTAAGTAGGTTGTGTTGTTCGACCACCACAATGCTGACCCGTCAAAAAGCCCTGTTAACACCGGTTGGCGGACGCTGGATCCTTTACCTTGTCTGTTCTAATCGCATATCACTAATCATGGCAGGTTTGTTTATCCTGATAATTAGTCACCGACTGGGGGTATAACGACTGTATGAAATGACCATGGACCAGATCCGGTCAAGCTGAATGAAATTCCCACTGAATCTCAATAAAGGCGTTCGCTATCTACTTTCATTCGGTCCACCAAGAGAGGTTTTGGAGCGGAAAGTCAGACGCCCAGCATATGAACAGTTACAATCAACCGTTTCCCAGCACGTTATTCTGGCGAATAAATCCGGTTAAATGGGATCGTGGTTGTTAGATTTTTGCAGATAGCTATAAATTGTCAACAAAAACGTTGAAAATCTATCACTGGACACCAGTAGTGTGCTTTTTATGGGTGCATTTCTCACTGACAGTCAGAAATCTGTCGTCTGCTTCCGACCAGGGACTAAGTAGCGTAATTTGCATCGGTCTCCGGCTACCTCCAACTGTCAGCGGTTACTTATGTGGAGTGTGGATAGAGTTTCAAACACCGTACCCAATCTACTTATCCCTCTTTTTCCCAACTAATCGGGCTCCCCTCATGAGGAGTTTGGTTGCCACCATAGATGACACATTTTTAGTTTAATGCCGTTGAACAATTCAGAAGCTGGTGCATCAAGAGCACAAAAATGGCGCTTCAGCCGAATAGTTGCCATCCCAGTGATGGATTTTGAGGCCGAAGGTCGGACAGAGACCTGCTGACTTGTCTGGTTACGGTGACCTTAGGCGACCGACAGGCGATCGACAATGATAGGTGTCTGGCCTTGCGAACTAACCGACATCTGTGACCTGAATCCTCTGTGATGCCTTGGACAGAATTGTTACTCAGGTAGGAGGCAAAAGTCTAGACAGGACCTGGTCGACAGAACACCGCACTGGCCTCTACGTTTGCGAGTCCTTTAGACCAGCTGCCACGAAACAATCATGCCCTGCTTCCCGACTGAGCAGCCCGACTTAGCAGCTCACCCTTAGGTATCTAATGTGCCGAACACTTGGTACCTCCCTTATGCTTAACATCAGGGATATTGCAGAAACGAAAGGTGATGGAAGAAGAGAACCGTGTGAAACCAAATTTTCTGCCTATTCATCTAAAACGATGGGCTTTGTTCGATGACGAACACGGTCAATCAAGGTGGAGTGGCGACGTGGAGGAGTTGAGAATTACCCATGCTCACGAGACTGAGTCAATGCGACGTACAACGGCAACTAGGAAAAATTTCCAGTGAATTGTTGAATGGACGTTTCTACAAATCATGTTGTTGGATCCGTGACATTATAAGAATACGCCTCTTCCAAGAATTTTAATTGACTCCAGTGAATCCACACACCGATTGTTGTTTACCGCCTTCAGTCAGTGACGGCATCAGATGCTTCCGATAAGCAGTTCTAAAAAATCTAGCGAATGGTATTCGCTCCTACGGCGGTTGATGACAGTCTTGTGGGTGATATCCGTTTCTTGATATGATTACCAATGGAGACACTAAAGAGCCACAGCACGTTTGCGCGTTCATGGAAGTTGTCGGAAGGTTGCGCTGTGCGAATCCATGCACTACGTATTAAAGGTAAGTTGGAACAAGAAACCGGGAGAAGTGAAGAAAAACCAGGTTTTGATAGGAGCTGACACCAACCTCTCCGACGTGCACAGTATTAATGTTGGGTTCTGGGGAAAACGCACACCACACATACCCACGGAGAGGGCTGGGCAGTATCCAGTTCCTTGCTGCGATCATCGTTTGCACCCGGAACTACCCGAATGGCTGTGCACCTCCCAAACGGTAAATGCTCAGTGATATATGACGGATAAATGTGCCGATGATTAATAAACCTTTCCTATGGCCGGTTCGGAGTTTTACAAAGAAAAAGCAGGCAATAAGAAATGATGAACAACAATTATGGTGAACTTGCTGATCCATGTTCTTTTATATGAATCGTTTACACATCGCTTGAAACAGTTGTCAAAACCACCAGCTCTAGTTTCTATTTTTCAGCAAAACGGGTGTTGATTTTAACTTACTTGGTTTTCTAGTGTTACAATAGGCTGCGTTTATTTTGCGTAACCCAGTGTAGTGTGCGCTATCGACACCATGCTTGAACGCAACTAATGTAGGGACACTATTAACAGATTCTGGGAGGGAATTCCATTTGTGCCAAACACGCCTCTAGCGGAAATCCATACAATGCTCCAAGCGGCTACTAGCTTGAGTTGTAGGCTTTTCAGGTTGCTGTTTTGACTGAACATAAGCAGTTGTGGGTACGCGTGATCTAGGTTTCGTAAATTCTGGTGAACCATGATGAGATTATCATGCCAACGCCGGTAGAGTTCGCTGAAAACTTCCAGTACCCTCACTCTAAGTTACTAGAGCAAATGAACCACCGTTTTACATTTCAGGCAACCCAACATTGCAGTATCTACAAAAATTGCGATCTTGCTTCCACCATAGATGTCAAGTAGGCATTGCGGATTCCACGTGAGTGTATACGTATGTAGAAGGTTGGGATATAACAATGGTTAAAGACAAGTATACATACAGTGAATCGAATGACATCACTCAAACTACAAGATAATACGAGAATATAAATATTCAGTAAAATCTGTGGTGCCATGATCGTGGATATTGTACATTCCACATACAGTAAGATAAGGCATGCAGTTGACGGAGGAAGTTTGGTACATACTTGAAAGCTGTCTTTGCTGCAGGTTATCCCTG
Organism: Dicrocoelium dendriticum; assembly: GCA_944474145.2. Taxonomy (NCBI): domain Eukaryota; kingdom Metazoa; phylum Platyhelminthes; class Trematoda; order Plagiorchiida; family Dicrocoeliidae; genus Dicrocoelium; species Dicrocoelium dendriticum. The sequence goes on along the minus strand of OX104059.1, from coordinate 46,688,692 downwards.
CCCTGGCTCAAATCTAATCCAGCTCGACCCTCTGGCCTCCAAAGAGCTCATAGAGTTCCAGGTGTGTACATTTGAAGCCACAAAATGTGTCTTTGGTTTGTTTTTGTGTGCACCGATCACCTGTTCTGGTTTCGTACACAACACAATTGTATTAATGCTCCTCAATATCTGATAAGAAGGGTAAACGTGGTCCTGTGACTAACTGTGACCGTCAAGCTTTAATGATACCAGATGCCGTAGTGCGGTAGCCGTAGATAAACACACATCAATCTCTTGTCTAGGTCTCACTGTGTGTGCTTGAAAGTGAGAACAATGCAAGGGGCCAAAAAGGACACTTGACAGGGTTACTACGAAACCAGTGCGACCTCTCATGGATTGCCATGTCACGCAGACGGAAATGAATTTAGCAAGTCAAACTGAATACGGCACTTACAAGCGTGATCACAACCATTCGTCACACGCATCACCTCAGTCACAGTCGTGTGGCTACCGTGTTTAAGAATCCAATATTAAACACTATCTGCTTTCCATTTTACAGCCCTCTGTGGGTACGCGAACGACGGTGTATCTGTCCGATCCACTCTATGTAATACTGTCCATCAGAACCTGAACAAGCGGCACGCTGTATCGGTTTGCTGGGTCTACCTACGTGAACAAGCGCGTTGTATTCTCTCCAATACATCCGCAAAGTCACGAAATGTGATTAAGTGCAGACTATAGAAGGGGACGAAGTGCTTATCAATTCAAAAAGGCTAAAAATTATACAAACCCGCATTTTTTGCTTTTACACACGGCTACCGAAAGTGTCGCTGTGTGTGATTCACACGTGAACAGTTGTGGGTAGTGGTCAGCGTAAGTGCTCCCCTCAGCCATACTGTCACCATTTGTGTGACATTTAGGTGGCACACAGTCGTACCACTCCGAACCGTAAATAACATCCTGTCCAGGGTTTACTGTCACTAAGTTCATTAGCTATCGCTCGTTTTGGCAGTAGCACCATCACTATAGTCGATTTGAATGTTGCTGCCAAAAGGTAATTATACCTCAGCCCAGCTCTCCAGGTTAGGTGAACGTTGTAGATGCCAGGCTGAGGACGGTACTACATCTACTGATTCGTTAATGGACTAACAAGTAAAATTGTCTCACGTGTCCGGTAATTTGAGGATGCGTCAGAAACGATGGAAACTTACCTTCTAAGATGAACGCGTTGAATTAGTATCAATACTAAGACTGAAGACAGGTTGAAGCCTAGGAAGAAAGCGAAACACGGTTTACGCTGCAGTATCGCCTGGAAGGTCGTGAGCAACGCGTTTCCCTTGGTCTCAGTTCAAAAATAATTCAGGGCACAGGAAACGATACTCCTTGCAAACAAATTTATAAAACAAGTTCGTACGCAGATCAATAATGTACGCTTCTGGCACCCTTCCTCAACCGCAACATACAGCTCGGTCCGAATTGTCAACAAAGGTGGCTTCGTAATGAATCATGTAGGAACGAAGTAACGGTGCCTCAGCACGTAGCATTCTTATATGACAAAGTATGTACGAGAAACAGCCAATATTCGGAAATACATGCCGCGCACTTGCTGCACACTAACTTCAAGATTCTAACAGTGTGCCATTCCCGAGCTTAAGATGGCTTGGAGTGTTAGATGTAACAAGCATAGACTACATTCACACTAATGTTAAGTTTAAAGGGATGAACAATTGAAAGCGAGAGACGAGGCGGATGCCGTGATGACACAAATGCTCAGAGTGTATCCAGTCAGATAGCAGTGAACATAGGACCGGGTTGATAGTGCAGACTGGTAGCGAGAACAAGTATTTCACATTCGAGGATTCGTATATTCTCTATAAATAAACTGCTACAAGCCTAGTGCTTCGAGCGAACACAAGATATCTTGGTGGTATGGATAAAGGAGAGCCCCAATACAGTAATAAAAATTCCTGTTCCTTGTATGTTCAAGATTCTGTGTGTATTACATGCATCATCATAAAACACATGCGACACCAAATACGAATAAAGCCAATATTCGCCCTGCGAGTGCACGTTCAACTTTGTGACCGCAGTACAAGATACGCGGATGACTTATTTTGTTCCGCTGTGCTCGCACAACTCCTAACAGATTGCTAACTCTAGGGACCTAACGGCAAACTGAGCTACATTAACTTCCACTTGTGGAGCCACCATTTGCTATTTGCCTCAACTAAGCTTCCTCGTACGGAACTTCATAGAGCGAGATCTGGAAGTTGTCGTAGGCCCCAGCGCAAACAAAGTCCCTGTCGCAGATCCAGTTAATGTGGAGCACAGTTAATTAAAGGGCTCCCTTATAGTGATGCGTAGCTTCATTTTGAGGCAACTAGTCTTGATCGTCTCTGTCCAAGTTCTACAGAGAAACGACCAAACAGGATGCTAACACTAAGTTAATAAGTTTATTTTCTATAACATAAATGTCAATGTCCCTATCTAATAGAATACATTCCACTGACCTGAGAAATATATTCTGACGGTATCTAGCACGTCACATTACAGTGTTATAAGAAAATGATTATCTTCAGTGATGTCAAGGCTACCTCGTAGGAATTACAGGTAAACACAATGAATCACAACATACGGAATGCACCTATGTGGCAAATACTTTTAAATCATCACTGAAATATTCCCTGTTAACTACTGACTGCAGCCTGGCATTGGGAAATGTTGGCGTCACCGAGATCGTCCTTTGAGTGATGCAGCGCCCTCATGCTACCGAAACCAGCAAAAGTCGCCCATCATAGAAGACGTGTACTTGCCCCCGTAGCGCTGCTGCATGACTGAAATGTCGGTGAAGGCGCTCACCATGCTTACCGCTAACAGATCCCAAGTTCTCAGGGAAAAAGTCAAGGTGATTATGCATAAAGTGCATAGTGAGTGGCACTCGAACACCAACAGCTCGATAGCCCGCAATGAGTTTCGTGTGTTGCCTTTGTAGTTTTCTGCTCCTATTCTGTCCAAAAATCCCGTAAAACTTTCTTGAATAATCGTCACGCTTCTAACTCGAATGTGCTCAACTGGATTTTGAAAACACTGTCTGTCATTAGCCGGCGCATATAAGGCCAAATGACTATCCCTCCTTTGAGCTTCGGAGCACTGATCTTCGAAAACACTTGTTTCAAGTACTGGAACGCAAAACCATCTCGCTTGAGGGCTTTGCCGAAGGTTTTAATCAAAACAAGCTTCATGTGCAGGGTTGGTAGATACATGTGATCAGGCTGCACAAGAGGCGTATGTTTTACACTCATTTTCCATGCAGTATAACCCGTCCTCTCTGGTCAATTTTCGGTCGTGTAGTGCTGTTGAGTTTCTCTATTGTCCCACAAGCACAAGAAAAAGCGGGTGCTCCCAAAAACCCGAAAAAAGCAATATTTTATGAAGCCTCCTTGCATACACATTAGGAGTTTAATGACTTTGCAGTCAGCACAGATGTTCCAAAAGTACCTAACATAGTTCAGTGCAGCTACCATCTGTTGCATACTATCGTAAGTTTCTTTCCTATTGGTGACATGCAACAGAGGCACAGTTGGGTATACATCTCCGTTGTGGAGCAATATGGCCTTAAGACTACTCTTGGACGAGTCAGTGCATAAACGCCATTCATTCGCGATATACCCCAGACCAAGTTCCTTTGTCAGTACTTCCACTTTGGAACAGTACCAGAAGATTTCTCTTTTGTTACAGAAACTGGATAAGCTAACTCTTCGCTCTCTGTATAGTGTAACCTTAGTGTTTGCGAGAGTAGGTGCGGATGTTGCAGCCGAGATCCCAGCAACTCGGTCTTGTCTTTAGGCACGCCCAGGTCACGTACCAGATACTCCAGCTCTGATTGTTCAATAACATGTGGATTGACAATATTAGCACCAAAATTTTCACAGATGTCAAAATCGGGGGAAGTTGGCGATGCAGAATCATTGCTCATCGACAGTGACATGTTCACTGGAGGCAATCACCAGAGATGCAATCATGAGGAAGAGCTAAAATAGCTGATGGAAAATGGGGGTAACGAATTTGGTGCATGTTTCTGTTGGAGACTCCAATGACACTAGTTAAGCAGGAGTAGAAGTCTGTCGTGTGATCGTTCGGTTCCTTCCACACCATTGGGATTGCAAAGGGTATCTTGTCTTTGCTCTTGAGCCACTGAGTCAGATGAAGATTACAGGACAAGCAAGCAATATGCGGCGCCCACTTCTCATCATGCTCAAGATATCAATCAAGGAAACGCAGCTCTTAATTCACTTTCAGTATCACGTGGAGACCATGGCCAAGAGGACTTCTTTGCCACACTTACTGGGCGCCAAGTGACCAATCACAGGTAAGCATTCGATGCATGAATCGCACTGCTTAGCTTAAATGAACAACTGAAATTAAACAAAAACCCGACCTGATAGAAACGTCTGGTTCGCATATTCGTAATCAGCTTCCTTAGTACTACTAGAAATATCCTAACTCATTTCTGTTATAAAAATGAGGTTGCACAGTATAATTTGTCGCAATCACATTTTGATACAGGTCGACCATTTTGTTGGGATTATGATCGCTAACGGACTATCGCTTGGGTTTTCGCTAACCCAGTGGTTGCGTAACTGGTAATGTACAACTGGGCACCGATGCGTTCACGTAAGCCGCTAATTAGCTATAGTTACGGATCAATGAGGCTATATTGCACAAAATTCCATGACCGCCGTGCGGTCATATTCTCTCTGGCCTCATACTCAGATGGGAGTTACAGACACAATTCTCGTCACACACACAGAAGGGATTACACTTATTAGATCCGGCTTCACTATTGTTATTTAACACATTTCATCTATTGGATCTACCTTTGTGTAGCTCATCTCGTACAAATAAATCTCATTTTTCTCACCCTTCCAGCAGAAACACGCGCGTAATTTGCCGAGTCCCGAGCCACACCGCAACGTTCGTGTTCTCAAACGAAAGCCAACTGTAAGATCTATACCACGAATCACCAACAACAGCTGTCCGCCGCTAACTGAAGGATCTGTAAGAGGTTTTCTCTCCCTTAAAGCACAATTGTTTTGTTTAAGCCACAAGGCGCTTACGGAGCGAATGTCCCAACCGCTTACATCTGCCCCGCCCACTCTGTGACGCACCGAATTTGCAGTGGACGTGTCAAGTCAAGTCAGTATAAGCTTTATATATCTCAAAGGTACATTGCCGGCATTCTGCAATATTCATCGTGGATGTTTTAAAGGAACAAAATTAAAACTAAAAAATGATAGAGCTGTAAAAATGGAATTAAAAATGCAAGGGCTGCACAAATAAACTATCCCGAATCTGCAACCTGTTGACGGTACAGCGTCGAAGACCAGTTTATCGGTCCGAACGCAGGTTTATTAAGTTACAAAACGCCTTCTGTCAACTTTGCGCAATACCCACAGTATCACACGGCCCAGCTACAAAATCGGCGTTGAACAGCAGTAGAGAAGTTGCGACCAGTCTAATAAGTAAATAATTTACTCTTGAATTTGTCCAGATACACCAAACCAGGCATGATCAACAAATACCGAAAAGTTACGCGAAAACTGACGAATCCGAGCAGATAAAGTAAGGGCAATGTTCTAGCGAGAAAATAAAAGCGGATTTAATGGCTGATTCACGGCCCTGGGGACCGACAGGCAACCATACCTGAATCAGCCATTGACCTGAAAGACCTTGATCGACGCGATGGTTTGCAACGGCCACATAAAAGCTGCCCCATCTACAACCACCGGAATAAAATTATTGGAGGGGTTTCCTTGACCTTAGCAATATGTAGGAACAGGAATCCAGTGTTTAGGCTGCCTCGGCATGTTACAATCTAATACTTCTAAGCTCGCAATAAACCAGCTGCAACAACACAACTGTAGGCCAGACTCTCTGTGGATCTGTGCAGTAATATGGTCATCCCACTGGTAAAGATTGTACATCAGCAATCGAAGATATACGAAAGACTGGTGGCTATGACTGGACAAACGAGGAGTATCAAAATCGTTTCATTAGAATAAAGCGCGACAGATTAAACCCAGTCATTTACATTAGTCTCCGCTACAAAATTGAAGAAGGTTGGGCTGTGAGTAAACATTATGTCACATGGGGCTTTGGACGTCAATACGACCAGTGGTCCAAGTACGCCATAAATAACCACCACCAGTGCGATGTGAATAACTACGGCCAAGGCCTGCTTCACCCTCTAAATTGCTACGAAATTCACGAAGGTGTTACAGGGCTGGCACAGCCCTGCCATCTAATCGGAGTTTATCGGGAACAGTGCACTATCGGGCCCGAAGAACACGGTCGCTATGCAGCGACCCAAACCACTCAGTTCAGAGCGGAGCTGCCCCTAGAGAAACTGCCACCAAAGGCCCACACCTCTGCGCGGATCATAATGAATTTTCTCTCAGTGAGAATGCAGTTCCATTGAACTTGCTCCAGTCTCCCCATCGTATCTCACGGACTCTTCACAAGTAAACCGTCTGCCTCCTGAGCTATGTTCATGTCAATGCCTTAACCGCCGAGCCGCTAAGTAACTGTGTTGTGTCTAACGTCGCAACAGCATCGGCCCCGCTCATCTTTTCCCGGAGATAGGCCATTACACGACAACTCCTGTGTCAACAAACATAACTCTTTCTCATATGCTCTACATTTACTATTGTTTGGGTGAACTGTAAATATGAAGAAGTGAAAGCACGGTTGCCATGCTTGAGACTGTAAAAGTACTCTTACTATTGACCAGTCTACTTTATGCGAGTCTCTGCACAGTGGTACAGCGTTACTAGTTTCGTCTGCATTATCAGTCGCTAGTCCTCGTCTGCCGAGTAAGTCTGTTCCAATACAAATCGTCTAGGCTACTTTTTGTGTGGGAAACAACGACTGAAAGTTTTCGTCCTTCCCGACTAGGACAGTCGAAACCCAAGAAATATGTTTAGAACAGGACATCAACATAGCGGTGATTGCAACACGGTTGCTACCAAAGACAATAGGATATTTAGTCCTTCATCTACTCCCACTAGACCCATAATAAATGCAGAAGGCGAGCCTATACTTAGCCTCCACCGGTTGTATGCAGACCAGCTGGACACTCGAGCTCAACCCATGCAGCACAAATAGCCCTTACGGGATCGTATTGCGTACCATCGGCATTCTTCACCAGCGTTCCAATTTCGAAGTTAGGTTCCTTAAAAGTAAAGCAACCCGGTGATGTGAACTAGTAGCACTTTATATGTAATATTCATAGTGTTGTAGTTAGAGCAGTCAGCTGGACACAGAGCAAACGTCAACAAACCTCACAGCACTGCGGTGAAGCAAGGCTTCGCCAAATGCTATCGAGTTATGTCGACGAAGCAGCAACAGTTCCGATATTCACAGCTTGCTTCCAGAATGGGTCATGTAACATCCGCATCTTCCCGGATAGGCAGTGGAGCAAGTGCAAACAGGCGAAGCACGACGAAGAAGAATACTGGAAGGAATCCATATCCAGGACCATCTTGTACACGATGTTCTCGAGGCTGGCGGACAAGATGAGCGCAAAGTGGCTACCCAAGGCCAGAAGTATTGAAGCTACATTCGGGTGGCTCTCTTTAAAAACATCATAGCGCAATCGATCTGAAGGCTGTGCATATTAGCAAGTTACAAAGGATGTGGCCGGAAGATTGTGAATTTGACACTTCAATCCAAACAAATGTCAACAGAGGTGTTGAAGTGGTGGTATGAAAGTCACCGCAGTCTACATGCTGAAATCCGAATCAAAGGGGCGTCTCCTGAACATTTATTCGAACCACCTCCCGACGACATTTCGCATGACATCATTAATTTAGCCGTCAGAACTATTCGAAACTCCACACATTCTTTACAAAGGGATGAGAAAATATGCAATGACGTGATACCTGGATGCGCCACAAATGCGTTCGTCACCGCCCTCACACAAAGTGACTGGTGCCCGAACCTCCACGGATCGGTACAACACCATACCCGAAACACACGTCCCCCGACTCACTACTGAAATCCGAAAACATTTCCTGTATGTACACCAACACAAGTTCTCCTGAACGGGCTTGCCGAACTACGGCTATGCCAAGCCTCATAGGCCTGGGATCTCACATTCGTAAGTGGAAGTTGGCCGCACTCAGATATTACTGACGTCGAAGTCGCGATACACGGTATGTCCCTTCTTCGATCGAACGCTCACCAAGAGGAGTGGAGTACTTTTATACTACCGTAATGATCTGCGGTGAGGATGATTGGACTATCCGTAAGCGCTGATCATTGACTCACTGCGGTGCAGTCTGCGACTGAAACGAAATGACACTTGACTTGTGGAGGACGAGTAACGTCTCCAGTGTTCACCCCATTGATGGACACCCGCTTGACAGTAGCCTGGGGAAGGGCCCTCTAACGACGATACAGCCATGTTCCCATCTCAGGTGACCTCAATGTTCACGATCTAGAACTTTCGTCACTCCCAGCGAGCCTTCAAAGCCGACTTGCAAAAGCTTTTTGCAAGCACTCCGCTCTTCAGCCATGTCAGTTCTCCCACAAGATTCAGAGCGGGAAACAATCCTAAATAAATAACCAAACCTTTTATTTCTCGACGATGCGAGAGAGTATTCCCACATAGGGAAAGATCAAAATATTTACAGATTTTTTCGTTTAGTCCGCTCTACATATTAGACGGGAATATGCATTATGTCCATGTCAGTTTCACAAATGCACGTTGTTCAGGGTGAAGTGCAGAAGATTATCCTGGAGTTATGTCCTCCGTTAACGAATGCCCCGTCGATCTAAACCAGCACAGTCTGACCAGAAGGCGGAAATGAGACTTCCGTGAATGAGTCATCCTTTCAAACTCCTGCTGATGCGCAATCCGATTTCATCGATCGGTTAAAATATGTTCATAAGTCATCAAGAACAAGGGACCGAAGGTAAACAATTGTTTTCGATGAATTCCTCGTCAGACCTTTACAATCATATGGGTAAAGAACAATGGGAGTAACAGTGGTTTCGATCAGTTCAAATGAAATTGGATCACGTGACAACCGGGGGCATAAACCAGCAATAAACGTAAACGATAAGCGCAAACTAGGGCAAAGATGTAGTCAAATGATTGCTTCTGGCCTCCGAATCGTCCAGTTTATCTGGCCAGGGTAACTTAAGAGCTTCGATCAGTTTCTTTTGTGAACACAAAAGCGGTTGATACAACCGAATACTGATCGCCTCAGCTGTAGCGAGGGTGCGGAGGCGCAGGCCTTTCGATTGGAGTGGCGGAACCTTGTAGAGTATTCGAAAGGCGCGGACTGGATCAACTTCATGCCCACTATCAACTAGATGAGCCATAACAGAGCTAGTTATAGCCCCGGTACCGCCTCGACGCAACCAGCGTGGAAGGTGCTCATTAATGCGCTTTGACAAGTGCCGTGCCGTTCGACCGATGTAAGTAGCGCCACAGGCGCACTCGAACTGATAAATGACCATAGAAGCGGTCAGCATCGGCAACTTGTCTTTGTTGCAAATGCGAATGAGGGGTTCCGTTGAGAAAGTACACTTGAGCTTAGCAGCTGGAAAAGTTGACTTAACGGCTGTAGAAAGGCTTCTGGATACACATTCGGCGGCTGCGTCTCCTTTGAAAGGTAATCTTATAAATAGTTCTTTCTTCTCAGCTGTTAGAACCTGCACCGGCTCGGGTTTGTCTTGCATGTTCTTAAGAATGAATCGATCAGGATACCCGTTTTCGCGCAGCACATTTTGTAGGAACTCCAACTCCGTATCCAACGTGTCTTCAGAACAAATCCTGCGAGCCCTTGTGGTTAAAGAGCGAATTAGGTTTCGCTTGTATCTCAAAGGAACGAAACTATGGAAGTTGGTATACTGGCCACTCCAGGTTTTTTTCCTGTAGACTTGCCGTTGGATCGAGCCATCTACTCTACGAGTTAACAATACATTAAGGAACGGTAAGCGGTTGTTCGCTTCGTTCTCGCAGGTAAACTGCAATGCTGCGTGGGCCTGATTAAAGCGTTTAATAACAGCGTCTAGGTCAGTGGACTGATCGGTGACACCAAATATGTCTTCCATATAGCGATGATAACAATCAAAGGTGGTGATCTCCGCATGTAGTTTGGTGTTGACTAGTTTTGCCATGAAGACATCAATAAGCAGTGGACCTAGTGGCGATCCCGTGGCTACACCATCTTTTTGACGGTAGTAGGTGCCATTGAATAGGAACTGTATGTTCCAGGTGCAACGCAAAAGGAGACTTTTCAAAGCACGCAATGGTATGCCTATCGTTGTCTGTGTTTCGTTGATGTAGGTGCAAACGTAATCAATTGTCTCGAGAAGTGAGACCTTTGTGAAAAGCGAGACAACATCCAAGGAAAACATTATTTTCTTACTGATGTTGCGGCCCCTGACGCTTTCGATGAAATGAAAAGTGTCACGAAGGCTGTAATGTGTAAGTCGCTGTCTTATTAGCTCAAGTCCCAGTTCGTAGTGGACTCAGGGAAGGAACAAAATAAACAATAGTATCAAAGTAGGTAAGAAACGACTACAAAACGATTCCAGTAAAAATAAATAAAGGGTAAATATCTGGTAAAGAATAATCCAAAAATATAGACATCAGTTTGCACAGAATACGTAAAATTTGGCTAGCGTTCTTGTAAATTCCATAGTTGTTTTTGGAACCTCTAAAAATGCGGACTCACGCCGAAATCCTCACCCTGTAAGAGAAATACTACAGAGTGAAACAAAAATTCCAATAGCAACAGACTCTGGCGCTAAGTGCAGTGAGAACGAAAGGTGCATCATTTGGTAAATACAACATTTCAGTGCGACATAGCTATAATTGGAAAAGCTACCTAGATGATGGCAACATAAGTGCTAACTTGTCGAAATCTAAAAGGTGTGGTATATCAAAATAGTATACGTGGTCATGAGTTGCAATGGAAAGCTTTATGGCCACTATCCTCCGGATTATTACCGCATAACTAAGGTTTGTGTGCGCCATCAGCCATCACCTCTGTGGTTATTCTGAACGGTGTTAACATTCATTACGCCAGGGTAAGATACGAATAATAGTACAATCCTGGAAGAGCAGGTCTGTGGGAAAACAGGAGCAGGTGTCCAACCATGACTGAGCTTGAGATTTAACTGGCGCATGGTGGGAAATAGTGCCAGGTAAAAGAGAACTGCATGGAGATGGCCAAGGTAGAGTGTAGTGGCGGTCGAAAATCCTGGAAGTCCGGATTTCCGAGATGACAGGGGCCACTCTGACACACGGTTAACATTCGGGCCAGGTTAAATGAGTATGAAATATTGAAGAGCAAGATGATAATAATGTACGGAACAGATCTGGCTTCTCATTCTACCAATCTGCCAATGTAGACATTGGCAGATGGCGAGGGTTCAAGTCTGATAACAGTTTAGAGATTGTGAGAGCCAAGATGAGGTGAAGTGGAGTGACAAAAACTGGGTCGAATTTGTTGTTACATCAGAAAAATAGTTAACCAACTATCTAGAATGTTATGATATAGAGTGCCGAGGTGAACCTACTTTTTAAACCAAGACAAGGCAAATAAAGGAAATCAGATGATGAATAATCAGTGCAGCACGGTTAGGAGAGCCAGTGAAACTAAATGAACCGAAAAATTCCAACGCTAGGCAATCCGGTAGCTCAAGTGTGGTAGATAACAAATTGAACCAAGAAAAAGAGAAATAAAAAGGACAGATAATCAGGGTCAGAAGTTAATGTACAAGTTGAGATCTAAACCGAACAGAATTTTGAATGTGGTAGATGTGAGGCCTGACCTTTAAAGTTCTATGAGGCCAGTCTCATAAATATCGTCTAGAGATAGATTTGCCCAGTATACGTAATACGTCCTCAACGGTGAGGTGCTTGAATACTTGAGTTCGAAGTATCCGCTTAGTGTTGTTGCATCTAGTGGATTCGGACAGCTCATTCCATAACGTTATATAACTTATGAGCAAAATTTGGCGTGCAATCTTGTACGCACTCTAGGGACGCAAAAACTAGATGATGTATTTCTAGCTAGATAATGATGGAAAGTGACAAACTGGACAGTATCTGGTTCCCCAGATGTGGTATGAGCTAAATGAAACAGGAAGATAAGGTTAATCTTAATTCTTCTAAACCACACTTGTTCTAACTTCTACAGTTTACATCGTTATTGATAACTTAAGGATCCGAACCCTTGTGAGTGTCTGGTAAAGGAACGTAGTACTTTTCCAAAATTGAGTTTGTCCTACATTTCTAAATTTATGAATACTAATGGACATTATTCTAATACTGGGCACGCATATGCTTTATACATAGGTAGCCTAGTCTTTCAAGCTTAATGTATTGCAAATACGTGCTATGATAACTTTCGCTTTAGCGGTGACACGAGATACCTGTTCGGAGAAATTGAAAGAGCTTGAGTAGCGAACTCCGAGGTCACGAATTATTATGTAACAGGTTATTGGTTTGTCATCTAAGGTCAATATGTCATCAATAAGGTTGCCTCTGAAGAACAGGGCTTTACATTTGCCAACAGATAATATCAATTTCCACTCTCGACACCACCGCTAGAGGGCGAAAAGCTCCATCTGTATTGTTTGAGCGCCGTGTGGTTCCTTTTTGCTATAAAAAACAAACACAACTTTGATATCATTCGAGAAAAGAAAGGATCTGCCATAGCAAAAGATTCGGAAAATGTCATTTCTGTGTAGTAGGAATAACAGTGGGCCTAAAACACTTCCCTGTATGACGCCACTGGTTACTAGTCTAGGTGAAGCTACGCAGTTCCCCACCCTGACATAATTGGTGCGTGTAGATAAAAAAAAAGATAGCCATACTAGTAATGGGTTATCAAACCGACAAGAGGCTAACTTTGTCAGTAGTTCTGCATGGGGCACGCGTTCGAATGCTTTTTCCATGTCTAAGAAGAGAATAACCATCGACTGCCCGGAGTCAGTCGGCTTGATTACCTAGTCCGGAATTCCAGATTGGCATGTTTGACATGAAAGACCACGAGGAATCCATGTTGCCATCTGTCGCTCAAATGTTGTGAATTAAGAAGCTCCAAGACTCTTTCTTTGCTTATTCTTTCCCTAATAATATGGAAGTATGGCTTATGGGGCAGTAATTTGTTAGCTCGTGAGGTGATCCCCTTTGTGTCGAGGAAGGACTGTGGCCCGTTTCCACCCAGCAGGGTATACACCGGTTTTAATTGACAAGGTGAATATGTTTGGCAGGAACAAGGGAATATCGGGCCCGGCGATTTAAAGCAATGATGGTGGTATGCTGTCAGGTCCAGGGTGAAAAGAATGCTTTAGGGCGGCTAGTTGCCTACCAATGCTATACAAGTTGAACTCAATTGTATCTATTGTTTCACTGGTGAATAGAGGTAAACTTCCTTGTGCAACACAGCCACGAGTATTAAACGAGGAGGAGAAATGCTTGTTTAATAACGTAGAGCTCAACGGGGTCGGTGGTGAGACGGTTGTCTGCTCAGGCAATGGTTATAGGTTGATGACATTGTGCTCCGTAGCTGACTCTTACCATGCGGTGTAACATGTGTTTACAGCTGGGGGCTATTAGCGCTTGTGCCTCTTGTGACATAAACTTTCTTTTATGTCGGTCTTGCAAGTCCTTGAGAATTTTATCAGTTTGCATGATCGCACATTTTAATTCGTTTGCTTAAACCTAAAGCGCAAGTGTTTCGGAAGCACCGCAACAGCTTTAGGAATGGGATTTTGAGGACGAGGCAATAGCTGCTTCCTATATTACAGTGGTGCAAGCAGGTCAGTGCAAGAGCTCAGACCTTGGTAGAACTCATCAGCGGTGATATATGAACAGTCTGTAAGGAAAAAGCCATCCCAGTCAAGGGATCTAATAATCAGAGATAATCTGTTCCAGTCCAACTTGCCATATGGACGATATTGGTGGGAATACTGGGCGTTCGTTACCATTATTTGGGCAACCTTGAAGGTAAATTGGATAATCTTAAGATCGCTCACAGGGAGCTTACGAAGAGTCTGTGTACGTGCACTTGTTTGTGCACTAGATAGGTTAAACGTGAAATACAAGTCTAAAATGTTACTGCCTCTAGTAAGAGAGCATACTTACGGTGTCCATCCAAGAGTAACTACTGACAGAAGAAAATTCCGATACTTAGCGAATGTTGTTCGTTTCTGCCACGAAACATCGGGCATGTTTAGGTCCCCAGTTATAATTTTTTGTAAGAACGGCATCTCAGATGCCCATTCGGACGATGCAGTCAACTGGTTTAATTTGGTCTTGGTAGCGCTGGGCGGCAGGTAAATACAACCAACAAGAAAACGATAGCATTTAATCTTAACCTGTATCCAGACCGGTTCCTCGAAGCTGAAGGACGAAGGAGCCTCCAATCTATTCGCCTTTAAAGCATCATTAAGATACACAACACAACCGCTACCTCGACCAGTAAGAGGGCTACTAGGTAAAGTCATGAAGCCAGGAAGAAATAGCTCTGTGCACTGCGAGCCAACATGTTTCCGTTACAAGCACAACATATGGACGAGAGAAGGATAATAAGATTCGTAGGTGATGCTTCGTGTTCATTAACGATCGAGTATGCGTTGGAAGAAAGTTAACTACATCATTTTGAGATAGAAGGCTTGCTACCTCTAACATCAGCCTCCTGGGACTAGAATTATCTAATAAAGCATATTTTGCAGATTGTTGAGAGGCAAGCTCAAACTCATTTTTGCTGTTTTCATTGTTACCTGTATCAAAAGATCTATGGGACCTTAAGTTGCCCCATGCTGAGGCTGATGTTGCATTCATGATGCGTCTTCACCGCAGTTGGGCTAAACCAACTTACACATAAACTAAGTATTTTTAAGCCGGAGTAATTTCATTCCAGTTTATTTAGTTCGTTTTGCCTAGCTGAATAATCTTCTATTAACAGGACAGCTTACTTACACTAAATGTGGTGATCTTCGTTATCTTTATTGCGTTTGTATCACTTTTTGCGGAACTAATGAACTTTTTGTACTTATCGCGAATTCGTTGCTAATCAGCATACTTCATATGCTGATTTAGGGAAGACAAATGTCTGCGCAAGCGTATTCTTTAACAGATATATTTTAGTTGATAATGTCATTTCAAGTGATTGACTGTTGTTTGACATCCCAGGTGTGGCTGCGATTGATGTGCTTGTTGACGAGGTGCCTACCTGTCTATTATCCATTACCTCGTCCATACTGGCTCCAGGAAACAGTTGTTCGTTGTTGGATGGGAGGGGGTGCACAGTCCTTGTGCACGTGTTAGGCTCGAAGAGTGGTTCCATGCACTCAAAGTGGAGCCGATTGCGGTCCAGCCACCGCCTTGTGTGCGCTTGATTCCCCAAATACAGCTTGCTTACCTTTGCCTGTGAAGGAGTGTGGGCCGGCTCCGTTGATGAAACGTGGCTCCCATCCGCATGGCTCCGGTCTTATTCCTTCGGGTTTACACTGGATATGTTGTGTGTGGATGGAGCTGTGGGTGGTGCAGCGAAAGCCATCCATGGTCCTTCTGTAGGCGCAGACGACCTGTGGCTGTCTCAGTGGAGGCCACATGGACAGACAAATCCCAAACTGGATGCCTCCAACCATGGGACTTTAAGCCACACTGTGGTGTGCACTTAACAAAGACCGTGGTGCAGGTTACGGGAGTGCTAACTGGGCTTATTATACATGAGTGGGATGTTTGTGGCGGTGTATAGGGCATGAAAACCATGTGGTACTTTCTGATTCCCTAATGACTAGTTGATATGCGTCGGGAGGTGGAGAGGCAGTAAGTGAGCCAGGTGAGACGGCGGGTACCCAAGTAAAGGCAAGTGCATGTCAGCTGCATGTTTGTAGTGTTTCTCCAAGGGTAGAAATATAATACGATGGTCAACTACATGACTGAACGGATACACAAAATGTGGTACGGGTTATGAGAGAGCGATCCCATTATAGGGTGTAATCTTGCTCCTGTAGTTACTATAATGCCCATTATGAGCATCTCTGCTCATGGAGAACGAAAGGAGGGTAGAAGGCATGGGCGCGCCATAAGTTTGGGGATCAAGTACCCCTGTACGAATTGAGATAGCCCCGACCTTTGGAAAAGCGGCCAAACCATTTTTAAATGAGATGGGTAGAGCTGCTCATTGGTTTCATTCTTGCGTGTTTCGGAAGGTGGTTGAAGACAGTTTTCTTTGATAAATCTGCCTATAGCCGTTTTTTGCATGAATCCCTTGAGATTTTTGTTCTGATCCAACAACCTTTGCCGCAGCTTTACGCATGTAGGGTTTATCGTGTGGTTGGCCGTTAGCTGAGAAGCAAGCGGCGTGTTGGATTGTGGTGCGTGTGGTCGGGTTTGTACTACTTTATGTCTGACAGTGGTTTTAGCGTTTATAAGTATGGTATCCACAGGCTCGTTGTCTCTATACGGTCCATCCAGTGGCTGGACAAACTTCGTGGAGCCTGAACTGGAACTGTTAGTGGGGACAAATTTCATATGATTCTGAGGACTATTAGGAGAAATGTCACCCAAAGGCTGAATTGGGTCAATGTCAAACATACTGTCTATTCCTGGGGAAGCTGTTTTGGACGGACTAGGTGGTGCCGATCGTGTGGGTGCAACACCCACGCTGGGTGGTACACTGGAGCGGCTATTGTCAAGATTCACTACGGTATCTAAGCTTACATGGCGGTGCGTATTTACAGGAGTATATTTTCTCAGGCCTGCCAGAGCTCGTCTACTTCGAAGCACTTCCTTTTGGAGTGGTGTCGCATCGTGTTTAGGAATTATCCTTTCGAAACCGGGTCTTGCGACTATAAGACTTTGAGAGTGAAGGATCTTTTCAGCATTTGCTTTGTCAGTGAGCTTGAAGACGACCGGACAGCAATGCTTAGGCGAGTCTAATTTTAATCGGATAGATGTACAACGTATGGACAGTCAGTTGCTGGCTTCAAGCACGACCTTTTCTACGGTTTCGATTTTGATCATACCAGGCACATTGAACTCGACTAGGTTTTTCTGACGGCGTGTATGTTCACAAAGTTCTGATGCAACTGCTGAGATGAACTATGAAGCCTCGTGCAAGTAATCAAGTTTGGCATACCACACAGGCATACTACACAAGCAGGTTGCAGAAGTCGTCTATTGCCGAGAGTTTTCATTAACGGATTTGAGGTCCTTTTCAAGCCGAACGACTCTGTTGCATACTTCTGTGGGACTGTTGGTAGTAGAAGCTAAAAGATCTTTGTGAATTTTAGGAGTTTCCTTACGTTTGCCTAATTTCATAGGTTTTTAAATACCTTTAAAACTTCCTTATTTGGTAGCTACGCATTTGTGCCTGGGTTGTTCATCCGGTGGTTGGTCATACCGCGGAAGAGGAAGCAGGTTGATCTACTACCACAACTTTACTAGAGCCCCTTAAAGTTCGTCGGATTTGTAACTTTGTGTTGGTGGCTGAACGTTTCTTTACAGCGGCTAGTGTTTTAGAAGTCATCTATAGATTAAGAGATGAATGTAGTCGGTAAGCCTATGTAGTCGACATAGCGAACATAAGCAAGATGGAACTGGTTAAGTCCTTAATGGGTTGGACAGCTGGGAAGGAATAAATGAGAGGAAATAAGGGTAAAAGGGAAGGTATGTCAACAGCGGTGATGTTTGGTATGAATACACTAAGCCTCTGCATCAAAAATTGTAAAACTTCTAAAAACGAAAAATAAGTAATTACTAAATAAATTGTATATTCATCGACGATGCAAGAAGCGGTTCCCTAAGAGCAACAGATAAGACAATCGTGCAACCTTTCCATGATCTTGTATTAATACATTTTACAAGAATACACTTGGGCGAAATTTCAAATTAGGTAACACAAAGTTAGCAGAATCGTTCCGCTATTTGTTTCTGTCATTGAATCAGGATTCTTCAAAATCACTTGTCAGATGTTTGGGCCGAACAACAATGAAATAAAACGAAATAGGCTGTTGAGCGAAATGCCAGGTGTATGTTTCGAAAATGTATTCAGGCACGGTCAATACTGCTTTCGAAAGTGTCATCTGGGGACTGTGATGTCCCAAACATCTAAATCACGTTTTTAACGGTGAAATGCTTACTAATCGCAAGCTTAAAATTGCAAAGTGTATAGCATGTTCTGATATCACTTAGAAGTTTTTTCCAACTCTTTGAGTAGTGGGTTAGGAAGAAACCTACGCTGATCCTCATAGTAAATTTTAGAATCATGACATTTACCTCTTTGTTATGGAGTGCATATCTGCTGTTTAAACATACGTAAACACCGTTTTCAAGACTGCGGATATAACAATTTTGGATGCTATACAGGAAACATAGGTTCAGCTTCAATATCCGAAGCCAAATCGGGTCAAATCTAAGTTTGTCACATCGCTCTCTGTATGTCAACTTTGAGGAATATCCATATAGCATTTTCGTGAAGCGACTCTGGAGGCTCTCAAGAGCATGCTGGTCAGAGTTCCACAGATTATACTTTACCATTGAACAGTATTCCATACACGGCAATACATATGTTTTGTAAATCGTTATGCGAGATTCCGTGAGGTAAAAATGATGGCAGGTATAACCGATGGTCTTCATCGCTTTCGAAACTTGATAGTAACAGTGTTTAGAAAAGTTAAAAGTGACTGAATACCGCACGCCCAACTCACGAACTGCTCTGCATTGCGAGATATATGCGCCTTGTAGTAATAAACTGTCTGGCGGTATTTGACATTTGTACGAAGAAATATTGCACTTGTCCACGGCAAATGACATCTGCCACAGTTGGCACCAAGAGTCAAGGGCTGATAGTTCATCCTGAATGAGACGTACGGCTTCCTGAGGATTTGCACGTGGTTGTGAATAGACAACTTAATGTCATCAGCGAAGATAAATGCAACACCATTTCTTATTCTCTGGAATATCTCACTGATATAGTAGAAAAAGCAGAGGACCAAGAACACTCCCTTGAATTACTCAAATAGTGATTGATTTCGGTTTAGAGAAACGGTCGTCTATGCGCACCACCTGCTGTCTACCAATTATATATGTGTATAACCAAGAAAACATCGGTTCTCTAGTGCCTATAGCCTTAAGTTTGTTCAATAACCTTATGTGAGGCGCTCTATCAAAAGCTTTTACATATCCAGGAACAGGATTCCAACATTGTTTCCGTTGTCTACGGCAGCCTTTGGATGGTTTAAAATGTTTGTCTGGCAGCTTGCGCAGGATCGACCTTGCATGAAGCCGTGTTGGGTATTAATGTTAAAGTTAGGGTTTTTCAAGAACACAAATAGTTCATCCTTCACTGTCCTTTCCATTATTCTAGAAATAGTGGGTGTGTGACTGATAAGACGAAAGTTTTTAACCTCCTAGGCAGAGCCATTTTTGTGTCGCGGGATAACGACAGAAGTTTTCCATTGAGTAGGTTATACTCCGTTGTTAAAAGAGAGTGTGAAGATGTTGAGCAAAAGCAGAAGGAAGTCACCACCGATGTATTTTATTAAAGAACGGGGATCCCATCAGAGGCTGCGCACGTTGAGGAGTATAAGCGAGAGAGTTGACCAGTGATTTTCGCTATAATGAATTCCACTGTGCACAGAATTTGGTAGTTGTGCGGCATGATAATTGTTGGTGTGTCTGATTATTCATTGAGCATTGATTCGGCAAATTAGGCACCGAAAACTTCGCAGACATCACCTGGTGCGTCGTAGTATATTCCATCAGGCGTGGTTATAAAATTGAAATTGTCGCTGTAACGCGAGCACTGGGCACGGAATAGTTTGGCTAGCTCAGCTGTTTTGCTAGGCCGTTCAGTGCTTTATACTCTTCTAGAATGAGGTTTTGTCACACTGATGCCTCTGTTCTTCGACGAGCTTCGACGGCTGTAATAATAGCGCAAATTCAGCAGTTAACTTGAATTTCTGCCGAATCTTATGAAGTGTTCGTGCTGCCTTCAACGTCTTGCGATCGGATTTATGTTTGGTATGGTAAGCACATTTTATTGGTACTGCTGAATTGAGGCAGAAGCCAATTATACTATAAAACTTCCGTCTCTTGTGGAGAACATGAAGAGAGAAAGAATTTATCCCAATTCCTCTAACGTACCAGGTCCTTGAAAGAGCTCCAGTCGACGCAACTGAACAGATGATAATGCATTGTTTCCTGCACATCGGCCATGTGTAGTCTTAGGCGGCATTTGATCACGTGATTATTGCTACCCGGAAATGTTTCAAGAACGTGATTCAATGATTGCAGGTATGCCCAATGAACAATTGAGATCCAGAGTACTTTCACCACTGGTAGATTGGGAGACGTGTTGCTGCCAATCATTCATTTGGATACAGGAGATAAGATTTCGGTATTCCAAAGGAGCGTTTCCTATTGGCCATGAAATCGTAGATTGAAATCAATTCCAATACTCTTATGTAAGAATGGTAGGCTAGCGGCGCGTACAAATGCAAACGTCAAACGTTCTAGGTCTTCTTGGCTGCCGTTTGGTGCCCTGCATATACATCCAAAAAGAGCTGCTGCTGACTAACGGATATCGTAAGCCATAGTGATTCCTGAACATTGTTCAACACTGGCTTATCGAATACTGCTGCTGCAAGCGAATTTTTCAGATAACTTACACAGCCACCACTTCGATGACCCTGCCGATTTCTCATAAACTTGTCATTTTCGAAAATAGTTACTTGCTTGTCAAACGTGTCATCATGGCAACACGATTCATTTATAAATATTATATCAGGATTATTCACTAAAACAAATGAGCGCAGTGGGTGGGTCTTAGAGTGAAAGAACGAATGTTTCTCTAAAATACTGAGATAGATGTGCGATATGATGAAAATGGTTTAAGTTTTGTTATAAACGCTGTGGTTTCAAGCCATGTGCCTGGGTCCAGGCTAGAACTTGTTGCAAAAGTGCGTGTATTGCCAACGGTGGATAATGATTTGGAGATGGTCACAGCGGAGTGGGTTGCAACTGAATATGGCCCTCTAGATAATGGTTCGACGGATATAGTCCATGATTGTTGCAATAGCTTGTAGGAGCTGGAGAGTTAGGTTGTGTCCTCTGCATCATATCAATAATAAGCTGTTGATTACGGAACGCAATGATAGGAATCAGTGGGTAACTGTCGTTTCCATTCATGGGTAAGCTCCTCTTACTTATGCTCGAATTACAAGGCATGACTATGCGCGGTGGAGGCACACTGGTGTCAATCTATACACCTTCATCAGCATAATCCGTGTGGTTCGTTGATGGGTTCAGAAAGTCTTGATACCTAACTACACCGTATGTAAGGTGCAAAGATAGCGGCACATCTTCCATAACTTTATGACCAATGGATGTAGATCTATCCAAACATAATGACGATGCAGGGTCTCCCAATGATGCTTGCGATAACTAGGTCAACTGTCCTTTTACTATCGATCAGTTTGACCGGATCCATCGATATTCTCGATGAGCTTGGGCAGTGGGCAGAGCAGACTTTAGTTGGGACATGACTGTTCGAGGCTTGAGGTAGCAGTTTTGCATGCAATTGGGATTTTGCAGGTAATGCAGTTGTTATTCACTGATCCCATTTTTATCACTTCGCATACAGGAAAGAGTATTATCCAATAGGAAGCATCGGCCATATCACTAGATTATAATATCTGCTGTAAATCCAATGCGTTAAGATATCCGAAAAGGAATCCTGAAAACAGCAGCGGAAGCGCGACAGGGCGGCGCTATTCGCACTTTGGTCATGTTTCGCCCTTGATACAAGAACTTCGTCAGACCAGGTGTTCACGAACGAAGTGCTCATGATGGAGAAGTCTATGATGGAGAGCCTTAGTTGTCTGTCTATGCACGTACCGTTAATTTACGACTGTCTGCTAGGTGCAATGTCCACAAGAACAAATTGTGTTGTTTCGGACAGTCATATACACTACGACACTAACAGATCTTGTTGGAGAAGCCGACGGATTTTTCGGTGGACTTTTCCAGTGGTTGCCTGGATGGGACTTGTTGGTAAATTCAGTGGTCTGAGGTAATCTGCATCTGAATACAAGCCCCTTTGTTTTGCACGAACACCTCGTTCATTCGGAGCAGAGCTCGAATGCACTTGCCGGTAAGAGACGCAGCATGGTAATGGAACAATGGATTATGACGAGTGTGAAAGCGAATGGTTGACATGTCCCGTAGGAAGGTTAGGGGGAAATTGTAAAACAATTAGAAAAACGGTGTCACCAAGTGGTTTGGAATAGCACAAGTGCAAGTATTCCTGCTTGGATTACAGGGGGGTTATGATGCCGTCCACCGTTTCTTGTGCACTAATGCCGTCAACTGATAGTCATAGGCTATTTAAGGTAGTTGAAATGTGTCAGGGTTATGTCAAGGCGTTTTCCGAAAAGGGATACTCTGAGGGTATTTATTACATGCGCCAAAAGAGGGTTCCAAGCATGTGACACGGGGAGGGAAAGTTGCGCGAAATCCCAGTCGGTTGCACTGCGTGGCCAATTTAACCCATCTTCTGCTGATATTTTAAATTTTCTTCATTTGCACACATGTTATAGAAAACGGTTCAAAACTCTTACATGAAGATTGGATTTCACCCATTTAGATTATTTAGGAAATCTGAAGACTTTGCTAACTTTGCTTTTAAAAGAGTGCCAGCAAGCAATGACTTCGGAGTGTAAGTGAAAACTGGAAACTGCCTTTTCTGAGAAAATAGACAATTGTTTTCGGATTTGATGTGATGGTATTTAATAGTGCTTTCAAAGAGATAATGTAACAGTAATTTGCGCATTATAAACGAATGTGAAGCTTAAAACTACACAAAATGGTGTTGTGTCATTCATGCGTAGTATGTCGCAGAGCCGGCCGCGTGTAGTGACACATCACCCACACTGGGCAGAGTAGATTAGCCTTCTTCCCACTGTGCTGCATTTTGTTTGTTTTGACATAGCTTTCAAGTGGTGTCCAGGGCAAGCTTTCCTTATGTTGTCTTCAACCTTTCGCCGTTTTCTGTTGGGGGAGATAATTCTCTGCTAGCTACACCTGGAAGTATACTTTTACGCCAGTTCCTTTGAAGGAAAGCCTGTCATGTTGCTCTTGTTTATATGCAGGTGATTTTCTTTACAATGTCCCAACATTATTCATTGCAGCATCCAGTAGAAAGGCAAACAGCGGCTACCATTACTTTTGCTGCAAACTTTTTCTATACTGACCGACTTTTTGGTCCAATTGATCCATTCATGCCATCAAGGTGTTATACTTGCTAACGATGTTAGGCTGTTCAATAACTGTGTTTTGTCCTTTGTCGACCACCACTTTAATTTTGTCAGAGGATATGCACCAACAGAGCTGCTGGTGAGAGTCACAACGGAATCATCAGTTCAAGGCAAAACGGACACTTCCTCTCGTCTGTCAAATCAGTAGTCGTAAGTCCCCCTGTTTAGTTTTCCTAGGGCCTTCGTGTCGAGGGGGCATTTTTCTTTCCGATTTACTCGAACTGTCCCCGTTGCTCTTATGCTTTTGCTGGCTAGAGCTTTCATGAGCGACAAGCCCTGTGAAAAAAATGTCAACATAGATGTGGTAGGACCACTCCTTCGGGAGCTTTTCCACTAGGTCCATAACAACCACATATCCCAAACCCCATTTATTGTCAAATTTAGCCAGAGGTCCTTGGTAGAGATCAATAGGCGGCATAGCCTAGAGGTGTTGCAATGACCCATTGCTTATGCACGAATCTAATATGCTTTCCTCTGATGCATTGCCTCAGTGCATGCCGGCCGTAACATGGTATCATGCTTTGTACCATGCACAGATATTTTTCCATGAGAAAGAATTGCATAAATCTTTCATTGACTAGGTTATAAAGTGGCCGAACTTTTGGGAATTTGTCATCTGCTTGCAGATTGTCGTTGTTTGTCAGATGGAGATAATTCATGATTGTGTCAAATCTGTTTCGGTTAGTTGTTTGACTGATAGCTGCGTTGTGGACATCTTGTTCAGGATCCCAATACATGTGCCTTCTTGGTAATTGATTATAATCAGATAAACAACATAGCGAGAAAGGCAGGCATTTCAGCCAGGGTTATACTGAATTGGTGGTCACTTTTCGAAAGAGTGTACTTAGTTGTCTGCTTTACCATGTGCTCAATAACAGCGTTATCAAAGAAGCGCCTAACTGATTTCTACGGTGTAAGCTCCTCCTTTAAAACATGAGGTTCAGCTTCTGACCATTGATCCTAGACATAAGTCCTCTTGCCTCCATGGTCTAGATCTGGTACCCTTTTGGGTTTTTCTTAAAGAAACAAGCATAGGGGCAGCAAGTTCCTCTTGTAAAATTACCGTGTTACTTTCCGGTTCCTCTTCGAATGGTTCGCCATCCATGATGACTGCAATTACGGAGGTTACACTGAGTATCTGCCTCGCTGACAGCTCAACTAGAAATCCAGCATCTTGAATCACTCCATTGATATCATCATCAGAATTTTGTCCATCACCCGGAGACGTAATGTAAATATTGGCTCTCAGGACACCGTCAGGTTGTTCTATCATAGCGATGCCATCTTGTGCGGAATAAATTTCAAGATTCCTGTTGAAGAAAATTGATGTCATTAGGTAAACTATAGCTTACATACCTTTTTAACAAGGAAAACGAAATTAAAACGGAAAAGCATGTCACTACCATTCAGTGTTACATGCTGTAGTAGTATTAGCTTAATGTATCATAACATTTATTAAAAAAAGCGCAAATTTTTCAATCATTTTACAAATAACTTAGTCAGTTATAAAGTACACTACACACCATCTCTTTGCTGGAGTCTTTTAAAATGTACAGGTGGTTTCAGCTCCTGCATGCAAAAGTATCGCACATGTTACATGATTATGTGTGCTAATGTGTTCTAGACATTATTTAACATAAATATGACAAACTTTTGTGCTTTTCATTGAATAATTACTTAAAGTACACTCACGTTTTTAGGTTTTCCATTTTACTGGCAATTTGTGATCGTGCATGCAAGGGAAAGTTTTCGAAAATAAACTTGGACTGGCTAAACTGATTTCAAGATAATGAGGATTAGTGTGTTATTTACGTTTGAAATCAGAAAACTAGGAGTAATAGATTATTGCAACATGTTAACTCATAGTATGTGTCCTTTAAGAAGGACATCGGCAGAAAATGGGTTAAACTGATGACCCTTTATAGACGTGTTTTGACAGTTTAAAAAGTGATTGGCAAGTGTGGTTGGGGTTTCTCAAGACTTGATTCACCATTAAGAGATTTCCCCGTACAAGCTGATAACGTCCGCTGTACATTTTGAGAGTTTCCAGCCTGAATGGGTAGGGACGGCGGGACAAACCTCTGACGTTCTTTGTCGCCCTGCGTTGTGCAATGTCGAGTGCGGTCACATGGTGCTTCCGCCACGGCTGCTAAGCTTGGACAGCGTATTCCTAGTGAGGCCTCACGTAAGTATGTGTACAGAGCGAACCCTATCCCTGACACCTGGAGTAACTATGTGGTGCATCGTTATCATTGTACGACATTTGTCCACGAGGACAATTCGGTACACCAACAGTCTAGCCGAAAGGTTTTGTGCTAGCAAAAAGCTTCTATAAAAACATGGGAACAGCCTCCAGAAAGTGAAGTGTGATGTTCTCCAGTTCACCTCAGCACATGGATGTGCTTAAATCGGTATGGATATATCAAACGTTCTATGACGTCAACATGCTCCAATATTCCGATGCGCCACTAGCATCTGCCACATTGTTTTTTCTATTCCTCCAGATGCCAATGGTTGCATTAGTCCATTTTACTTCCGCGACTGTTTGGAGAAGTTGCTATCTTTGTGCTCCCCCATTTCTCCCAAAGTGGACAACATTGCTCCAGAAGCACTGCAGCTGACAGCTGCGATTATAGCTGATCCATTATCCCAATTCTTCCTAAGTTATCTGGTACGACAGTAGATCCCTAAAGGTGGAAGCAGGGTATCATTATCCCGATTTTCAAGGGTGGCAGCCGTTCAGAGCCCGTGAACTATCGCCTAGTAATTCGCCTTCCCGCTTTCTCAAATGTGATGGAGTCAATCATAGCTGAGTAACAATGGGTCATTTCGAAAGATCAAACACAAAGGTGTCCAAACGTTTTGCAAGGAGGGTCACATTTTGTGTGGTAATGTCGGGCCATTTACAGTTTGACAATATGATAGTGACAAAAATTCACATGTACAAAAATTCCAAGCGTGTGTTTTTTATTTCATGATGTGGCCTCAGGCCAGATGAAAGCTTGACGTGGGCCGCATTTGGCCTGCGGGTCGGAATTTGGACATTCCTGATCTAACATCATAGCGTCGGAGCAACATGCATTCCATTAGCATCTGATTGCGCGCGGTAGCTAGACTGAATCAGTCGACAATGGAATTAGTACTGATATCATCCTTCTCGAGTTTTCTAAAGATCTCGACCGCTGATGACCGCCTGCTGCTCCAAAATTTGCAAACTTACGGAATAAGGAACCCTGTCCTTGAATGGACCGGAAATTTCCTTAGCCGGTCGCTGCTTTAGGTTTGGGTTATGGGTTATTTTCTGACCCTATTGATATGAATTGCGGTGTTCCACAAGGATAAGTGTTGGAGCTGCGCTTAAGCTTGGTCTTCAAAGACCATATTTGTGTCATCGGGACGAATTACCCGCTTTTTTCAATGTCACCAAGATATGGCGAACGACAGGTAGTCAGGAATATCACGGTCCGCTGCAGGGAGACATAGATCCGGCTTTTGAATAGTCAAAGACAAATCTTTTTTGTGCAACGGTAGTACGTGCAAAGCTGTATATGTATGCCACAAGTCCAATAACGCATATAAGCTTGCGATCACATCCTGCAGACCGCCTCACAGGACCGCAACCTTGCGGTGGTGGTGCAAGACAGCGTCGACTGTTCGGCGCAGGCATTGAAGAGATCCAGGATCTCGAACCAACATGTTGGTCTATTACCGTGAGCATTCGGGTGGCTTGACCTCTCCATCTTCATCCAAATGCTCAAGGCATAGGGAGGTCCCATGTAGGGTATACGGTTCTAGCCCAGCAACTCTGGATAAAGCGCGATCTGGTGTCACTGAAGACCCCACAGCGAAGCGCAATCAAAAGTGTGATGGGTTTGTTGCACCTGCCATAACATCTGCGATTAGAAGTCCTAGGAGCAATGTCATAGCAATTACCTTTGCGGCCCGGAGCAGTGGTAATAATTTCGCCCACCAATCGCTTTCGTAATGTGATAAGTCCTCAAAATTCCCAACAGCCCACCAATATTTCATTACAGTGGACAACAATGAACGATCCAGTCCCATGGTGCTGTTTCAAGTGCATGCATTTGTATTCTTACAAAATTCCTGCTTTACATGCGGCGAAACTATCGATAAAACTATCAAAATTAAGTACATCGGTCATTTCCTTCTCTATAGACAGAAATGCCCAATCCGTAAGTCTCTTCTGGCTCAGTGCTGGTCGCGGGTAGTTCTTTATATGCTTGAGTTTGGAGAAAGAATGCATACAGCTGACATTGCCACGGTGAGCCTCGCCTACGCTACGCTATATTACTAGATGCTAGACAACAATGCATTAATTGTGGCGGTGAAACTTTTGCGAGAAGATTGCCAAACGCAGCGAAAAGTTCCACCGCCATGCTGTCCTTCATATTTGGTATCGAACATTCAACTGTACTAAAACTGCCCTCCCGTGTCTCACGCTGCCCCCTTGCAACACTCCTACCTAGGAGTGTACAGCGGAAGTTATCGCGGTCTACGGGGTGACTTCATTCTGACCTAGCAGACCTTAGAAAACGTTTTCACACTTGCCCCCAACCCCTGAAACTTAGTCGCAGTTTGAGTGGTCACCAGTTGAAATTGGCCACCCAATGCAGTCGGCTGTAATCTCGATGGAATTATTTTTCTCTTCCAATTAGTCAAGCGTGGAAAGGTCTTCCGACCTTTGTCATTTCTGCGCTCACGCCACTTGCATTACAAAATCGACTCGACGACGCATTTCACCATCTGTATTACTTGATTTGAATTCTCTACATCGAGTGACGACAGTGACGACCTACTGAAACACTTCATCAGGACTGCCGATGTGACACAGCACCGAACATAGGTTGCAGCTGTACAGTGCTGTGAGAGTTTGCGCTTGTTAGCACTTGCTTAACTCATAGTCCCGTCTGGATTCGTCGCAACTATTGGCACCATACCTACTAGTCTGATACCGTCGTCACGACCACTGAGTCTGAAATATTGTTAATCGTTTTTGGGATACTGGGTGTGTGCAATTTCCATGAGAGTGATGAATGCAAAGAGCGTTTCCTTGGTGGAACGGAGCGCAACCTCAACCACAGTGCCTCATATGCATTCCTCCACCCAAGTAGAACTATGTTTCTTGAGGGAGTATGAGTCAGCTTCAAAGCGAGTGTTACCTCATCCACATGCCCCTCGGTTTATCTATACGATTTTACAAAGAGTACGTGAACTCTGCCATCGCTATGAGGCTGGACCTTACCGTGGTGCGATGGTTTGAGTGCCTCAGAGATCCACTGACCTATGCTGGGTGGTGCCTTTTGCACCCTCAGAGTAACTCATACCAGATTGATCAATGGTTAGAGACCAGACAAACTCAGTCTCCTGGCCCTCTAGGTTGGGGGTTGGAGTGAGAGTCGCTCCTTACTCCATAAAACGGGCTCTCTGTAGTCCAGTGCCAAAACCCACTGTCTTGCGGTAAGGTTTTTGAACCAAAGGCTTTGGTTGAGAACCCTAATCGTTCTCCTGTCTAGGCCTGGGCAACCTGACAGTATTCTGCTCAAGCAATACAACGAACCCTTCATCAAACAATTTCTTGATGCTTTTGCCGTCGCAGAGGATAATAAACGGCGCCCTATCTGCTGCATCGAGCAGGGTGGATAGGGGTATGGATGCTACTGCTCAGGCCTTCCAGCCTTCTCATACCCCTTCTTGCTCTTTTCCATCCATATTGTCCAGCTCCAACTTTACTTTTACCACCCCCCACTTTCTCTCCCCAATTCTTGACCCTCCCCCAGCTTGCTTCAATAGTCGCTTGTCTTCTAGTTTCAACTCACGCACAGTCGCAGGGCGTCGCTCCAATCCAGTCAACAAGTCCATGTTCAACCAAGCGGACAACGCCAGTTCATCCGTTTCCCTTTGGAGTCCTTGCGTCTCGCTAAGACTGGCATGCCTCAACGTGCGCACTTTGCTACAGATTGGCCAACAGGCAGCACTTGCCCGCACACTAGAGACCCTATCGATCGATATTTGCTATTTATCAGAAACCCGCCTGCAAGATTCGAGCTCCGTGGTTACCCTGCGATCCCCCACATGCGACACTGGCGGCACATTCTCATTGCGCCTGTCTGGCGATGATGCAGCTTCAAATGCCGGTCAAGCTGGCGTCGGCATTGTTTTGAGTCCCCGGGCTGAAGCTGCCCTGATCGATTGGATCCCAGTAAACAGTAGGATGTGCGCCGTTAGATTAGCTGGTTCGTTCCGTGCTACGAAGTCGCGCGGGGACAAACGGTGCCTGTTTGTCATTGCGGCCTACGCCCCTACAAACTGTAGCACTGATTCGGTAAAAGATGATTTCTACCAGCAACTTCACGGGCTCCTTCGTTACAGAAGAAGCACGGATACTGTGGTGTTGGCTGGCGATCTAAACGCCCAAGTCGGAAAATTGTCCTCTGATGAGCTTCATCTGGGCGGTCAACATGGTGTAGGCTCCCGTAATGATAACGGTGAGCGATTGCTACAGCTGTGTGAAGATGCTCGCCTCTTTCTCGCGAGCACTAACTTTCGACACAGCACCTGCAGAAGCGTGACTTGGCGGCCACCAGCCTCGGGCCAGCCATGGACGCAAATCGATCATATCGCGATCAGTTACCGCTGGAGAGGCTGTGTCCAAAACTGTCGCTCGATTTGGAGCACAAGCATGGACTCTGACCACGCACTTGTCTGCGCCGACCTCCGGGTGCGTTTCGGTGGACGTCCGCAACGTCGATGTGAACGGATTGACACCAGCCAGCTGGCGAAGCCAGATGTTCTGAATGTGTACCAAAATGCGCTGACATCTGGGCTGAGTAAGCGCCCACTAAACACCGTCGAACATCACTGGTCGCATATTCGTAAAACGTTACTGTTAGCAGGCATGTCTTCATGTGGCAAAGCAAATTGCCAAACCGGACATTGGGTCTCTATACAGTCTCTGGAACTTACGGATGCTCGCCGACGTATTCCGGCTGGAAGCGAATACATTGAGGCTCGCAAAAATCTCAGGGCAAAACTACATGCTAGTCTGAAGAAAGACCGCGAAAGCTGGTAGTCTCATCGTGCCTCTGAAATGGAAACAGCCGCTACCGTTGGCAATCATCGTAAGTTATTCCGTCTGATACGGGGAACAGGCAGCAGGAGACCTGGTGTTAGCGAGACCATATGCGACGAGAGTGGGCAGCCGATCCACAGCCTGTCAAAACGCTTGGAGCGTTGGGCTAAACACCTTGCGAGGCAATTTAACCAACCTGAGTTATCGGTTTCTTTTTCGGGCATTGAGCGCTCGTGGATCCGCCCTCACGCGCAGAAGTCGAACGTGAGATCAGGCTGTTGAAATTGCATAAGGCCGCAGGAGCAGATAGAATTCCCCCAGCCCTCTTCAAATTCTGGCGACCTACTCTAATAGATGATGTGCAGGAGTTGCTAGTGAAACTTTGGGAGCAGGCGACTATCCGAACAGACTGGAACCGCTCTGTCATTGTGGCAATTTTAAAGAGAAACTCCGGTTTGGAATGCGGTAATCATAGAGGGATCAGTCTGATTTCGATTGCCTCTAAATTGCTTGCCTCTGTCATTCTCCACAGACCGACTGGCACTCGTGAAAGCCAGATTCGTGAAGAGCAAGCGGGATTTCGTCCAGGTCGGGGATGCATCGACCACATCTTCAACTTGCGCCAATTGTTGGAGCACCGCCATGTTTATTGGCGACCCACCGTTGTCGTGTTTCTCCACATCAAAGGTGCCTTCGACTCAGTCGATCGACGTTCCCTTTGGAACTGTCTGCTCAGGAAAGGTGTGCCTGATAAATATGTAACCGTTAGCAAAACGCTGTACGCGCATAGTTCGGGCAGAGTGAGGGTTTATGGCAAACTGTCGCCACTCTTCAGTACCACCAGCGGTGTGAGACAAGGTTGCCCACTGTCACCTTTCCTCTTTAACTTCGCTATTGATGAAGTCATGAAAACAGCGTTCGCTGGACACGACCTAGAAGGTGTGGTGCTACTTCCTGGTGAGCGGCTTCTTGACTTAGAGTATGCGGACGATATTGCCCTAATCTGTGACAGCGCCCAAAGGTGCCAGGCTGCACTGGACCGATTAGCACTGGCTGTCAATCGTTTTGGGCTATGCTTTGCTCCATGGAAATGCAAAGTACTTCTCCAACATTGGTAGGGACCCAACCCTGCGCTAACACTTGGTGGTGATCTGCTAGAAGTCTTTCAGGAATTCAAGTACCTGGGCAGCTATATTAGCACCCGTGGGATTGAAGATGATGTTACGAACCTTATAGCAAAGCTCCAGGTGCTGTTACCAATCTCTGCCTCCTGTGGCGCAGACGCGACATTACTCTCGCCCTGAAGGGCAGAGTTTATAACGCAGCCGTCCATTCAACTCTCCTATCTGATTGTGAAACCTGGCCCATCAGGTCAACAGACATAAAGAGGCACGTGATATTCGATCATCGCTGCCTTCACAGCTTAGCTCATGTCTGGTGGGAGCACCGCGTGAGCAATGAGCGTGTTCGGCGTCGCGTATTTGCTGCAGGAAGAGCGAGTGAACCACTCAGCACCATTACATCACGCACCAGGCTCCGATGGTTGGGCCACGTGTTGCGCATGCCAGCACACCGACTTCCGCGACGTGCATTATTTGCGCTTGGTGGGTGCGGTTGGAAGAAGAGGAGAAGGGGAGGCCAAGCGATGACTTGGTCGAGAGAGATGAAAACCCTCATTTCGAAGTTGGCGTCCGTGGATGCATCCCGACTGCCTGACTGGGGTCCCAAGAACGGTGAACACGTTTAGTTGGACACACCTGCTGATATGGCTTGGAGCCGGCCCCAATGGCGTTTGTGTTGTGTATCTTTGTCCATCCCCTCCTGCTTAGCATCCCCTTCCAATCACGATCTCACTCGTTAGGCATAGTATAACACTCTTTTTACGGCACGATAGCCAGCTGTTAACTCTCCGGAACGATGTCCATCCATTACTGGGGACCCAGTCGGCGTGCCACTGTTTATTTTCCTTTCCTTATCTTTTGTATTGCGGCACCATAGCTGAGGTGTTCTCCACCTGCAGCTAATGTGTATAATGATGATGATGATGACGTGATCTTTAAATGAATTTTGCGTGACCAGCGTTAGCTATCCGTGTTCATGTTTTTGGAGTAGGCATCTATTCTGTTCGCTGTTACACTTTACCTTGACAACGTTGGACAGACAACATCACATAGACTGACGTGATGAGTGTGCATGCTAGCTATTTGATGTCACAGTTTGGGTCATTGTTAAGGGTACAGGAATCTTTTCATATAAGTCATCACTGCACTGTCCCAATTGCGTTATTTTGAACTATTCCGGTTAAGGTGGCTAGTTCACTATTAACAGTATGATCTGCATGTGCAGCGATATCGGCAATTAAACTACTTAGGTAGGATGCAGCCTAAGTAACAATGCGCGAGTTGTAGCTTCTTCGAACGTTGCAGCTGATTTCTACAGTAGCTGCTGATATTGCAAATTAGCGCCCCCTCTTTAAAAGTAAGAAAGGGAAATTGCATCGAATGTTTCGGTGCGTTTTTAAGCTTCCACAGCCTCTATGCGGTGCCAGGTAGCACTAAATGCGATATTATTAATGTTACCGGAGGTACCGGCAAGATTTACGTATGCGTGTTGACGCTGATCGCCTTCGGTTGACAGGATCCGTTGTCGCTTCCGTATTTCAATGTGACCGAGTTGATCAACAGGATGCTGTACCTGCAAAGCGACCATCTGAGATATACAGATGGGGACCTTACCTCGTACGCTGTAGCATTGTCCAAGCCCGATCAGGTATGTGCGCACGCGTTACACTACCTAGGCGCTCGTTTTGCATGCGACTGTGGTATCGGAAACTCTTCCGGATGCAAAATAAGCAGTCTCGAATAGTTAACATGCATTTAGCCTCTATGCTCGTGTTCAGTGGCTATCTGACTGAGTCCATCTGTACTAGTCTTCATCTTAGCTGAACAGTGCGATATGAAAAGGTCGTTTGAAAATGACAGTCTTGGCAGCCATCACACTTCTCTCTTATTCTCAGTAAGAGGTTCGCATGCATCTCAGCGAACTAACTCTAATCTATTCTCGAAACAGTGTATGAAATATGCTCTTCCCAATGACTGGTGACGTGATTTGGGGTGGCTCAAAACCGTGTTCACATATCCTCAATGAATGTAAAGGACTACTGTTCGTCACCAGAAGCGGCTGGTTATGCTCAGTCGCGTGAAAGTCGAACAGCAACTGGTAAACTTTAGCCATGTATGTGAGATGTTAAGCATATAAAAGCCACTGAAGAACGGTTGATTAGTGACGTTTATGATACACTGGCTTCGAGTTTACTTAATCAATTCCTGTTCTAATTTGCTAACCAGTAAGTAGGAATACGAGCAAGAAGGCCGAATTAACCGTGTCGGACAGCATGGTTATCTAATGGGTAACTCAGTTACTTGTACCGGCCCGTAGCTTTAAGGATCCGAAGCCTGCCTTGTAGTCCGAGGGCGTGGGTTCGAGCCTGCGTAGGGACCGGGTGACCCCAGCCGTATCTTCAACCAACGTGCGACTGGTGGTGGTTACGCTGCAGTGAAGCGTCGGTACTGCGTATCGGCGTACCGCTGATGCTTTTTCAGTACGACTCACATGTGTCTGACTCTGTATGCTGGTTTAGGAAGGTAAGAAACGAACGGATATTGGTTAACAGATCAGTGAACCAGGCTGTCCAATGATTCAACCTTAATCTATGTCAAGTGGTTGGTTTGTACTTTATTATCTAAAAATTCGGTGTTTTGTTAGGACTGGACAAACCAGCGCTACTTATTCTTTGGTGGCGCTCACTTCCCAGACGAGTCAGTTGAAGCCTACGTCCCATGGCAGCGACCTCTGACAAGGAAGTCCTAAAGTTGGGAGTGTTTACTTAGTACAGTACTGACAGATTGAGTCTTACTGACCTCTTAGAACAAAGGTATAACACGAACACTGTCACAGTAAACAGGCTTGTCGTTAGATCGAGAAACAGAAAATCGCAATAGCACGATAGTGACCTCGTTCCGGCTTTGCCATATGTAGTTTGCAATGATATAACTAACAACAATTTATCGGTCCAAGCACGGTATCTGAAAGCTGGTCTCGGTAAGTGGATCAGTCAACTGGTACTGCAGACGTTACCCCTACCCAATGTGGGAAAATTGCTCTGCTAGACTACATATCGAATGTGGTCCACAATTAGATGGCCACCAGAGCTTTTCTAGTTGAAAACCGAAGACGGCCTGCATTGTACATGAGAAGAGTTGGGCCTGTTCGCGGTGCGATAAGAGGCGACGTTGTCGCAGAATGTGAAAAAGCCAGAAACACCAGTCAACTTTCGTTGGATATCACTAGTTCCAAAGATGCAAAAGAACATCAGTTTGATTTTGGTGATAGAGCAGACAGATCTTACCTCCATCCTTGGCACCTGTTTCAATCGCCGACAGGCTTTGTCTCCTATAATCCGTGAAAGCTTTTTGAATTTGCGCCAACTAGCCACAGAACCCATCGGTCGCAACCCTGAAGTATTTGATGAAGCAGAGGAAACTTGACCACTAAGCAAAAACCTTTGGTAAACGAGAGTGGGCCCATAGTTCCGCGCGGGACCTAGTTAGGAGGCACATTTGCACTCGGCGTTATAGAGAAGGTTGACAAATCGACAAATTTCACCAACCCCTTGGTGACTGTTACTAGAATATCCGATGTTCTTGAGGTCGACGCTTGACGATACTGTCAACAGTGTTAAGAGCAAGGTCTCTAATCTAGGTAGCTCTGTCTCGGAGTAGGGATTGATTTATTTTACCAAGCTGGTCACACCATTTGGGTGAGTACTGTGGTTGAGTTAAACAATAGGGATCATGGTCTCTGGTCACACATTACCAAAACACTTTGCGTAAGCACTGGACGATATACCAGTAGCGATCTTTGTAGGGAAAAGGTATTAATCTTTGGTACCCAGCGAGAAGAGTACGACCGTGGCCTCCACAAATATCAACGCTGTGCTGTACATCAAACGCAAAAGTATGAAGTTTAAAATGCGCTAACCAAAGACAGTGTTCTCTGGACAACAAACGAAGGGCCATTCCTCAGTGCTGTGAAACTATACATCCCGCTGAACAGAATACTGAACTGCCTGGGCCATAAAATAAACGGGTTAAAACAAGAATAAGTAACATATATGAATTCAGTGAGGTTGGGAAACAATCAGTTGGTGTAGCTGTTGGTCAAAGTTTCACTTTGAACACAAAAATTCTTCAGGCCAGGTGGATCAGTATGCAAATGGAGCGGTACTTTATAGCCAACAATGACGATACTCGTGCCAGCAGAGATATGAGCCAAGGTATGATTACAGTTATAGTTCAGGATATCGCCTCGACTGGTTCAATCACAGTGGGAATTGTCCATGTGTTCCATTGTGCGCCATGTCATTGACAGATAGACCCTTAGTGGTGACAATGCAAGTCGAGTTGTAGTTGCCAATCTGATCCGTGTATCGAAGTTCGTCAAACCGGCCAGAATAAAATCGCTCACTACGCAGCCTAGGTTTCTACACCCGCCAATATATTCACCAATTGTCCGATTTGGCAATTTCCAAGGCCTCGACATTCAGTCACTGGGGCGTTGCTCTTGTATCCCCCTTAGTGACCTCTAGGTTATCCAAGTCGAGCTTGTGACCCGTATCGAATGCACGCACAGCCACAGCCGAGTCACTTAATAGTAGTCAAACTCGTTCACAACTAAGACTCGCCCTGTTAACGTGATTATCTTTCCACTTCGCTATACAAAGCTGCTCCGAGGGCATATTGATTCACCAGGGTTGATGAAGATATTGTGTCAGAAACGAAAGGTTGTCCAACAGCAACACTATTCAATTGTTTTCAACCCACTCTGAACTTCTCGCTCAGTTCAAAGTACCTTCCAGGATTTCCAAGTGACACCTATTAAGACTATTGGTCTGCGCTGATAACGCAGAAGCGGCTGGCGCTTAAGATCACTGAGAAATGGCAAGACGGCGTCTACCGTGGAGAAGTATGGCCTCCAACTCGTGTCTTACATTAGCCCTAGCATCAGTTCGTAACACTTCCACCTGGCGATGCATCGACTGGTAATCCATCGGTCATTATGGCGAGCTACTTCGTAAACAAACCATTCGTCAGTTGTACTGGAGATGATACCACCATCGATCCGTGTTAACACAACTTGGACCGGACATTCGTTTCGGTTTTTGCTCTGTCATCGTGTTAACCTAACCACCCAGAAGTAGAAACTAATAACGAACTGACTGAGATTTCCTCGCAGCAGGTTCCAACTCAGATGCTAGTCCACATACCCGGAAAAGCACTAGACTACAGTTTCAACCTGTTGGACACAACCAGTAGTGCGTATCTATTGGATCCTCCAAGATTCGAAGCAATGACCACCAGCGGCTTGCGTCGCCAGTCTAGTTGGCACAGATTGTACCACTAGATTGCAAAGTGCGACCTCAAACTAATGGGTGCTTCCCGTTGAAGTGAAGCTCGGTCAACGCATGCATTGACTTTCTTTTCTCGAGCAGAGATAAATCTTGGACATTGTCTAACCCGCCATGGATGCGGTTAGTTCTTGCCTCTATTTTTGCTCAGCGGGCCTAATCCCATCGGTTGGATGCTGTGCGACTTCGGCCACCAAATGCGTCGAACACAATTGTTCCTATGCGTCAACGATCAGCCGATTACCGGTGGTCCAAAGCCAAGTGATTCTAGCTAGATGTTTGAGCCAGTACTGGTGATACGGGTTGAATTTGCCTTCACTTGGCCATTTCATCCACCTTATACACCTATCCGCATGCTTACCATCATATTTTAGTATAGTGGATGATTTATTATGCATAGCAAAATTTGTACCCGCATGTTGTCACACAGTAAGTGTACCAGAATTGGCTTTATCTGCCAGTGTATTTATTCCTCTTTTTCCCGTTCAACAGGATGCAATTGTGCGTATCATGCTGAGTTACGTAGTATCCGCAACCATCACTCTTGAGACGTTGATTATGTGTACATTTAACTCAATTATCCTAGCAAACTTTCACAGAGTTGGATTGATAGAACTGCATGATAATTAACCAGTCATCACGTGCAAAACGGTTATCTGCGGTATAAATATTGGCCGCCTAGCTTAGACAAGTGAACTGAGGGGAATAGCGCTACCTCTTCCGTTGCTTGCCCTGTAAGCCCCGTCAGCAAAAGAAACACCCTAAATAAGAAAATGATCACTGAACAGAGTGGAACGCAAATTGCAGTAGAGCACAAGAAAATAAACTGCAAAACTTGTTAAATATTCTGTGCTTTCACTATGGATAAAGGGTAGTGTTTTTAAGGACACCATTTGCCCCAAGACTTGAGCTCAATAAACCAACTGCGGTAAACATAGCCTAGCTTTGAGACTTTTTAAATTCATGTGAGGGTAGATTTGAGAACAGTTGCCCTGCACTTATATGTGTTGAGCGCCCTTTTTGGGGTTAGCATATCTTCGTTTGCGTTTACAAAGCAGCGTCTGAGAAATTGCTCTTGGGTTCCAACCGAATTCATACTTTAAAGCGCAGACACAGTTATGGGGGAAAGCCAAGCATTCTCGTCATGCCTCCAAGAGAGGAAACGGGATGTTCATCTCCCTTGCCGGTTTGTATAGAGGCAGTCTAAGGAAGTTGGCTGTAAAAAAAGTTTATTTTTCGTTACTCAACTTCCCAACAGTAAAGTTCTCCCAAATTTGTCGTCTGGCTGTTTCGACTAACACAGGATGCCCGTGAAAGCTTGCCACGCTCATTCATCTCTTAAGACTGATGTCTCTCT
Organism: Dicrocoelium dendriticum; assembly: GCA_944474145.2. Lineage (NCBI taxonomy): Eukaryota > Metazoa > Platyhelminthes > Trematoda > Plagiorchiida > Dicrocoeliidae > Dicrocoelium > Dicrocoelium dendriticum. The sequence continues at coordinate 46,650,448 of OX104059.1, read as the reverse complement.
CGCCATCGGACAAATTAATGAGTAGGGAATTTGTGCTGTCGGCTGCCACCCCTTTAATTAGGTCACGCGATGATGAGAAGGAGGACGCAACAGCAACCTGGGTGAGATGAGAATAATCAAAAGTTGGATGTGAGTTTCATAGAAATTTGCAGATGCTAAGTCCTTTCGAGGAAACAGCCAGGAAAAAGAGGCATATTTCAGTGGAGAAGCAAAATTATTCTAGCACGAAGTCTGACTTTTCCAGCAAGAAATGGTCGATAACGTTAAGTTCGCTTTTGTGTCGACTCACTGCCTGCTCTGGCAACCTAATGGTTATCCTGGATTATTATAGCATAGTAACAGTGAGCCGATGATTCATTCAGGATGTATTCCTAGCCTAGGGCAGACTGAATTATGCCTACGGCCCATAACACGCATGATGGATTATATGCCCCCTTCTACTTCACACTACTAACTTGCACAAATCAGCACCAGTTCTCGGTTACTATGCTATGTTATTTGAGGTAGCTCTGTGCTGGCCTGCAGTATTATTATCTTCTTTCAACTGCCGGTTACTCTCATGAGAGGTTTACTCATTGTGAAGGTTAACTGTGTCCTTCCAGAAAATCTGCTTCTACTAAAGGAATAAGCAGAATGGTCACGGATGACACTAGAATACCATTGGTCAACACGAGTCAGACCTTCAGGACAAACATCGCTATCGGTTGTGATCACATAACTGAAAGGAATCCAGATGTTGGCATTCCACTACTTAAACACAAGAAGCTAATTTCGTGGTGCACTCTTAATATATTTCCTGGTTGACAGAATCTATTATAAACAAACGGAGTAGTGATAGGGCCTCCTGTAGGACCCACTTCTTCTGAGGCCTTTCTCGTACAAAGTGAACGGGGTCCCATCCGAATGACCATTACTTCACTAGATTCCCAATGAAGGTACATGGATTACACGTTCATTAGCTGTAATCCATACAATAATGTCATGTTTACTCAAGCTCAGCAGTGCACACCCTTCGCTGAAAATCACTGGTGCAATCGAAAATGAAGGCAAATTGGTGTTTCTGGATGCACCGCTGAGGAGTTGTGAAGATAGCTGACATGAGAGAAGTGTCTTCGGGAACGCTAGCTGGATCCAGCAATACAAGCACTTTCTGAGTTTTGGGCCTTTGAAGTGTATGTGGAACGTAGTATACTTTTTTAGTCCCGGCCCACCAACTTTCGCAACCCGGCGATACTTAAAAATGTGAAGAATTGAACAGCATAAACCCTGCGTTCAACTGGACATCCTGCTCCATGCAACAATATCACGCCACTGCCAGTGAGCAACTTAAACCCTTTTGAGAGTTAAATCAGGTGGTAACCTCTGTCTCTTCTAAGGGAGGTATCACTTTTCGTGCTCATGAACGTTTCTGTACCTTTAGCAGAGACTACGCAACAGTCCACCCGGACGTTTTTACGGTGATAACTTCATTTGTTGCTCAATATCTTAAAGACAGGCTATCAGCTAAGTTCACCACGTACGGTGTATGTCAGTTTACTTTCATCTGTTACGTTATGTATCTCGGACGTACGATCAGGTGTCTGTTGGTACGGATAGCTGAGCGCTGTCCGGAGTCACTGCTGAAAGACACAGCTAGAAGTATCAATGGTGTATAATGACCTATGATTTATAACGGGCAAACTGCTAGTGTGGTAAATCCTGAAGGACAAACGGAGGGAGGATTATAAAATTAAAGGGAAAAATGACGGGAAAAATGGAGAAAATTCAGATTACTGGTGACTCACCAAGCTACTCACACGAACACGGACACAGGTTTCCTCATCACTACGTTACGTAGAGGGCTGGTGAGCACACTGTTTGGTTCGCGTTGCTTCGTCTTCCGGTTGGAACGAACTGTATCACGTAATGCAAATAAGATAGCGTGCCGTCAAAGTGCATTTCTCCCTTATCTGATCAAAACCCGTTACTCTAAAGGTACAAAATACATCGAAGCGGAAATATACAAATGCCATGAAATCATTCCAGGGTAACCCACCACCGTTTTAGTAATATTTCCCTCCTCAATGATGCAAGATCATAGCTTGCATTTTAATAAACTCTATCGAAATTAGTTGCAGGATATCTCCGAACTAGAACAGGTGGAGGTAACCAATCATGTAACCGTTGGTTAAAGTGTGTACCAAATTCTGACCAAGAACACCTTTACGGTTGACTAAAGTGTATCAAAGCGGTATCCGATGGGGCGGGGAAATGTGATCCTGTAGGGAGTTACAACGATTGCGAGGAAGTTAAAGTAGTCGGTGTTATACAAGCGGAGGGTGTTTTGTGCAATCCCTCACCAAACCTTGGCTGTAAAGAGAAATCGTCAACATGCAGCACCGGGGATAACCGAGTTTACTTTTATTCACTCCGACTGACACAAGTGTAGTTTGTAAGCGGGTCTGCGAACGTTGTTGCGAAGCTCGTCCCTTCTGTCGATTTCCTTGAGTACAGCACGAATGTACTACACCTGTTCAGGCCATCTCGACGGTTTTCAGTTCATGTTTCGCCAGCCTACTCTCGCTTCGATCAGTCTTGTAATAATAATTACTTGAGGTGGTTAAACGAAAACAGATCACACTGCAACTCTGATCAACCCGGTTTCTTTAGTTACTCAAAGTTCCAGGAACTCGGTGGTCGACTGTTACGCTTGGTAGATCTCAGAAACACAGTTGAAATTAACAAAACACGTTTACTTCAGCCAAAACTTACCAATATGGGCTTACCATTCATCCTTAATAACAAGGACATAGTTAATGTTTCATAAAATATACCGCGAAGTGAATCTGTTGGGTGCAAAATTTTGTCGAACATAGTAGCAAGTGCAAATCTTCGAACCAACAAGATCGGCTCAAAGCACGCGGTCCGACAAAAGCGCACATTGAAATTCGGCTTGGTCCTTAAATCAGCCGTTGACTTTTCAATGGAACAAAGCCCTACCTTTATTTGCTGCGTATTTATCAATTTCTACTGAGTTTTTTGACATTTTCTTCCATTAAACTAGTTACCCTTCGCCTAATTTTGAAAATGAACTTTGAGATGCTGCGCGCACCGCAACAAGTTATCAGAAGGGGCTTTGTGACTTACGGTCATTGTCCGGATCGACGAATTGGGCTTCGACACTGCACGGTCAACAGAACGCAGAACGGCTTATTTGACTGACACATGTATTTTAGTGACATTTTTCCCGTTGTAAACTTTACATATTTATCGATATTATTTCACATTATCCGCAGTGCACATTGCAAAATGCTGAAAATTTACCCTACTCGGGCACCTAAAGGTGCGACATCGCAGTGCAACCCAGATATTTACTACTTTATGACTTCTCAGAAGTCCTTCGTAGAATATTCCCGAGTGTGAATGTTACTTCCCGGACTCATCAGAAAGAACTGGGCCTGTTTCATTTTCTCCCGTAAATATGGGGCTACTGGGTACCTGACTGTCATTAAATGCTAAAAAACGTATTCCGGTGAACTGCGTCTAAAGAACAGGACTTACGTATTCTCTACATTTGGGCCGGCCCCATACCCCAAAAATTCTCTTTTTCAGATAGGTTTGCATATGGGTCAGCGTCTGTAAAGTCCACATGCCCAAAGTGGATACAGGTTGGCTACGACCAGCAAGTCCGTTAAACACCTCTAGTTCCATGGTGTAAGTGCTCACGCGTCTGACTGGCGATCCCTACGCCCTAGATTCCATATCGCTATCCTAGATGAATCTGGGAACATTGGCGATACCTTAGCTCGCGCACTTCTACTTTTGGTTGCACAGAAGGATAATCTGCACAGTGTAATATATTGCAAGTAATATTCTTCCTTGCGCGGAGACAGCGCACTGTGGGGAAGTCCAGTTTGGCGCCATGAGGAAATTTTCATAAGCTAAAGTAGCTCCAAACTGACATTAAATAATTAAATAAATTTTTTTATATTCTTCGACGATGCGAGAAGCGGTTCCCTAAGAGCAACAGATCAGATAATTGTACAACCTTTCCATGATCTTATATGAATACATTTTCCAAGAATACACATGGGTGCAGTTCCAAATTAGGTAACACAAAGTAAGCAGAATCGTTCCGCTATTTGTTTCTGTCATTGAATCAGGATTCTTCACAATCACATGTCAGATGTTTGGGCCGAACAACAATGAAATGAAATGAAAGAGGCTGTTGTCCGAAATGTTATGTGTATGTTTCGAAAATTTATTCAGGCACCATCGATACTGTTTTCGAAAATGTTATCTAGGGACTGTGATGTCCCAAACATCTTAATCACGTTTTGAACGGTGAAATGCTTACTAATCACAAGCTTAACATTGCAAAGTGTATAGCATGTTCTGATATCACTTGGAAGTTTTTTCCAAATCTTTGAGTAGTGGGTTAGGAAGAAACCTACTCTGATTCTCTTAGTAAATTTTAGAATCATGACATTTACCTCTTTGTTGCGGATTGGATGTCTGCTGTTTAAATATAAGTAAACACCGTTTTCAAGACTGCGGATATGACAATTTTGGATGCTATACAGGAAACATAGGTTCAGCTTCAATATCCGAAGCCAAACTGGGTCAAATCTAAGTTTGTCACATCGCTCTCTGTATGTCAACTTTGAGGAATATCCATATAGCTTGTTCGTGAAGCGACTCTGGAGCCTCTCAAGAGCATGCTGGTCAGATTTGTACAGATTATACTGTACCATTGAACAGTATTCCATACACGGCAATACATATGTTTTGTAAAGCGATATGCGAGATTCCGTGAGGTAAAAATGATGGCAGGTATAACCGATGGTCTTCATCGCGTTCGAAACTTGATAGTAACAGTGTTTAGAAAAGTTAAACTTGACTGAATACCGCACGCCCAACTCGCGAACTGCTCTGCATTGCGAGATATATGCGCCTTGTAGTAATAAACTGTCTGGCGGTACTTGACACTTGTACGACGAAATATTACACTTGTCCACGGCAAATGACATCTGCCACAGTTGGCACCAGGAGTCAAGGGCAGATAGGTCATCCTGAATGAGACGTACGGCTTCCTGAGGATTTGCACGTGGTTGTGAGTAGACAACTTTCATGTCATCAGCGAAGATAAATGCAACATCACTTCTTATTCTCTGGAATATCTCACTGATATAGTAGAACAAGCAGAGGACCAAGAACACTTCCTTGAATTACTCAAATAGTGATTGATTTCGGTTTAGAGAAACGGTCGTCTATGCGCACCACCTGCTGTCTACCAATTAGATATGTGTATAACCAAGAAAACATCGGTTCTCTAGTGCCTACAGCCTTAAGTTTGTTCAGTATCCTTATGTGAGGCGCTCTATCAAAAGCTTTTACATATCCAGGAACAGGATTCCAACATTGTTTCCGTTGTCTACGGCAGCCTTTGGATGGTTTAAAATGTTTGTCTGGCAGCTTGCGCAGGATCGACCTTGCATGAAGCCGTGTTGGGAATTACTGCTAAGGTTGGGGTTGTACAAGAATACAAATAGTTCATCCTTCACTGTCCTTTCCATTATTCTAGAAATAGTGGGTGTGTGACTGATAAGACGAAAGTATTTATCCTCCTGGACAGCGTCATTTTTGTGTCGCGGGATAACGACAGAAGTTTTCCATTGAGTAAGGCATACTCCGTTGTTAAAAGAGAGTGTGAAGAGGTTGAGCAACAGCAGAAGGAAGTCACCACCGATGTATTTTATTAAAGAACGGGGATCCCATCAGGGTCTGCGCACGTTGAGGAGTATAAGCGAGCGACTTGACCAGTGATTTTCGCTATGATGAATTCCACTGTGCACAGAATTTGGTAGTTGTGCGGCATGATAATTGTTGGTGTGCCTGATTAATCATTGAGCATTAATTCGGCAAAATAAGCACTGAAAACTTCGCAGACATCACCTGGTGCGTCGTAGTATATTCCATCAGGCGTGGTTATAAAATTGAAATTGTCGCTGTAACGCGAGCACTGGGCACGGAATAGTTTGGCTAGCTCAGCTGTTTTGCTAGTGCCGTTCAGTGCATTATACTCTTCTAGAACGAGAGTTTTGTCACGTTGATGCCTCTGTTTTTCGACGAGCTTCGACGGCTGTAATAATAGCGTAAACTCAGCAGTTAACTTGAATTTCTGCCGAATCTTATGAAGTGTTCGTGTTGCCTCCAACCTCTTGCGATCGGATTTATGTTTAGTATGGTAAGCACATTTTATTGGTACTGCTGAATCGAGACAAAGGCCAATTATACTATAAAACGTCCGTCGCTTGTAGAGGACATGAAGAGAAAGAAGTTTTTCCAATTCCTCGAAAGAACCAAGTCTTTGAAAGAGTTCCAGTTGACGCAGCTGAACAGATGATAATGCATTGTTTGCTGTACATCGGCCAGTGTAGTCTTAGGCGGCATTTGATCACGCGGTTATTGCCACCCGGAAATGGTTCAAGAACGTGATTCAATGATTGCAGGTATGCCCAATTAACAGATGAGATCCAGAGTACTTTCACCACTGGTAGGTTGGGAGAAGTGTTGCAGCCACCATTCATTTTGATACAGGAGATAAGATTTTGGTATTCCAAAGGAGTGCTTCCTATAGGCCATGAAATCGAAGGTAGATTGAAATCACTTCCAATACTCTGATGTAAGAATGGCAGGCTAGCGGCGCGTACAAATGCAAACGTCAAAAGTTCTAGGTCTTCTTGACTGCCGTTTGGTGCCCTGCATATACATCCCATAAGCAGTTGCCGAAGATTATCAGATATCGTAAGCCAGAGTGATTCCTGAACATTGTTCAACACTGGCTTATCGAATGTTGTTGCTGCGAGCGAATTTTTCAGATAACTTACACAGCCACCACTTCGACGACCAGGCCGATTTCTCATAAACTTGTCTCGGAAAATAATCAACTGAGTGTCAGGCATGTCATCATGACATCAAGATTCATTTATAAATATTATATCAGGATTATTCACTAAAACAAATGAGCGCAGTGGGTGGGTCTTAGAGTGAAGAGAACGAATGTTTCTCTAAAATACTGAGATAGATGTGCGATATGATGAAAATGGTTTAGGCTGTGATATAAACACTGGGGTTCCAAGCCGTGTGCCTGCATCCAGGCTAGAAATTTTTGCAAAAGTGCGTGTATTGCCAACGGTGGAAAATGATTTGAAAATGGTCATAGCGGAGTGGGTTACGACTGAATATGGCCCTCTAGATAATGGTTCGAGGGATAGAGTCCATGATTGTTGTAATAGCTTGTGGGAGCTGGAGAGTTAGGTTGTGTCCTCCGCATCTTATCACTAATAAGCTGTTGATTACGGAGCGCAATGTTAGGAATCAGTGGGTAACTGTCGTTTCCATCCATGTGTAAACTCCTCTTACTTGCGTTCGATCTACAAGGCATGACTATGCGCGGTGGAGGCATACTGATTTCAATCCATACATCAACATCAGCATAATCCTTGTGGTTCGTTGATGGAATCGGAAAGTCCTGGTACACAATTACACCGTATAGAAGGTTCAAATTGTTGACACGTGCTGTATAACTTTATGACCAATGGATGTAGATCTATCCAAAGAAAATGACGATGCAGGGTCTCCCAATGATGCTTGCGATAACTAGGTCAACTGTCCTTTTACTATCGATCAATTTGACCGGATCCATCGATATTGTCAATGAGCTTGGGCAGTGGGCGGAGCAGGCCTTAGGCGGGACATGACTGTTCGAGGCTTGAGGTAGCGGTTTTGCATGCAACTGTGATTTAGCAGATAGTGCGGTTATTATTCGTTGATCCACATTTTTGTCATTTCGCATACAGGAAAAAGCATTAGAAAATCCTATATGACTGCCAGAACTGATTACCAAAGCGAAGGCACCATCCACATCACTAATTTTGTGGGTTACAGTTGCTTTAGGCTTGGTCGGCTTATCATGATTAGCCGTGAAACAACGGCCTGGTGGAAATCCTTCAGTATCCAAGTTTGCATCTGATGTTGATCTTATCTCCGAAGTGCTAGAATTAGGTGTTCTACGGTACACAGTATCCATTGTAATAGAGCGGCCAGCATATTCATGTGATCTATTGGGAAATTCAAAAAACACTATTATTCATTGCTCCCATTTCCAGCAAGCTTAGTATTCTTTTCTAATTTGTGGTGGCCATTAAGGGGAGCAATATTAACTAGATGCGCGACGCCAGATGGCTGTATGGTATTCTGCTTTACCCCAGACTTTCATCCCCTCATCACTGATGTTATTTGCCACCCAATCCAGTGTGGTTTGGTGTTCAATCCTCGCTGAAGCAGTAGGAAAGAGGAGAGCCGGTGACTATGCTGCTTACACCTGTTATCAGCAGCGGAGTTTGCTCCGATACTCTGTCATTACGTTGCTTCAGTTAGCGTTTTAAGAACGTCTGAAAGGTCAGAACTCCAAAACCGTTGGGGACAAATTCTCAATCTAAACCAACCGACCTATGAGAGTTGGTTGGCATCCTTTGAGTTGATCGACCTGGTGTGTCCGGGGACGAACACAGACTTAGACTGCACATTCTTGGGGGTAACCGTCACACAAAGGCCAAAAGTAACCTCGTGGCCCGGCATCATTAGTATTCATATTGGTTTTATGTGTAAGCTTCGAAGAAAAAGGGGTGGTGTTATATGAGAATTCCAGGTCCAATCCGCCCCTAGCACTAAATCCACCATTGGTTTCATTCTTGTTCTACTCACTGACAGAGGGGGTCAGAGCTCGGAATCCGAAGCTGGGACGGCGTCTCCAACTTATCGAGAACCCAGCGCACAACTCGTCTTGGCGGTCAGGATTTCCCAATTGTTTTTCGGAGTAACCTACGTGTGCTTGGAGTGCGGTACATCTTTTCACTTCGAACTGTAGTTCAGTTTGAATTGAAACGGACGCAGAGATTACTGAGACCATATTTGAAGTGGATGCATTCTAGGCTTTGTTCACACTTACAAGGTAACCCTTGGAAGAAGCTGTATACATCAGATTGTCTAGTGAAGTACGCGATGGGAAGCGCCAGGCACAACGCAACATTGTGGTCAACAAATATGATGTCTACACCACCCATTTGCGGATTGGTCAGTCATGGAGGTTGCGAAAGACAGCGAATGCCCGAATTTACAAGGGAAACATGGGTGGCTAGCGTTACACCATCCGCAGCTCTACCCACTCACCCCATACCTAGTGTAAGCCTGCAGAACCAAGACTTGGAGGCACTTAGACGTGAGTCACGATTGATTCGGAGCCTGGCCCACACTCCTTCAAATGCCCACCATTCCTTTGCGCAAGAAGAAACAGACATACCTGACGCGCACAGGACGGTAGCTGGGCATTAGGTAATTCCACAATGTAGGGAACTATTCTTTGAGGCAATCACAGTCACGAAGACCGTGCACTGCTGATTAGTGAGTGACCTCATCCAAGTATGCCGTTATTTGCCGGAACTTAGCCACGACACCAACCTTGGAGATAACTGTCTGAAACTAAGCGAACGATACAGCCGTCTAGAGTGTCAACGGAGCTACCTTTCCCTTCAGGTTTGCCCGCCATTGAACTCTCCTCAACTCAGTTGTATACCCCTAGTTTGGCTTTTATTCAAAAGACAATTAGGCTGTGTTACTTTGGATTGGCATTATTGTGTCCTCCTACCGGATTTATGCGTTCCATGGGCCCAAGAAATTTGTACACGAGTGAATAAACTTATTTTTATTTTTCCCCTACCTCAACTATAAGTGCACTCAATTTTTATTTTACAGTATTGTTGTTCAACAACGCCTTTAACTCGCCAGACGCCCAAAAATATGACGCGCTCGTCTTTTGATTTTGCAGTTTTTACTCCCAACAACCCACAGGCATTGTTAAGCACCTGATTTTTTTAATCGTGATAAACCAGAGTTCGTTGTTCTCCAGAAACGCTCAAGAGTTTTCTGGCACCAGTAATTGATGTGGAGTGATTTCGACAGGTAGACACCTTGTAAACAATCACGGCAAGCGCAACCAGACCGGGGACATCAATCAGCAAACACTGTCAAACATAAACTACGTAGACAATTACACGTACAGACCAGTCGAAGAGATGATACAGCAAACCTGGCATATGTGCCGCATTACTATCTTATGCTATTAGATGGAATCGGGAACAGTGTACTTACCATGCGCTGACACTTGTTCATTTAACCTATAGGTTGCTACTTCGACATTGCCCCTCGTGGCCACGCTAATGACTTAGTAATCCTGCTCCGACCGCGAGACAGACGACAGCATATGCTACAGCACTAGATGCATGACGTCAATGCCATATACTTCACGGACAACTGATACTTACCCAGACAGCGTTTTAAATCCTGGCGCGGCAATATTTTCCAGTGAATCTTGGTAACGGTACTCTTGATGTGATTACGCATTGGCAACCACCCATTATCACTGCTTTCCAACACCTAAAACCACTGCCAGTCCGTGAAAAACTCAGCTTGATCATGTCCAGTAAACATAACCGGTTTGCTGACGTTCCGCTTCCCTGTACTACATTCACCATGAAGTAAGCGCTTCGGTATCCTGATCGCATCCAAACGGTGAGCTGTCCGAGCCATCTCAGGTATCTCAGCAGTAGATGCCGTACGTAACACTTCAGTGGAGCAGTTCTGTGCCAGGAACTCTGCCAAACCAACCGATGCGCAGCATCCGACGCAGACACTATTGATGAAAGCGCTCCACCTAGTTAATGTTCTTCTTGGATACCGTCTATATTTCCCTGCCGGAAGGACAGATCGACAGCTACACCAACTGATACAGTCAGCGTCGTCACAAAAGTCAGCTGGTGATTCCCTTACATCCGATATTTCATCATTCCAAGTGCAGCACTGGCCTTCGGTACGCGTATGCGCCGCTACCGGTTAGCTTCAACTCAACTGAAAATAAGTCTCCAAGGTAGGAAAATTTCACGGTGGTCCCCAATCTTCGCCAACACTCTTGCTTTGCAGGCAACACAAGGACTTCAATCTTGATGACGACGGAAAAAGACAAACAAACCTGTCTATGTTGACTATGATTTACAATTTGGCAACTGTTGAAGCGAGAGCCGTCAAAGTCCGTTACAACTCGTCCTCGCTCTTCGTAAACAAGGCACAGTCGCCGACAAACAACAACATCCGGATCGTTGATTCATGCCCACTAGTTCTCATCCACAAGCGATGGATTTTCAGTAACCCATCATCAATCCCCTGCTTCACACGGACACCCTAATCACAAGCATTGAAAGCCCATTTCAAAAGGGGTAGGAGCTACGACACTGTCTTTTTCACATCAGAAACAACCTCAAATTCATTCGAGGTTAGTCCACGCCGCTGCACCCTTGCGCTCACACCACTGCACGATCATTTAATTTAAGTTAATTAACAAACCTACCTCAGCAACCAAGCCTGTCCAACACCAAGTACAGTGCATCGCGGTTCAAAGTGTCAAATGACTTGGTGGAGTCTACTAACAGCAAGCACACCGTATGGTTCCGCTCTCGGCATTTCCCCCGCAGACGACGAGCCGCGAACACTACATTTCTATGGTGCTGTGACCCAAACGGAATCAGCATTGCTCCTCAACCACGTTGGTTACAAGAACATGAGTGACGAGGATCAGGGTAATCGCATTGCGAAAGCAGCTGAACAGGTCGAAGCCACGATAGTTGTTTGCAAACTGGTTGCTCCCTTTGTCGTCGTGGTATCCCAAGTGCGTTCTTTAGTTCATTTGACACCCCTTCTCCCAACCTCAAGCTTTCCACCAACTGGCACAGCGCAGCATATACCTATATTCTTGGGTCAACCAATCTTCAGCATTCCAGATTGCATCCCATCAGCTACGGTGCATTTGCCGTTTCGCAGATGAGCAAGTGCTCTGTGCATCTCATAGTGTGTGAGAGAGTCGATAAGACCGTTCTCCAAATTTTGTTACTTCAGCCCGTGCAACATATCCGAGACCATCCCGGAAAGTTAGTTCAAGGGACAATTGCAGTCATCATAAACAGCAGTACATCAGACAGTTGAACTGATGCTTCACTGCCATACGACCATAACGGCATACGAAGAACAATAAGAGGGAGAGAAGGGGGCCTACCGAAAAACCTTAAGGCCCTAAGCAAACATTCAGGGTCAAGAAGCCTGCACATTGGCAACAACATACCGTCAACTACAGCTGGCTATCGTGCCAAGACAAGGTGGCATCAGCGAGACAGCTTCCTTGCGGGTTTCACTGGCCCGCGTTATAATCATTCATCACCTCGCAGATAATTCAGCACCAAACACACGGTAAACAGGCAGTTCGACTACGAGACGTCAGCAAACGCGACACTCGTGTCAACTGCGAGAAAAGTCTTGTAAAGTCTCTAGCCAAGCACAAGATGAGTCGCGGCAACTTCACTCCGGAAGGCGAGATGTAACGACGGCACCAAGTTTCGTTGTCAGTGACCTTATTTCCCATTGCCAAGTCAGCTATTATCCACCTCGAGCCCTGCGCCACCCTACATCTGGCAGACGAAACTAGGTTCTTCTCGGTAAGTGGTGACCGGACATACGTACTAAGTACCCAAACTAAAGCAACTTACTCAGTGCTAACTGTTGTTCTAAAAAACCAGCTTGGGTATCACTGCGTAGTATTCGCCTACGCAAATTATCGTTGCGGACAAGCTGGTGCCACCCGACACCATCAACACTCCCCAGACAACAATGCGCAAATACTTGAATGCGCTTCAGATCTTCAGACCGAAGGTGCCAAGTCTTACTCCCATAGTGTAGGATGGCCCTTAGTGTGGCCTTGTAAACACGTCATTCCAAACGGTGGGAAACCCCCTTCTGATGCCAAAGAAGTCGCAGCTACAAAATAGACAGTTCTGGCTTTTGAACTGCGTGAACGGACTACAGTTCCTATGCGCGCCCCGTTGCTGATACAGCTGCCAAGGTAAGTAAATCGATCAACTACCTAGACTTTTTGCGATATCTAGAGTTAAGGGATCACCAAGTGGCTGGTGGTCCTGTAGCAACACTGCCCTTTGAAGGTGCGAAGCGCATACCAAATAATAGAACCACGCTACATAGGTGATTCAGGATTGATTGCGCCGCACCAACCACGTCGAAAGGCAAGACAATATCGTCCGCTTAGTCACAGGCAATACCTCCATACCTGCTTCGTGAGAATCTGCAAGTGAACAATCCATGATGGAGGTTACGACGAAATTGAACAAAACGGGGAATTTGGACATTCCTGCCGAACCATTTTTTGTCGGAAAGTTATCCGACTGGTCATCCTAGAACCTGACGCAATCTGTCGTGTTCGGGCACAGAGCACGTATTATGTCCACATATTTCATGGGAACACCTTTTTGTGCAAGTATTTTGAACAGCATGCATCGATCGACTCAATCGAACGCATCATTAAAATCGAGAAACACAGCTATTCGCAGGCTGTGGTATACGTGGTGCTGCTCTAGCACCTGCAACTAAGTGAATATATGGTCTATACTGTTCCGTCCTGGGCGAAAACCTGCCTGCTGTCCTCTAATCCGGGAATCCCGTTCCGCACGGGGACGACGCACGAGAATTAAAACCGGTAGTTTTCTCAATGCGAGCGTTAGACTAACATCTCTGTGAAGCAAGAAGAAACAACATTTTAACAGAATTTACTGAATTCAGCAATTTCGCGTATTCTCATCAGCGGTTTACATACAGATAGTGGAAAACAGTGCGATGTTAACAGCAAAAATTCAAAGCGGTCGAAGGTGCTTAGACTCAGGTGACCCGTTCCGAGGAACGCAATCACTAGTCTCACCAGGGTAGGGCTAGCGTGGTCACGAAATCCGTTTGCTTGCACAGATTTGGCTTCAGCCGCCGAATTGCGGCCGCGTCCGCAAACTGTATTAAGTGGGGATTGGCTTGTTTGCTAACTACCCTGAAATTGCCACGTGGGTTTTGGCATTCAGGGCAGTCAAGTATGTGGCGGGCAATATAGTTAGTCGGTAGCTTCGGACCCTTAGCGATCATGTTTCGCGGAACATGCTCTGCAATCCTCGCTGACAGCCTTCTCTCAGTTCGGCCTATGTACTTACTACCGCAAGTACGTGACCACGCTAGCCCTACCCTGGTGAGGCTAGTGATTGCGTTTTCCTCGGAACGGGTCACGTGAGCCTAAGGACCTTCGACCGCTTTGAATATTTTGCTGTTAACATCGCACTGTTTTCCACTAACTGTATGTAAATATCTGATGAGAATACGCGAAATTGCTGAATGCAGGAAATTCGGTTAAAATGTTGTTTCTTCTTGCTTTATTGAAATTCGTGAAGGGAAATGCCTGCATCAGATAACACCACCGTGGTTAGCACAGTCAGTGCGGCTGCCCTTCTTGTATATTGCCACTATGATCCATTCATAGCAGTGAGCCTGGACGGTTTCCTCCTTCCATACTTGTTTCAACAGTGAGGTCAGTGCTTTGCAGAAGACCTCACCTTCCTCCTCAAATAGTGCAGGTGCTAGGGAATCCAAGCCAGCGGCATGAAAACTATTGTGAGATGTAAGCGTGTTTCGGTCCTCGGCCTCCGATAGAGCTATTAAACCAACCGTACAAGGCTCATATTGCATCACCTGAGTAGGAAGAATTCCGGAAGCAGGGGACCGACTGAACTGATCTTGAAAGTGTTCTGCCCAACGAGTCATACGGCGCTTCTTAGTGTGAATCAGAGTATTTGCGTTGTCTCTGATTGTTTCATTGTTCCCTGGTTTCCTGAGACCAGTGGCGCGGATCAACTGGAAGTTTGCGATAGTTCCCTACTGCTCCCGCCTCATCCATTTCTTTAGCCCTACTGGTCCACCTGGCTTCCTTGTCAGCGCACATGCTCCGCTTTAGTAACCCTCCTAAGGCTCCGTCTGGTCAGGTTATGCCAAGAGCCAGCCGAGAGTTTCTTTGTGGATTCCAGCTGGTTCACCGACCTCCCAGATGTCCAGGGACTGGTGCGGTGACGATTGCTAGCACCACGAGCAGATGCTCCTGCGTCTTGCATGGCGACGGTGATCCTATTCCACTGAAGCTCAGTGTCATTAGGACGATGGAGCGAAAGTTCGGTAAGCAGTGCATCACGGTAGTCTTGCATGATCGGGGGTTGAGATAACGTCTCAGTTGCCACTCGGAGAAGACGCTTGGTGCGCCTCTCATAAAGTACATGGTAAAAGGACAGCGTGCCAAGACATGATCAGCGTCGATGCAAGTACGGAATGCGATCCAGGATGAAATCACGCCACCAGTACCTCATGGCAATGTGATCTATTTGGATCTATTGCTGGCCAGCTACTGAAAGTAGTGCTACTAAAAAGCAGGTTGTGCACCACATATAGTTGCAAAAGATGCCCGCCGTTGTCCGTATGGTTGAAGTTAAGACCATATTTACCACCTAGCTGAGCTTCTGAAGAACTCACACGACATAGTCGTGCATTTATACCCCCTGCAAGTATTATGATACCTGAACTGGTAGCACTGCGCAGTAGGACGTTCAATCCGTGGTAGAACGTGTCCTTGACAGCGGAAGAGTTGTAAATGGTGGGAGCTTAAGCGGAAACCACAAACAAACAAAGTGGTGAACTCAAAGTTGGACTTGGAGAATCCGCTGTGTGGTTGGGTTGCTACAAGCAACCTCGATTGAGACCTCGTTTCACTTGAGGTGGACCTCGGTTGCTTGTAGCAACCCAACCACACAGCGGATTCTCCAAGTCCAACTTTGAATTCGTTTCCACTGTGCCAAGCGTTGCTCGCGGATCTCAGTGGCATAGTGCTTATGGTGTCAGCCATGAGCCACTAGGCTCTGAGGTCCAGCCCAGCTCAGGCTATCTCCCCCTGATGAGTCCAAACCAGGAGGAAACCGCGGTCGTGGGGTGCCAGTGTTGGGATCAGCAACACCATAATTTTTCCGAAGTCGTGAACTGTTTCATGGATCAATCTTGGTGAATTCACCATCGGGCTGCACACAAACGGCTCTTCACCGGAATCCAATCAACCAACCACGACTCAGCCTTAGAGTTGAGTACGATACCTACCCAGGCTTGACCAGAGGCTGCTGCATATATATATATATATAACACTATAAAAATTGTAATATAATTGACTGAGTGCCACAACACATAGGAAGAAAGATGGCTAGCTTGAAAGCGAAAACAACTGTTAGGGTAGAAGTGTTTCACAGCAAGTACGCCATTGCGTACGGTATTTGGCGATATCCTACAGCTTTTGCAACCAGGTGTGCTCGGGGTCCTTTAGACCCTAAGCCGGGAGTCGGGAATGCCCGACAACAGCGAGCTTCAACGTTTACGCCTTAACGCATCGGATCTAAGTTTTACATTGCCCTCCATTTCGTCGCTTCCAAACCACGTCTGTGCTCACAAATAGCGCTGGTCTTGGTAGGCGCTGGTTGGGGATGCTAAGCACATGTCCAAGCCAGCGAAGGCTCTGCAGTTAGTTGATGCTATCAGACGATGGTCGGAGTTCGTTAAACCGGAAGACTCGCTGACGGACTTCCTCATTACTGATGTGATGCTGCCATCACACATCAGTAATGCTCCTCAGGCAGAGGCGGTCGAAGAAAGATAGCCGCTGAACATCGCTTTCGCGAACGGGCCAAGTCTCCCAGCCGTAAAGCAGAATCGCTCGCACTGTAGCATTTATAGACTCGTCCCTTCAAAGCGAGGCTGAGATCACGACGAAGCAACAGGTGACGAAGCTTAGTGAAAGCGACTCTAACGTTAGAGACACACAGGGAGATCTCATCTGTCAAACCGCCAATAATAATACAACTCTCAAGATAAATGGATTGGTCGACCACTTCCAATGGATGCCCCGAAAGCGTGAGAGAAGAACATGGGCTTGGCCAGTCCTGTAATAGGACCTTACATTTCTAAGGGTCATAGCTTAACCCAAATTGGGCAGGGGAAATCTCCAGTCTGAGCACCACATGCTGGGCGGCTTGAGAGGACTCGCAAATCACAGCCGCGTCATTGGCGTACTCTAAGTCTCAAAGACGGTCACCAGGGAGCTGAATGATTACAATGCTCCAACGAGATGAAGCAAGGGGCAGTGACTATATTTAGTGGCGAGTCACGTCCGCCACGTCACAGTGTTGTTAAAAGGAAATATGTGGCTTTTTAGAGACAGAACGGTTGTCAGACGAAAACCCACGACGTCCTGGAACACTGCCGCCAAACCTTTCATCGGAACGGGATAACCCTGAAGCAGCCAGCTGGCACCACGAGGAGGTAGTTCGGCAAGCCAGCCCGCATAAGTGTCTCCGGATGCGCGCAACCAATAGCGAGTGGACAAGCAGCATGCAGGAATGTAAAAACTTCATGTAAGTTATTGCACCCAATTTCGGATACCAACTCAAGTCAATAACCAGCGTGTGTAACCTGCGTGAGAGTACAGCCTGTGGACTTATTTGTCTTAGAGTTCCAAGGTTGAACGCCGCCATGGAGACAGGACAGTGTAGCTTTATAAGGAACTGTTTGCGATATGTGTCCAGTGGGTGGTGCGGGAAGGTAGCTGCGCATGGTTCGACCCCAGTGGCATTAGGTCTACTATCAATTAAGTGGGAAACTATAGAAGAAAAGTTAGCAATGGAGGTTGGGAGGAGAGTAAGAGAGACAGATGGAAGACAACGAAGGGGGCTCCAGTAGTAGTATGTTTTGGCTTATCCGCCCTGGAGTATGCAGTGGATAAGACCATTATTTGTGAGCTGCTCCATGGCCGACGCAGGATATAATTCACTATTGAGAAACTAGTCAAGGCTTTAGGTGGGATGAGATATTACTAGGGCGCCCAGACTTAGACAGGAGGACGATTTTTGTCATCAAACAAAGCCTTTGTCTCAAAAGCTTGTCCGCAAGTTAGCTGGGATTTGGCAATGATATGATTTTACAGAAATGGACGCCATCCCATTTCAAACCCAAAACTTGGAGGATCAGGAGACTGAGTTTGTCTGACCTCTAGCCATGGACCAACCTGGTAGGGATGGCTCTCAAGAGGCCCGGGGCACCACCCAGTATAGCTCAACGGATGAAAGGGGTACGCAAACCTTCGTACCACGTTAAGGACCAGTCTCTTTGCGACGGTTCATTCACCGTGTATGCATTATGTGTACAAGCTGTGTGCAGACCGCATCCGCAGTTGGGTCCACCGGGGTCCTCATCGGGTGTAAAGTGCGTTCATACAACTCCTTCAATGAGTCATGTGAAATGCGTATGCTCACGGCGTGGGGTGTTGCATTCCATCTGCTCCATCGTTTTGCTAACCAGGCACCCTTGATGTGATAATGCTCCTGAGTAAAACGATTGCTCAAGTTTGGAATGGTGTTCTCTGAGTCGTCATGGTCCCTATATGTGCATAAAAACCTGCAGTATTCTCCGACACTAATGCACCAATCTTGCACAGTTTTCATCAAAACAATCCGGCCGGGCGCAATCGTTTCCTTGGACGCAACAATTATTTGAGTTGTGATGTGGTGTCATAGGTTGTTGACTAAAGTAATGGTGTCGACGTCGTCAATGCTGCAGCCATCGCATTCTCCTCTTTGATTCACTTCATTACCTTAACTATAGAACGAACAGCAAATACCTCCCGATTTAGGGAAGGGGGCAGTACATAGTTTACGAAATAGATGTACAATTTGATGAACAATGAACAAGGAATTTTAACGGGTAAAATGTAGGTGCTTGACATGTTCCCTACGGTGATTAAGGTGAGAAAAAATGGATCAAGGGATAATGGAATCTTCGGTTCGGGGGGTTACAGATTTAACTGCACTGCCGTATAAAGGGAGTTTGAAATCAAATTGTGCACACACAAAGCACTAAGGGGAGTGCTTATTGATCACGTACAAAGCGAGAAAAAAATAACAAGGACAGCGCTTACTCGTGTGCAGCTATCTCGGGTCGACCCGATACAGAAATCCAGTTTCTACAGTAGTAGCGTTTATCAGATTGTGTGCAAGGGGTTTGGAGTGACTCATTCTCAAGTAGGGTTATGGTACTGTCCACTGTCTGTTGTGCATTAGTGCCAGCATCTGGTGGTCATGGGCTATAGCATGTAGTGTAAATGTGACAGAGTATCATCAAGGCGCTTTTTGAAATGGGATAGGGTGGGAGCATTCATTACATGTTCTGGGAGGGCGTCCCAAGGCTGTGATACTCGAAGGGGGAAAAGTTTCGCCGACATTCCAGTCGGCTGTACTGCGTGACCAGCTTAAACTGATGACCTCTTAGCGGGGTGTTTAGACTGAGTATCAGAAAGGAATGGCATGGGTGGTTGGGGTTTCTCAGGATCTGGTACACCATTATGAGATCGCCCCTTGGACGCCGATAAAGTCCACTGTATATTTTGAGAGCCTTCAGCCTGAGTGGGTAGGGGAGGTTGGTCAAACCTCTGACGCTCTTCGTTGCCCTACGTTGTGCAATATCAAGCGTGGTGAGATGGTGCTTGAGCCAGGGTTGCCACGCTTGAATAGCATATTCCGCGTGCGGCCTCACGTACGCACTAAGCATTTTTGGAAAGACTGAAGGGTCAAACTTCCTGGAAGCTTTGCGAAGAAGACCGAAGTACTGGTTTGCTTTCTTAGATAACTTTTCAGTCTGCCTCGAACAACCGAGATCATCTTGAACTAGCACGCCGAGATCACACTCGTGAGAAGCCCGCTGTAGAATTCGTGGTCCTAGCCGGTACTTGTGCATACTCTTGTACCGTATGCTGAGAACTTTGTACTTGGCGATGTTGAAATGCAGCATGTTCTCGATGGACCATGTGTACGCTTTGTCCAGGTCCTCCTGTAACGTTGTGTGATGAATAATGAACAATGATTTATAACGGGTAAAAAGCATATGCTTGACAGGTCCCGTAGGGTGGTTGGAGCAATAGATAAAATGGAAGGATAATCGAACAAGTAAATCCTTTTTTAAGCCGCTACAGATTTCAACGCACCACTTCATAATGATAGTTTGAAGTATGGACTGGATGTCTGCACCCAAAGTAGAGCTGTTATTATAGCAAATGTGGGAAAAAGAAATCAAAGGAACGGATAACGCTCACTCGTGTGTTGCTTCCGTTGAGAGATGTGGTACGTTACTCCAGTTTGTATACATCCATGTCGCTCATTGGGACACTTCTGTATGTAACATCACCGCCACTGCTGCAGCTATATTACGCTATACCTTTAGATCAGCAAATAGCAAAGAGTCTGAAGATAGCACGCTCACGAGATCATTTATGAAAACCAGGAACAGGCGGGGTCCAAGTACCGAGCCCTGAGGTACGCCGCACTGAACTTCGTTGGATTCCGACAGGTTGCTTCGAACCTTCACATTCAGGTGACGTTGCACGAGAAAGTCTTCTGTCCAGCCCACAACAGGATCGCCTATTCCATATTTCTGGAGTTGGTGGAGTAGATTGCGATGGTCTGTAAGGTCGAATGCCTTTGAGAAATCCAAGTAGGCCGCGACGACTCCTACACCAGCGTCCACAGATTCCGTCTAGCTTGCACGAGCAACCAACAGATTAGTGGTACAGGACCGATTTTGGAGAAATCCGTGCTGCTCCGGAATGGGGATTTTGTTGTTCTCCAGGTACCCCAACAAAGCGTCAGGTACAATGGACTCCATAACCTTGGAGATCACAGGAAGTAGTGTTATCGGGCGTAATTTGCTGGTTCAGCACGGCTGACACTTTTGTAGATTGGCGTGATGATTCCGCTCTTCCACATCGTGGGGACGTGCATCTCATTCAGACATCGTTGAAAGAAAGCTACTATTTGGGCCGCCAAACGCATGGCAGCAACTTGCAACACTTTCGGGCGAATGCCGTCCGCACCCGGGGAGCTGAACTCGCAAAGATACATCAGCCATTTCAGTACAGCTGCGGAGGTAAACGATATGTGATTAAGCCCTGATGGCGGCATTATCGGCTTAAGCAGGATGTATGATGATAATTGCACGCTTTGGAAGGTACGGCCAAATTGTTGTCCAAGAACGTTGGCCGCCTCTTGTGCGGTTTGGGCTAACCCATATGCTGTGTGCAGAGCAGGAATAGCGCGCTTAACACAGCGCAAATTGTTTACCTGTCTGTATAACATTTTGGGATTGGCGCAAAACTTTTCCACTAGACCCTGTTGATTCTTCAGTTTATCCTCTCGGACGAGTTTGACACAGTGGTTCCTTTGTATTGTGTAGACATCCCAGGTATGGTCGTTCGGGGAGGCTATGTAGGTGCGCCATGACAAGTCCCTTAATGCCGTGCTTTTATGTGATGCTACCAGGGACACACACACATTCCACCCAGCATAGTGTCATGCAAACCTTACAATATCACACTCGCGTACGATGATATAGTCAAGCAGGTGAGCGTGTACTCTCCGTGGATGCGTCCAAGTAGCAGTGCCACTCGTACTCACGTGGAACGGAGTGCCTGTGATCGTCAAGCCAGGTGTGGCGCACAGTGAGAGCAGCTCGTCACCGTTCCATTGCCTATGTCAATAAAGTGCGGTCCGATTACGCCTGCCCGTAACACAGCATAACGACCAACGCGCTCGTTGAACTCACCCAGTACGAAAAACCGGTCAATCTTCGGCATGGACCGTATCACAGAGGACATCGGAGGGTAAAACTGATCATTTTTGGAATCAGTGTAACATATAATGTAGCCGGCATGTGTATGCAGATTGCACACTTACGCCGTCCGAGACGTAGACGAAGTGTCATCATTCTTGGGCTGATGCCAGTCGGCTCTTCCACTAGTTGTCCAGTTAGACGGTTGGATATTGCAAATACAAACAGATGTTCACGTGGCAATGTGGTAGAGTTTACCACCCAGTAGAACGTGTACTCCGCACGAACCTCACACACCT
Source organism: Dicrocoelium dendriticum (assembly GCA_944474145.2). NCBI lineage: Eukaryota > Metazoa > Platyhelminthes > Trematoda > Plagiorchiida > Dicrocoeliidae > Dicrocoelium > Dicrocoelium dendriticum. The sequence continues at coordinate 46,628,501 of OX104059.1, read as the reverse complement.
TGCCCTGCTCAGCGAGTCGAGTCGCATGAGGGCGGCAACGTCGATCCCGTAGCGCGCGAGTTCCATCGCAACTAGTGTAGTGTGCCTCTCGGAATTGTCACTCGTTTTACAGTCGAGCAGTGTGCGCATATTCCAACGCCCGATGTTGAGCGCTTTGCGCCTAGGCATGCGTTTGCGCCGGTCAATTACTGGTGTTGTGACCTGGCTTGGAGGAATTAGTGTGTTACTTGAAATGGGGACTGGGAGAGTATGCGCAGAGGAAGAAGAAAGAAGTAGGGCATCAGTGGTAGCATAATTTCGCATATTCATGTTGCCGCATGCAGCAGATAAGGTGACCCTTTTCCTCCTGCGGCATGACCGATTCATCATGAAATGATGCGTAGTTGTAAGATTCATGATTTAGGATTGGACTGATCTACTGTCATAGCGTTCACACCTGAACAGAAGAACGACCGGGGTCCTCAGCGATAGGATGTACTCTCGAAAGTATACAGGAAATGTGCTATGAGTCGAGTAACTAATGCGGATGTGTCCTGGTTGTTGGCTGGATTAATAGTCTAACACAGCTCCCACCTAGCGATCACTACTAGGGGGAGTCCAGGAAGTGAGACTATGGTTGGGCCAGAGTAACGGGTTATTTAACTGTCAGGATTTTGTTGCCACAAGCCCCAGGAATCCATAGCATCTCAGACGTGTCACCAAATATAAGCATTTGTTAACGCTTTAAAATGTGAGGACTGATGCATGCGTTAATTTGATTTAGTCTCCTTGACAGAGAGTGATGCAATGATTTACTAAGGACAGAAGAGCTTGAGCTTGACCTCCCGCAATTTATTGAATAAGGCGCCTATGATGTTAGTAAGAAAATAATTTTAACTTAACCATAAGAAGCGTGTAGTCATTGAAGGTGCATTCAATGTGGTCTGTTGCTAAAAGCATTTGGCCATGTTTCTGCACCACTGTACAAAAACAAGTATGTGGCGAACGAGCATTAGCTCTTGGAGACATCGACCGAATATAAGCTTTCATTAGCTCAACGAAGTTGGTGTGGCTCCGCTTCAACGCCTATCTTTAGGCTGCTGCTTTTCGTGGATCAACTAGTGCTGAAGGGGCCTGACTTAAACCACGCAAAATATGTGGGATTTCAGTAACACTCCGTGAAGCAGTGCGCATAACCATCATCAGGAAATGGGATTATAATTGCTTAGTTGCACCATTAAAAGTGGGCAACAACTGAAAGTGGTCTGTTTCCGGTACGATCCCAGTGACCGAACTTACGGAATTGCACTACAAGGGAATTCAAATCAACAGAAATTACATATCACAATGCATTCACAAAAGGAATGTTACAAACAGATGTACAAGGTTGCACTAGTTCTTGTGAGGAGCGTTGCTCAAGACCAGAGGACTAAGAGGTAAAGTTTATTCTAGCAGTCTATACCTCCGCTCTCCAAACCGAAATCTCTTTATCGCTACCTAGTGAGTTGAAATATGTACGTAACTGATCATGAGATGCATCATGGCGCATGGGCAAAGCGTAATACTTAACCGGTGATGTTATCACTCAGTATGAATGAAGTCAGTCTGCCTGCTTGTCCACTGGGAAATTGACAGCAAAAACAGTGGCCCTGAAGGAAAAATTGTTTATTTCTTAGCATCATTATTATCCTCCTCCTCCTCCTCCTCATCATCATCATCATCGTCGTCGTCGTCGTCATCATCATCATCATCCTCATCATCCTCATCCTCCTCCTCATCCTCATCGTCGTCGTCATCATCATCATCATCATCATCATGGTCGTCATCATCATCATCAACATCATCATCGCCATCGATAACAGCAACAACAACAACAACAATAACCACGGAAAGTGGTTCTAACTGGTAACGCTCAGCAGGCAGACCGCTCACTTGAAGTTCTAATGAAGTGCCACACTGCGAGCATCTTCGGAATAGAAGGCAAAGTGAATAACATCTTCCACTTCCTGGATGTACACCTAAAGAGGAATGCAAAATGCACACTCACTAGATTTGTGTATCCAAAGCCAACTTGGAAAGGACAATATTTGAGATTCAACAGTTTCTGTTCTATAAGTTACAAACGAGCATTGGTCCGCGTTGCCTTCGCAAGTGCTCGCCAAATTTGTTCTGAAGATATCATCAACAATGAACTAGAACGAGTGTCATCAATACCACATGAAAATGGATACCCCACAAGATTCATAGCTTGGTGTGCGAGCACAGTAACTAGTAAGAAGTGTTTGATTATTTTTCCTGAGCAAAAGTATTGATTACTCTGCCGTTTAAATGGCATCAAAAGGATGGAAGATTCCGGCACCCGCTCCGCCAGACCGTGGGGGATGTTGTTAAGCGGCCGCACTTGTATTATTGCACCAAGTTAAGATGTTGCTCTGTAAATCCAACCTGGATAAGCCAGATCCTCACGTTATTGTCTCATGTGTCCATCTATTTCACCACTTGTGGTAACAAGTAGATTGGCCGAACTGAGACGTGGCTGTCCACTAGGATTTCAGAGCTCATTCCACGAAACATGTTCGCTAAGGGGCCCAAACTGGCGAAGAATATTCTGTTCGATAAATCACTTCAGATACCTACAATTGGAAGAAAAATAATGACACGAATAAGCTTATGAAATCCTTGGTACAATAGGATAATTGAACATAGAAAACTAAATTCCTGTCCAACAGGTTATCTAAACATTATGAAATAAAGATTAATGGTTTACTCGATCAGACTAGGCAGCATGACAAATGCACTTGATCAACGGTGGACAATTACTGCTGGAGCGGGTTTATGGTCAAGGCAACGTCAAAGCTCGTACCAGAGTTCGCTGTTTGCACAGTTCTGGTTTCAAACCACTGGTCTATATTTCATAATGCTTAGCTAACCCGTTGGACAGAAGTGTGGTTTCCGCTATGATTCTTTATACTAGTGCACCGAGGCTTTCAGTAGCTTATTCCTGTAGTAATTTTCTTTATAATTGTAGATATCTTAGGTGATGTATCGAAAAGAATTGTCTTCGCACAATTGTTAATTTCACATCCTGGATTGTAATTCATGCCAAAGTCCTCGTGACTCTCTGAGAGTAATTAACCTGCAGAGCAATGTCAGATTGCTTCAGTTTGCCGGAGCCTCAGCTGTTCGGCGACTAAGAGCAAATTTTTGCAAACAGACTGAAGTTACCGCCAGTTTCGTCTTACCTTGGTACGGTTATTGATCTTTTTCCTTTGAACTGAATGACCTCTTGCACGCAACGCGATAATTCCACCAATGTGTGTAAACAGCTGAGGAGACCATTCGACATACCTGAATTCAGTGTATCCTGTTAAAAGGTGCTTTCTTCTTGCTTTTTAAAATTTATGAAGGGAAAATCCTGCATAAAATAGAGCATTGTTCATGAAACATTTGAGATAGTAAGTTTCGATTGAGTTGGCGGTGCATTTGCAGTTTTGAGTGCTTCCATATTGCTTTTGAAGTGTATACTTATGAACAGACAATACATTAGTTACTACTGCATTTGTGATGTGAAAAGACCACGAAAATCACAGCCCGGTTGAGTTTTTACCAATACGTCGGACGACTATTTTTTCCGACTTATCAACAAGTGACTGTTACTATCTTGAAGAAGACGGTGTGCGAATTACAATATTGCCAGTTAAACCGCTTGTTAAACAGTTTTGTGTTAAACTGCACATTGGATCTTAGAATCTCGCAAATGAACTACCCTCTAAACAGTCTGATGTGTCATTGCGTTCGCCATACTGTGTGGTTTGGGTGGGTTGTTCTCCGACTGACATTTCAGACCTACGTGACGTCTGGTCTTCACCGACCAAATCAGGACTGAAGGGAAGCTTGTTCATCAAGCTCAAATTAAGTCGCATATCAAGACCAAGTGATACCGTGAGTGACACAGGCTTGACAAAATACCGCAGTTCTATAGTCGGTCAGACAGCATGATGTGATGCTCCCAGCCCTGCCAACAAGCACAAGCCAAAGAGAAGTCTACTGCCGATGACAGCTGCTGTCACCGTGCCGCACGAACTGCTTGATATGTTTACTACGCAGGACAGCGAGCGGGCACACTGTGTGGTTCAGCGTCTCAAAGTGCAAAGACGAAGAATTGAGGTTTATGTAGTGGGGCCTCCGGCTTGGTCTCGGTCACAAATTGTAAGCTTGCTGTGAAGATATCTGTCATGTGCGACTTTCATAATAACTAACAGGACTTGTGTGGCCCTGAATGGATCCTGGGTTTGCCATGCCTGCGTTAAAGACTTATTGGCAGGGTTTGAGGGTCAAGGTTATTGGTGCGTGAGGTACGAAAAATGAATATCGCATGTGTGCGGTATGATGGGCAGCGTAGAGTTTGTGTTGATGCGGCAGGCAGGAGTAATCATGCGACAGAGAAGGGGAAATTATCTTCTGAATATGGCCGAATCAGGTCCGAAATTCGTTGTGGTATTGTTTCTCCTCCGATCAAGAATAGCGCAGTGATGTGGTTCATCACCGATTATTTTAACACAGGTCACGTCAAAGTTCAAACTATACCGTAGCTAATCCACATCACAGTTGATTTTGGCACTACCAGCCAACCTGGCAGTACTAGCAGTTAACGGCGAGGTACAGCCCGGAATCACTACCCGTTCGAAGGTACATGAAGATCGCGGCCGTGTAATGCAGCGTTGGGGTTCGGTAACCTCCGTGCTGGTTTTAATTATCCAAGTTAGAAACGCCGTATGACATCTCAGCTACCGACGGCACTCATCGCTGGGGGGTTTGAATTCGTGCTACAAATACTTTAATAATTGACTGTAGCTAACAGATGCAAAACGTGAAAAAAGCTCACAGGCTGAATGACCGAAAAAGCTAAAATACGCGCGTCAACCATCACAAATCATAGCTTTGATTTTTCCTGCGAATTAGCGCCTAAGTTTTGCTAACGGGTCCTATAGTAACTCCCGCGTCCAGGCATGCTTCAAATGGTGGAGTTGCGAAAATGAGTATCCTACGATCGCCGCCGCCTTCACAGCCGTCACAGAAGCACTTACTTGAGTACGGAAGGCTGACATATATCCGTAGTGCACTGTCATTGAAACACTTTACGGACCTGTTTTTACAGACCGCTTGTGTGTAGACACGTCAGCCAATTACATCAACGTATATGGCGTTGAAACGACCAGTTTTGTGTGCGCCTCTAAACGTTGACGGACTATGTTGACTTTGCGCTGGATAAATTTCGCACTTAAAACTGCAGTACACACGTTGCTGGTTACATGATAGCAGCGCGGTGAAGAATATCCAAACTCCATTCACGGGATGGAAAATGGATTTGCAGAATGGATGAGAACCGTCTACATCACATGGTACAAAAGAGAACGGATACCCACGAAACTTTATTAGAAGAACTCTGAAGATCTGGAAGCATCAGCAACGGCAAGATCAGACATATTAAAGTGGTGGTGCTTCCGTACCTTATGAACGTTTCCGAGCTCAACACAAGATTAATACAGAAACCCATAGTCAGTGTAGCATACAAACCAAATGCTACCTTGAGAGGATTGCCGTCAAGACCAATGGGTAGAATCAAAATAGCAGCTAAAATAAGGTCATCCACCAGACAAACTACACTGAATACGATAAACATTACATCGGACTAATAAGAAGAAAACGTTCCACACGGTTCACAAAGCATAAGGTCATAAGTAGACATGACCTCTTTCCGTGCTTTCTATACATTAGAATTAATCAGGTCATCATTTTGATGTAAAAAAGCAGATTATAGTGAGTAGGAATATGAAGTGTGACAAGATAAGTTTTGGAATTATGGTATTCCAGGAACAAGCCGATCAATCGACACGTTGAATTGGACATTGTCAACACAAGTCTGCAAGCAGGGAACCGTCCCCGCTGTTTAATACCCCTAATGGAAGAGAACACCATACAAATAGCTCAGGTAACATTATCAGCTGAGGAGGCAGACGGGCCATAGTCACAAGTTATTGGTCGAAAGGGCCATTTTCAGTAATAACTGCCCAAACGAGCAATGAAGATGAAGCATAAAAATGCACGACCGCGAAGATTCGCTTCATGCCTACTCCATTCTGTGCCGATATACATCAGTGCAACGATCATGTCACCTGGACTGTTGAAGAAAGGTTTACAGAAAAATTGTCCAACTCCTCGAACGAATGAACCATCTGAGCTACCTACATTTGCTTCTATATCAAACTAACAGCTACGCTCAACATTGAAGAAATTTGCCGTCTGTAGCAAAGTGAATACGTGGCTTGTACTTCACAAGGATGCACAAGGCAGGACTGAATACAGCCAGGCAAGCTCACCTTTTGAAGTTATCATGGTGAAAGATCGGTACTTTGTTAGACTACTTTTGCTAGTTTTGATCATCTGACTGGCTTTTATCTTACTACTCCGTAGTCAAGCTAAAAGAAGCTTTATAAATAAAACTAATGCTTTCTGAATTTCTGCACTATCAGTGCAGTTGTATTGATGGATGATATCAGTGATAAACGAAAAAGCAAATTTCAAGACGTACTTGCAGTGGTGTCTCCTACAGCTGCTTACACAGCATAACTTTCATTGGGTCGGCAAGTATACGTCACAGAAAAGGCAATGAAGTACGGCAAAACCAAATCCAGAATGTGAATACGTAAGAAAGAACATCTCTAGAGGATCATTGTGCGTTCTTGAAGTTTATCAAGTTCTTTTGTTTTACTCCCACCCATGGTGTCATGCTTAGGCTGTAGTAAAGGTGTAAATTCCAGCTCAAAGGCTGTACACTGCACTTTCTGTGATGGCCGGATGCACATTACGTGTTGTGATATCTGTCCAGAGTTCTATCACTAGATACCACAGATTGTTTTCCCGATTGTCAGTATCTTTTGCTAGGTTTGCTGAATAGCCGAGAGGAATAGCCGTACTTCGAAAAGCATACTAGCTTTCATTCCTCACTCCATTCTTATTCTGACTGAAGTATGCACCGCAATTTAGTCAGCAGCCACCTTTCTGAAGCTGGATGCTTCTGGTGCGGTCACTCCACCAGGTAAGGGAAATCGTGTTTCTTCGACTTCGGAGATTCCGGTGCCTGTTGATTGCTGCACTGAGCACAAGAGCAAGTCGTTTTCAGCAATGGTTGGTGAATGTGCAGCATCATCATCAACATTCGTTAACAGCAGCACAGTTGTTCAAGGTAAAATTCGGCTGACTCCCCCACATACCAAAAGAAATTTGGATCTCGGCAGGATCCATCAACCAGAAAAATCTTGAAAAGTAGTCCACCACCAATCTCCTTCTCGTGGCAGACGTGCTGCTGGGTCAAAGAAAAATAGCCTGACTAAAGGGATCTTGAACGGTCAGTTTTTGGATCGAATAGTCCCCCTACTTTTCTCAGAGACTGAGCAGGGGATCACTATTGTCTCTGCCTTTCTTCTTGGCAGGAGACTAGAAGATTCGAATACATTTCGTCCGTTTAAGTTAATATGTCAAAACGAAGAATAGCGTCGTATTCTCAAACAAAACCCGTATGTCAAGGGTGAAAGGTTCTTTGGGCTGAGAGATCTCTCCTCCATTGGATCGCGTCCGAAGGCACAACGCCATTTATGAGTTGAGAATACGGCGTTCAAGCGGGGAAATCAGTCATCAAATTGCGGATTTTCACGTGAAGCTGTAGGTTCTGAGAGCACGGTGGCTGTCAATCGTCGTCCTTCATAGTCCATAGGGTTGTAGGTAACAATTAATTTTCGAAAGGCTTTGAGCTAACGCGTATTCAGCCGGTCAAACGAACAAGAACACTGGACCAGGATGACGGTACTATCTAAGAAAAATTACGCAGCAAAAACAATATCAACCTTAATAACAACGCTTCCACTCAACGTAGCGTCAATGGAATGCAATTTGTGCCAAGACCGACAGCATAGGTTTCAGATCCTCAAGGGGATACGGAGTACTGGAGAGGGGATATTATAAGACAAGTGAAATTGATGCGACTGGTTAATCACAAACCGAGTGAAGATTGCCATCGCAATGAGATTGGACCTTACCGTGGTGCGATGGCTTGCGTGCCTCAGAGATCTATTGACCTATGCTGGGTGGTGCCTTTGCACCTTCAGAGCCACTCATACCAGATTGGTCAATGGTTAGAGGCCAGACAAACTCAGTCTCCTGGCCCTCCAGGTTGGGGGTTGGAGTGAGGGTGGCTCCTTACTCCATAAAACGGGCTCTCTGTAGTCCAGTGCCAAAACCCACTGTCTTGCGGTAAGGTTTTTGAACCAAAGGCTTTGGTTGAGAACCCTAATCGTTCTCCTTTCTAGGCCTAGGCAGTCTGACAGCATTCTGCCCAAGCTATACAACGAACCCTTCATCAAACAATTTCTTGATGCTCTGGCCGTCGCAGAGGATAATAAACGGTGCCCTATCTGCTGCATCGAGCAGGGTGGGTAGGGGTATGGATGCTACTGCTCAGGCCTTCCCGTCTTCTCATACCCCTTCTTGCTCTTTTTCATCCATATCGTCCCGCTCCAACTTTAATTTTACCCCCGCCCCCACTTTCTATCCCCAATTCTCGACCTTCCTCCAGCTTGCTTCAATAGTCGCTTGTCTTCTAGTTTCAAATCACGCACAGTCGCAGGGCGTCGCTCCAATCCAGTCAACAAGTCCATGTTCAACCAAGCGGACAACGCCAGTTCATCCGTTTCCCTTCGGAGTCCTCGCGTCTCGCTAACACTGGCATGCCTCAACGTGCACACTTTGCTACAGATCGGCCAACAGGCAGCACTTGCCCGCACGCTAGAGAACCTATCGATCGATATTTGCTGTTTATCAGAAACCCACCTGCAAGATTCGAGCTCCGTGGTTACCCTGCGATCTCCCACATGCGACACTGGCAGCACATTCTCATTGCGCCTGTCTGGCGATGATGCAGCTTCAAATGCCTGTCAAGCTGGCGTCGGCATTGTTTTGAGTCCCTGGGCTGAAGCTGCTCTGATTGACTGGATTCCAGTAAACAGCAGGATGGGTGCCGTTAGATTAGCTTGTTCCTTCCGTGCTTTGAAGTCACGCGGGGACAAACGGTGCCAGTTTGTCATTGCGGCATAAGCCTCTACAAACTGTAGCACTGATTCGGTAAAAGATGATTTCTATCGGCAGCTTCACGAGGTCCTTCGTTACAGAAGAAGCACGGATACTATGGTGTTGGCTGGCGATTTAAACGCCCAAGTCGGAAAATTGTCCTCTGATGAGCTTCATCTGGGCGGCCAACATAGTGTAGGCTGTCGAAATGATAACAGTGAGCGATTGCTACAGCTGTGTGAAGATGCTCGCCTCTTTCTCGCGAGTACTAACTTTCGACACAGCACCCGCAGAATGGTGACTTGGCGGCCACCAACCTCGGGCCAGCCATGGACGCAACTCGATCATATCGCGATCAGTTACCGCTGGAGAGGCTGTGCCCAAAACTGTCGCTCGATTTGGAGCACAAGTATGGACTCTGACCACGCACTTGTCTGCGCCGACCTCCTGGTGCTTTTCGGTGGACGTCCACAACGTCGATGTGAACGGATTGACACCAGACACCTGGCGAAGCCAGATGTTCTGAATGTGTATCAAAGTGCGCTGACATCTGGGCTGAGTAAGCGCTCACTAAACACCGTCGAACATCACTGGTCGCATATTCGTAAAACGTTACTGTTAGCAGGCATGTCTTCATGTGGCAAAGCAAATTGTCAAACCGGATATTGGGTCTCTGCACAGTCTCTGGAACTTATGGATGTTCGCCGACGTATGCCGGCTGGAAGCGAATACAATGAGGCTCGCAAAAATCTCAGGGCAAAAATAAGTGCTAGTCTGAAGAAAGACCGCGAAAGCTGGTGGTCTCATCGTGCTTCGGAAATGGAAACAGCCGCTACCGTTGACAATCATCGTAAGTTATTCCGTCTGATACGAGGAACAGGCAGCAGGAGACATGGTGTTAGCGAGACAATATGTGACGAGAGTGGGCAGCCGATTCACAGCCTGTTGAAACGCTTGGAGCGTTGCGCCGAACACTTTGCCAGGCAATTTAACCAACCTGAGTTATCGGTTTCTTTTACTGGCATTGCGCTCCCTTCTCCCTGGGCTGTCTCCTTGGATCCTCCATGACGCGCAGAAGTCGAACGTGAGATCAGGCTGTTGAAATTGCATAAGGTCGGAGGAGCAGATAGAATTCCCCAGTCCTCTTCAAATTCTGGCGACCTACTCTAATAGATGATGTGCAGGAGTTGCTAGTGAAAGTTTGGGAGCAGGAGACAGTCTCGACAGACTGGAACCGCTCTGTCATTGTCCCAATTTTCAAGGGAGGCTCCCGTTTAGAATGCGGCAATCAGAGAGGGATCAGTCTTATTTCGATTGCCTCTAAATTGCTTGCCTCTGTCATTCTCCACAGACCGACTGGCACTCGTGAAAGCCAGATTCGTGAAGAGCAAGCGGGATTTCGTCCAGGTCGGGGATGCATCGACCACATCTTCAACTTGCGCCAATTGTTGGAGCACCGCCATGTTTATTGGCGACCCACCGTTGTCGTGTTTCTCCACATCAAAGGTGCCTTCGACTCAGTCGATCGACGTGCCCTTTGGGACTGTCTGCTCAGGAAAGGTGTGCCTGATAAATATGTAACCGTTAGCAAAACGCTGTACGCGCATAGTTCGGGCAGAGTGAGGGTTTATGGCAAACTGTCGCCACTCTTCAGTACCACCAGCGGTGTGAGACAAGGTTGCCCACTGTCACCTTCCTCTTTAACTTCGCTATTGATGAAGTCATGAAAACAGCGTTCGCTGGACACGACCTAGAAGGTGTGGTGCTACTTCCTGGTGAGCGGCTTCTTGACTTAGAGTATGCGGACGATATTGCCCTAATCTGTGGCAGCGCCCAAAGGTGCCAGGCTGCACTGGACCGATTAGCACTGGCTGACAATCGTTTTGGGCTGTGCTTTACTCCATGGAAATGCAAAGTACTTCTCCAACTTTGGTAGGGACCCAACCCTGCGCTAACACTTGGTGGTGATCTGCTAGACGTCCTTCAGGTATTCGAGTACCTGGGCAGCTATATTAGCATCCGTGGGATTGAAGATGAGGTTACGAACCTTATAGCAAAAGCTCGAGGTGCTTTTGCCAATTTCCACCACTTGTAACGCAAACGCGACATTGTTCTCGCCCTGAAGGGCAGAGTTTATAACGCAGCCGTCCGTTCAACTCTCCTATCTGATTGTGAAACCTGGCCCATCAGGTCAACAGACATAAAGAGGCACGTGATATTCGATCATCGCTGCCTTCACAGCTTAGCTCATGTCTGGTGGGAGCACCGCGTGAGCAATGAGCGTGTTCGGCGTCGCGTATTTGCTGCAGGAAGAGCAAGTGAACCACTCAGCACCATTACATCACGCACCAGGCTCCGATGGTTGGGCCACGTGTTGCGCATGCCAGCACACGGACCCTCGCGACGTGCATTGTTTGCGCGTGTTGGGTGCGGTTGGAAGAGGAGCAGGGGAGGCCAAATGATGACTTGGTCGAGAGAGATGAAAACCCTCACTTCGAAGATGGCATCGGTTGATGTATTCCGACAGCCTGGCTGGGGTCCCAAGAACGGTGAACACGTTTGGTTGGACACACCCGCTGATACGGCTTGGAGCCGGCCCTAATGGCGTTTGTGTTGTGAGTTCCTTTGTCCATCCCCCTTCTGCTTAACTTCCAATCACGAACTCACTCGTTAGGCATAACACTCTTTTTACAGCACGATAGCCAGCTGTTATCTCTCCGGAACGATGTCCATCTGTTACTGGGGACTCAGCCGGCGTGCCACTGTTTGTTTTCCTTTTCTTGTCTTTTGTATTGAGGATCCATAGCTAAGGTGTTTTCCACCTGCAGCTAACGTGTATACTGATGATGATGAGTGCAGATCGAATGAGCGCGATGCGAGTGCGAAGGAAGATGTTTACAGTGATCGTATGCAGTGTGGAGAAGCTTTTAAACACTTGTGGTGAGGGCACGTGTTGGGATAAGGTGTAATGGTATACATAGAGAATGGGAGAGTAGCAACCAGTTACCACAAGTCTGACTTATTCACATAGGATTACACGTGCGTGGGGGCATGGAATCGGCAGGATATGAAGTTTTTTACACGGTTCGTTTGCAAAGCGTTAGGTGGACCGAAAATCGCCACAGTTCCGAATCACAGTGGTGGGTCGTTGATAAGATCGTCCTGATTATTCTACGCTTAATGGTTAGCGAATGGATGATTTGGAGACAGGGCATACTAAGGCTTTTTAAACTCCCACCAATTTTCAGACACAAGTTTTACCTCCAGGATCTTGAGGTGCTCTGGTTCACTCTAACCTGCTCCATGCGCTATGGAGAAGATCAGGACTTACAACGGTAAGCCTACATTTCTCCACTTCGTTCTGTTGAACCCACAATAGTCCTACCTGGAGCGGCGGGTCCAAAAACCCACCTCCTACTTGCGGTGAGCCGACAGCCGGGAATAACCCTTTATCCCTTATCGCTACCTTCGATAAGGCAGATCTCTCTAACTTCGCACTCAAAAACCTCACTTTTCTCTAACCTACCCTGTCCTTATAAGACCGCGCTCGAAGGTTTTGCAACTCTTTACAAATGCTGAAGGCCAACTGTCCTGACGGAGTATATCCGAGATAAATAATACCACGTCTCCAGGTCTAAAATTGCGCTGTAATCTAAGCTATTTTAACCTCAGATGCATTAGTGTTAGGTACTTCTTTTTCCGTTGTATCCAGAGTAGTGTAGCCTGCTTGTTAGCTTGCCACCAACACACACTATACACGTCACAAGGCGTTGCTGGCGTTATTCCTTCTGTCTTCGGTTTGAATAACAGCAAATCATTTGGCCTGAGAGCTGGTTGATCACGAGAGTCTGTCATCTGCGGAGTAAGGGGTCTGATGTTGATAATGCGCTCTGCTTCGGCGAGAAAACTAGACGGGGTTACATCCTTGTGTGTCTGTTCTGCTATAAAAAGCAACACGCTGTACTGACCTGATCATCCTTTCCCATACAACTGCAGCCGTTCGGTCGATGGGCTGGTCCCAGCCGAGTTTATCCCAGCACAGTTTCTGTAAGATGATCTTGGCGGGCATGATACTAGGGGCAAGCAATCCAAGAGGTTCGTACTTAGAGGAGACCACAGACAAAATCGATCTTATAGTTGGCCCATCCTTTACGGCGAACCGAAACAGGAAGCGCCCTCCACCACATTCCATTCTATGCCTAGTGTGCTCTGTACCGGTTTAGCTTCCACCAGAGCCAATCGAGCTTGTAACTTCAGTAGGTGGCAATCTCTCGAGCATCACCGCGCTGTTAGATGTCCACTTTCGTAGCTTAAATCCAGCCTTGTCCATCAATTCCCGAATTTGTACAACAAACTAGAATGTTTCAGCAACACGGGGCAGTGAAATCTAATAATCAAACAATCAACATAGCAACAGTGGTCAACCGCCGTGCTGGTCGGAATTTTTTCGTTGCTCCTGACTTTTCAAGTTTTCGGATTCAAATTTTTTCGCACATCGGCCTGGGTACCCTCATTCAATCGGGCTCGATCAGGCATACCCATTGCGTAAACTTTCTCGAGGGTACTATAAACGGATCAACGTCAAACCGGTTTTTAATTTTGACTGTGTTTCATCACAATCGTTCGCCTACGAGTGCACCACCTTTCTGCCTTCAGCAATGTTTTCGGAGTTATCGGAAAGCTTATTGCTAGGTCTACTTCAAGAGACCTAAACCAACCCTGTTGGTAGCTGCATAAGACAAGTAGAAGCAATTATATCGTACACTGCCTTGGTTGGCCAAGAGCTCTCACGCCGCATTGTGGATCGCGTTCTATCGAACGCACGCAAATCTCTTTGTTTGGCCGGATTTGTTTGTGCGCGCCTGTTGGAACTTGAGGCATAACGTGACGCGGCCCGCCACGGAGTTGACCTCAGGGCTACCTGTGCACCGAGCGGTCGATTACTGAAGGACAATCTACCCTCGGCTGAAGTTGGACAACTGAGCACTCTTACAACCGGTTGGTTTGCATCGATCGTTGCATCTGAAACCGTGGCGTGTTTGTACCCTTGTGATTCTCGTGCACTTTAGATAGGTCGTATAAGCCCTAAAATCCTAGTCTGTTTCCTCGGCGGTTTGTCGATAATTGTTTGATTCCTCTTGATCACTGAAACAAAAACGGTGAAATTTGTCCCCTATTTTCTTATTCTTGTCCACATAAAATAGTTTTTACAAGCCCTAAAACCGAGTGACCAATCAGTAAAAATACTCGTTACCTCAGTTAAAACAAGGAACTCAAAGAAGAGACAGGAAGCCACTGAAATGCTGGCAAAACATCCCGCTCATAACCAGTCCGTCAGCACGGAAAAAATTAAAGGGTCGTTATCTAAGGTGAATATAAAGCCGAAATTGCGAGCAAGAGTAAAAAAGCAATCAAATGATAGTTCTCATAAGGTTTCTCAGATAGAGCACAGCGCAGTTACTGCAGAATCGCCCTCTAAAGCGATTGAAACGATTGCTGCGCTTGAACTACAACTAAAGGACTTAAAGGAAAGGTTTGCATCTCTGTACCTTGTCTTAGAGCAATTTAACTCGCTTAATTATCTTTTTAATACTCCAGATACACCAAAAATGGACCACCTTCTATCCGTTGGAAATTTTATGCAACATGTTGCATTTGAGGTGCATGAGCTCATTAAACGCTCCAAAAATGTTATAGCATTATATTTACCAGAAAAGTGATCTCTTGAGGCTATATCCTCTACAGTGGCAAACGATTGTCATATTGAATGACTGCATTTTTCTTGCGTGGGGCTGCGAAAGAAATCTCAGAAGCAGTTCTGTCCAGTACTATTTAAATTTTCAAAAGACACACTTGCTGAAAAATTCATTTGTAGTAAGAGCGCATTAACCCTTAGGAAAGATTACGTATCAATGGTCCTGAAACCAGATTTAACAGTACTACAAAGGGAGTGCAAAAAAGCCTATTTCCGACAAACAGTCTGTGACCAATTTGTTCCGCTACCCACGGAAACTCAGGAACTTCCCCACCTGGTTGACCTAGATGACACTCTGACCATAAATGAATCAGCTCTAAGGTTGAAATCAAATAGCAACTGTCATAAAATATCGCTTCTGACTCCATTCAGTGTCACATTAGTCCAGCATTACTGCGCAACTCGTCCCCGAACATACAAGAAAGTTCCATTGCGCAAACGACTATTTCTACTCACTCTTTGTCGTTCACCAACCAGGTGCATAGACGCTCTGGTACGAAACTGAAAACCTCCTCTCCTAAAAGCTGTGAACCTCTAAAACTGCGGAACAGCCTTGTTGCAAAGAACACTGGTAGCAAAACCTCACGTGGAATCTATACGAGTGCTCCTAAGCACAATAAAAACACAGCTATTTTAAACGTTCCACCAAACGCTGTCACCACTGAAAACCTGCAGACAATCGGCATATCACCAACCATGCAGCATTTGAATATGCGACCTGTGCGCTCCATAACTTGTGAGCCACTTGCTAGTGAACTTCAAGTAGCTGAGAGAAATTGGCACAACCAAAATCCTCTCAAACTACCTCAACATGTAAATAATCTTAACTGGCAGGTAGGTTATATGCAACAGCCAGCAAACTGTAATCTCCCAGTGGGTCGCCATTTTCCCAGTATTTCACCCTTCCGACCTTTTTTGGGAGGTCCAGTGGCGTTTTACCCGCCACACCCCCAAATGACACTAATTCCGCAAATTATATGTCCTCCGTATCCACCACCCCCACTCCACTCTCTCCAAATACCACCTCGTTGGGGTCCTGTACCTGGATTCCTGTAGACAACCCAACGGATAACAAGACACTGCACTTACTTTTAATTAATTCCCGTTCATTGTTAAATAAAATGCACTTCCTGCGTAATATTCTTCACCTTTCTTCTCCTGATATAGTACTAATAACAGAAACATGGTGTTCAGCAGAGATGCCTGACACATTGTTCGGGGTACTGGATTATAACATCTTTCGTAATGACCGCCTTTATGGTAGAGGTGGTGGCTGTATAATCTACGTCAAAGACAAATACTTGGTTCTTCCTCTGAATGAACCACTCCTACGGAAACTTCCTGATTCGGTGTGGATTACCATTTCTATTAATCCAACAAATCTCTTAGTAGGTTGTATTTACAGACCCCCATCGTCTGCACTCACCGTAACCGATGACTTGTTGGACACATTTTCTTTTATTGCTGACCTCTCATACACTAATAAAATAATCGCTGGGGATTTTAATATGCCCGAAATCCCATGGTCCCTTAACAATAAACCACAAAAACACAATCCTTTTATGTCTACTCTTGCTCGACTGGGATGGGTACAGCACGTCAAAGAACCTACACGGCTTGGTAACACACTTGATCTAATATTTACTATGGGATGTTCGCATGTGTCCACATACATCAGTGACAAGTTGCCGGGTAGTGATCATAACATCGTTGGTTGTTCTTTCCAAATTCTTTCTAAACCGATAGAATCAGTGATCAATTACCGCCCATTCTCTTCTGTGAATTGGTCAATTTTCTCGGATCTTATAAGGTCTTCATATTGGGATCCATTCTTCTTAGCACAGAATGTACAAATTGCTTGTAATGAGTTCTACCACCGCATTCAGCTTTGTGTTGAAGTTGTGGCTCCAGAACGTACTAAGAAGTTGAAAAGGACTGCTGCACCTGCAGGCATCTCAAAAAGGTAGCCACTAAACTTCATAAAATAAAGAAAAAATTTAGGAAAACAAACGATTTTACTCTGCTGATGCTCCACACCAGATTGCTTACAGCGTTATACCAAGACCACCACAAAATGCTATGCTCTGAGGAAGTAATGGCACTGAAGGGCGCCAACGTGGTAGGCTGCATCTCAAAACTTTTGGACCGTAGGCAGAATAGAAAATCAAGTTGTATAAACACTATTGTAAACTCTGATGGAACTGCCATAACCGATCGTGCAATCATATGTTCGATCTTCAATGACTACTTTATGTCTACTTATGGCACTAATGCGAAAGAAGATCCTCAGCTCAAGCTGATACACAGAGGCAGTAATACACTCCAAACTGTTGAATTTACACTTAGTGACATATGTCGCCAACTCAGATTAGTTCGGCCATCATGCTCACCAGGCCCTGACAACATCCCGCCAATTCTGGTCAAGCACGGAGGTCCAGACATCCCCCTGTTTTTGCTTAATGTATTTACACTTTCCATGCTCAATGGGGAGTATCCTATACACTGGAAACAATCAACTATAATACCAAGACACAAAAGCGGATCTATGCAAGATGTAAAAAATTACCGCCCAATCCACCACACATCTATTATCTCCAGAATCATGGAGAGGTTAGTTAAAGAACGCATAATAGAATATTTGAGTTCTACGAGCCCACTTAGTAAACATCAGCATGGCTTTTTGAAAGGTAGGTCGTGCACTACCTGTCAGTTAGATTACCTTGATTATGTGACTAGAGCAAGAGACGCCGGAAGTGCCATCATCGTAATATTTCTTGACATCCAAAAGGCTTTTGACCGTGTCCCACACAATTTATTGTTGCGGAAGCTTATGTCCTATGGTATCACAAATTCGCTTCTTGATTGGTTGTCTTCCTACCTCGAGGGTAGAAAGTAAGTAGTCAAAATCGGTAACTATACATCTGAAGCCACTACAATCTCTAGTGGAGTGATTCAAGGTAGCGTGCTAGGCCCGCTTTTATTCTTAATCTATTTCAACGATCTCCTTGATGAAATCTCGTACGGGAAGCTGTTCCTTTTCGCTGATGATGTTAAAATTGTGTATTGTTCCGCCCCTGGGCAATGTAGTCCTAACTTAGCCTATATTCAGTCTGACTTGTCCGCATTGGAGCTCTGGAGTAACTCCTGGAAGTTGCACTTTGCCACTGACAAGAGTAATCTATTGTACCACGGCTGTGGCCCTTCTCTGAACATCCTTACATTAAACGATACCCCTATTCCTGTGTGTGGCGCAGTCCGAGACCTTGGTCTAAGATATTCTGCCTCGTTTAATTTTTTAGAGCATGTTATATTCTTGCAGGCTTCTGCCAGAAAAGTGATCGCCTACATAAGTCGAACTCTTATTTTGAGGGATTCCAGGCTTCAAGCCTTTAAAATATGTGTTAGGCCGAAGCTTGAGTACTGTACGATAGTGCATAGTAATCTGAGAAAAGTGGACATCATAGCACTAGAAAACATTCAACGATCATTCACAAAGTGGTTTTTGAACATGCCTAATACTATGACATACCGTGAGCGTTGCGAGGCGCTAAATCTGGAGCCGCTATGGCTACGCAGACTCAAACTTAATCTGTGCCTTCTATACCGCTTACTATTCGGGTTAAGCTTCACTGCTCAGCCACAACTCGAGTTTCAGACTCGTATGCGCTATGAACTAAGAAACAGTGAGCGCACAGTGCAAATACCAAAGTCTCGCACAAAGCTCCGCTCAGATATTTTCTCCGTAAAATATGCGTTAATATGGAACAAACTTCCATCGAGTGTTAGAAACTGCACTACCTATGCACAATTCAGACGCATGATTAATATTCACCTGACTGTTGCAAATATCTGGTCAACACTAAGCCAAACGGTGACTCTAGATGATTTGTATGAGAAAGGTCCTGGATACATATGAAAGTCACCATATCCTCTATTCGTTTCAATGTCTGCAGCCACTACCATTGTGGTTTCTGAAGCGCACGAGAATTTCTATGAGGTTAGAAGTGCTGTCCGGACTTTGCAACCATTGATCTTTCAGACACAAGTCCTTGTTCTTTGCAGCGCGAGCAAAAGCATCCCTCAACTTATCGGGCATTTTAGAGTTTATCACTGCGTGTTTAGGTAGATACCATCTGGGAGCATACCTGGGTTTAAGTGGTTTGATAGAACAGGCACCGCATACCCTTTACTGATGAGCGCAGCGTACCTTTCACCACATGAGCCGTTAGCTTTCAAACGTTTTCGCAAGCACTGTAGACGCCGCAGCGCCATATAGTAGTTATTCGGCATCCAGACCGGCAAGTTTCGTCAAGGAAAACCGAGCTCAAAATGACCGTTTACCAAATGCATCGAATTCTACGCAATGGACAATACGGCATTGTCTTCCATTGAAGGTGCGTAATCGGTTGTATCTACGTGAGCAAAGATCAGAATGCTTTGGAGGTAGTCATTAAAATATTCTGTGAATTTTGCTGAGGCCAAACCAACGGGAACTACCAGTGCTATCTTTTGATTACGCAAAACAGAGGCCCAAACGAATCCGTTGACGCGTACATCACTGAGCTGAAGAATTTGGCGCCGTCCTGCAATTTATGTAAATGTATGGGTAAAAGTCTCATACATAATCTGATTTTTCTAATTAGCGTCTTTGGCGACAACGCAGCCTATCGCTCCAGCAGTGCATCGATATCTGCAACCGTGGGTCTTCGACCACCTATAAACACCAACAAATGAAACTCGCAACTGACACAGCACTGTATGCCGTTTCCGGAGGCAAAACAGCAAAGGCTATCAATGCGAGACAAGGGAATCAGAAATTGTGCGATGCGCGACACCCGAGCATCTGCTAACAATGTCCAGTGTGGGAACAAAAATGCGACAAATGTGAAAAAGGAACCACTTGGATCTTTGCTAACAATCAACCAACTGTGTTTGTTCGTAACAATTCACCCACAGAGGTAGAACATTCAATTGGCAACGTGTCTCGGTAGGTATCACACAAATGTGTCTACGTAAGTATTTGGATCGAAGGCATAGCTGTACGCTTCCAGTTAGACACATATGCTACGATCAATATACTACCCAGGAAGCACTATCTAGGGATGTGTACCTGATCCGATCAAGATGGCATGCGCATATGGAATGGATCCAGACTTCATCGGAAGGTCTCGGCTACAATCGAAGTGGTTAACTCAAGGGACGGAGCCTCACATCGACTGGTTTTTAGTCATGGTAGGGGAGTTCACGCCGATACTGGGCATTGATTAAAATCAGTCTGTTGGTTTGTTTGTCTTTTCCCATGATTTTTCTGAGCATGCTTGCCAGGGAGAAACCAGTATTACTGACCAGTATCGGTCTGTGTTTAGCCCTGGTTTTGGAAAATTTGGGGAAGCCGCTCACTTGTCTTTAGATCCTTTGCTACGACTGATTGCGGTACTGACTAGGAGAGTTCCATTTGCTCTGCGTGACAGGTTCCCCGCTGAACTGAACAAATTTGTGATGGAAGGTGTTTGACACATTTGACGAGCCAACCAACTGGGTTAGTCAGATCGCAATCATTACGATGAAGACCTTCGAACTGCGCGTGTGTGTTGACCCAAAACTGTTGAATGAGGCCCGGCGTAGAGAACATTGTGCACTTCCTACCTTAGAACACATTTTGCCACGTTTGACCAAAGCTGCTTCACTAAGTTAGACCCGCCTCGCGCATTTTGGCACGTGGTTCTATTGGGTATGTGGAGACAAACTACTACTAGGTACCGAATGCATCTAATGCCAGAGGGCGCAAGAGGATAAGCTATAAGCTTTCGCAGGGGTGTGCGCTTGGATCATGCTAGAAAATGTACGTCGACATACGTGACAGTGTACAAGCTAGAACTGCTGTTAACGTAACGGTCGAAGGAGAGGAAGCAGTCATAATAGACGGCACCTTATCATTACGAAGAAAAGAAAATACTGCAGCATTACATTAGGGAAGGTGAAGATAGGAGGATTTGGATGACAGATATCACAGCAGCTGCTCGATATTGAGTTGGAGCAGCTAAGAACATTTAGCGATGGCAGTCATACAGCCTAAAGCAACAATGTCGGTAGAGGTAGATCCAATAACTGTGATTGGTAGGCCGACTTTCTACATCTAAAGAATATAGGAATTTTGACATGTTCACATTTTGCATAGTACCACTGCCAACAAAAAGCTCAGACGAATTTAAACCAAGTCACAGCGTGAAGTAACTACTATCGTTAAGCTACTTACGCAGTAAACTACATACTTTTGGGTGAAATGCTTTCGTTCTTATGATTTGGAGTACCTATCGTTTGTTTGGATTGCGACACGCAATCTCAATTGGGGTCATGGTTGGCGCTGAAGTTAACCTCGGCCATTCCGAGCAACTGGGGTCTCATCCGAATTAGATTGTTTCAGTGTTGCTCATTGACATCACCGCAATTCATGGCCCGGTCATCTCAGCTATCGGGGCTTACGGTGTCCTAGAGAACTGGTGCTTTTTCCAAACTGGAAGAACCAGAAAGTTGGGTCATCGCCTTGTCGAATGGACCCGCGTCACAATCCGTGTCTGGAGAATAAAATGGTCTCCAGTTGCTGCATCGCATACGCAGTGACAAACTGGCAAACGATTTCTCGGTGCACTGACCGTCACAGAGGATAATAAATGGCGCCCTATCTGCAGCATCAGTGGAGTGGCTAGGTGTGAGGATCACATTGCACACGACTACTCGTTTCCACATTTTCCCACTTTTATTTGTCATCTTTATATTTATGTTCGAATTTCATTTTTATTCCCCTTCATTTTAACACCTCCTTACTTCTTGTCCCTCCCCCACCTTGCTTCGATAACCGCTTGTTTACTATTTTCAACGCATACGCAATCTCAGGAGATTGCCCCGGTCCAGTCGCTAAGTCCATGTCCAGCCAAACAAACGGCGCTAGCTCATCCGCGCTTATTTGAAGCCCTTGCTTCTCCCTATGACTAGGAGCAAGAACTTACGCATTTTCTTACAGCATGGCCACCAGGTAGCACTTTCTGGGCACTAGAGACCTTAGCGATCTGTAATTACTGTCCATCGGAAACGCACGTGAACCGTCCAAGCTCTGTGCTCCTCCTGCAACCCACTTCCTGTGACATTGGCTTCTGTTTCTCCCAGCACTTGTCCGGAGATAACACAGCCTCAAACGCCGATTCATCTGGGCTGCAGCTGCCCTGATCGAGTGGATCCTAAGCAGCAACTGGATGTGCGCCATCAGAGTGGCTGGCTCGTTCAAAGTTGAGAAGTTACACGGGGCCAGAAAGCTCTCGTTTGTCATTGCTGCCTACGCCCACCCAAATTGTAGCGCCGACTAGGTGAGAGATGACTTCCATCACTAACTAACCGAGCTCCTTCGTCAAAGAAGAAGTAAGAATGCTGTGGTGTCAAATGGTGATCTGAGCCCTCAACTAGGAGAATTATTCACTGTTGCGCTGCATCTGTGTGCACAACACGGTGTAAACTCTCATAATGATGGCCTGGAGGGGACGGCTGCTACAAGTATGCGAAGATTGTTTATTCCTTTCGAGAACCAACTTCTGCCACAGCATGCGCGGAAGGGTGACTGGCACTTACACGCCTCAAACCAGCCATGGATGCAAGGCAATCACTTAACATTGAGAAGCCCATGTTCAAAGCACCGCTCTAGTTGGAACACAAGCGTGCATTCACTTGTATGTGTCGATCTCCGAGTTCACGTCGGTGGCGGTCTGCGACGATGCGGTGAGTGCATAAACACCAGTCAACTGGCGAGGCCAGGTGTTCTGAGTGTATACCAAAGTGTGCTAGTATTCGCATTGTACAAGTGTTCACTGACCACATTTCATGGCTACTGGTCACATGTTCACCAGATATTATTATCAGCAGGTAGGTCTTCATGTGGTAACCACAACTGCTAGCATGAACGCTGTCACTATGCATTCTCTGGAATTTCTGGATGCTCGCCGTCGCATTACGACTGGGAGCGAAGACAATGATTCCCACAAAATTACCACTGTAAAACTGCGTGTCGGCCTGAAAGGAGTCGATGAGGCCTGATGGTCTCATTGTGCATCGGAAATAGAAACAGCCGCTACGCTTGGTAATTATCGGACGTCCTTTCCGCTGATACGAGAAATGGGCAGCAGCAGACCTATGAAACAACGGAACAGTAATGCATTACATGTAACAAAGCAATGCTTAACAAGTCCCGTGCGATAAAACAAATGATTGTGAAATGAAAAGCGTTTTGGTGGACTCATCATCATGTTCTCATTGAGATATACACAAACGAGCCGAGATGTTCAAATGATGTTAAGTTGAAAGCCACCTGGTTGGAAATGTGGAAACACTGCTTTGCTATGTCGTGTAGCCACCGGTTGACACAAGTTAGCAAATGAATTACAAAGGGAAAAATGTTACTTCAAGGAGTTTTACAAATATTGTTAATTTGGGGGCAGAAACCACATGCTGGGAGAGGGTTCCACGGCTGATACGCTCGAAGGGATAAACAAGTTCAACGGCATTCCGGTCGGCTATAAAGTATTGTCAGCCTTAATTGATGACCTTTTATGTTGCTTGGGCTCTTAAACGATATATTAGATCAGGAGATGGAAATCAGGAAAATGTCGGTCATTCGGAATGATCTTCCATGCCGCAGTGGCGGTGTTACTGTCTACCATTGAGGTTATTTGTAATGGGAAGCCCTTAACGAAAATTCCTTTGTTATTTCCCACGCATTAGGTTGCCAAGTTCAGCTAACAGGTAGAGATGGTGGATCACAGAAGAAAACGTCTGATGCTTGCCGCTTAGCAGTTGTTTATAGGCCACCGAACTCCTCCGCAGACAGCGATCACATTCCATTAAACGTTCTCCACCATGATGTTCCAAAAAGTGCTCTAACCATCATATAGTGGGAGAGTTCAATAAACCTTCAATAATATCAGTGTCTCCCAGCCGGCCATCATTCCAATCAAACTCTTTAATTTCATGGATGTGTGTTTTGCACAAATACGTGCAACGACCAACCAGACACCACGGTTTCAATAAGCCATCACTTTTGCACTTAAGCCTGACTAATGAAGCGTTGATGATTGAATCAGTTGCATACGACTCTCTACTGGGCGGTAACGATCAGTACTAAAGTTTGGTTGTGTTATGTCAGTATTGTTGATGAAGAACGAGAAACTCAACGAAATGTTACTGGCTATTCCTAGCTTCACAAACTAGCGGCAATCATTGACTGGGACCTGCAGTCACACAGCTCGGCGCACGACGCATGGATTGAAATGATAGGTACAATTAGCTGAATCATACAGCCAGCTCCAAGACTTGTACCATTATGGGCATATCACTTGGAAATATTTGGATCCGAAGCGAACTACGAAAATGGATCATCAGTAGAGATGAGATTTGGAGGCAAAATGTGCCAAACCCACTTGCTACTGCATGGAAGAATTACAAACCAATTAGAAACTACTGCATGTCTCTCATTACAGTCGACAGATATGAACGGCAGGAGACTATGCTACTCAAGATTATGAGTAACACCATACGGCAATACATGTATGTGAACGACAAAAGAAAGGTTAAGCCGGGAATATCAGCACTCAAGACGGCCAGTGGCCTTACGACCACTGCTGTGGACACCGCAAACATTCTACTCCTGTAGTTTGCTTCCGTGCTTACAAACACCACTGAACCTAAACTCCCAGCAAATGTCTTCGGCTTATCCAGCGTCACATTTGCCCCAACCGTTGTCGCAAGCAAATCACAGTTTCTCCGGGAAAACTATGCTCTGGGAATTCAAAAGATCTGCCCAGAGTTACTTACAATACTTGCTCCCACTAGAATACTTCTTGTAGCTTTTTTCAGGGTCTGTTTGATTCCCATCCAATCCCATCTGTGGAGAAATGGAATTAGCACTAAGTGCACAAAGGAGATAAGCGATCGTATACTGCCAACTAGCGACTTACTGCTCTCCTTTCTGTCTTATCGAAAGTGATGGAATCCGTAATCGCGAATGAACTGCCAAATATATCTCGAAAGTTTGCGAATCATTTGTAATGTCTAACATGGTTTCAGACAAAACCGATCTTGTATCAACTATCTACATCTTGCTCGGGACTAATGGACTAGGGCGGCCCACTAAGGATTCACACTGGAAGTTATTTACAAAGACTTTTCAGGCATTCGACAGGGTCGATCACTTCGTTAATCTCCATAAGCTTGCGGTTTACCGTATCAAAGATTCTTTGCTCACCGGGCTGGAAGGTTACATACATGACAAAACAATCAAGGTAAGAATAGCTAACACCCACTCCGAAAGCCTGTGTGCCTCCAGTAGTGTACAGCAAGGATCCGTCCTCGGTCCGCTACCGATTTTAGTCTACTACAGGGGTCATCAAACTTTTTTCAAGGTGGACGAAATTACGGCTGCGGGCCGCAGTAAATTTTTCACAATACTCAAAGGCCAAAGCGTGGATACTGAATGAAACTAATGCAAACTATGTTGCACATTCCGTCGTTAATATGGGTGAGTGAAGTGAAAAGTAAAACAAGAAAGAGAATTCAACATATTTATGAAGTGTAAGTCAAATTACCAGAGGCGGCGATAACTAAAAGTTAGTTTCCTCACTCTGCTACACCCATTCGGAAGTTGCAAAGGTCAGCGAAAATAGTTAGGGTGATCTTTGAAATTGAGGCTTGGCTTTCACAATATCATCAATGTTTGCTTTGGAATAGCTGCAACCGATCAGTAGCATTGCTTGCAAATATTCATCAGAAAAGTGAAACAGTGGGTCCCCTTCAGCCATTTCGTCAAGACAGAGAGAAGATTGAAGAGAACAATCGAAATGTTGACATGTCGCAACATTTGTCTTCGCTCTGCCTTGACGAAATATTCATCATTCAATCTCGTTTGGTGCGTTGCTTTCACGTACTTCATTTTTGAAGATGTTTGTTAATAAACATGTTGTTCCAGGCACGGAAGCCATACCAACTGCAAAATTTTTCAATTCCGGAAATGTAACTTCAGATAGGGAGCGGTAAAATCAGACATGTTGTCCTCCCTTGTGCTTCTGTTGGTAAAAGTCATTTGCCTGCAACTCAATCAACTCTAACTGCAATTCAGATGGAACATCATCATGGTTACAATCATACGGATTCTCGCAATTCTGTCAAGATCTGAAAAGTTCTCCAAAAAACACGTTTTCAATTGATGAATCATTACTTTCGGAAACTCGAGCAAGGCGTCTTCGGCGAGCGTAGAGCAAAACTCCTTGAAACATTTAAAATGAGGAAGATTTTCTCCTTCCAGTTGTATTTCAAATAATGACAACTTTTGCCGTAATCCTTTGATGATTCTGTACAGATCATAGATGAGGCTGTCCTTTCCCTACATGCATCAATGATCATATGAATGTGATATCGACCATAAATGTCAACTTTGACAACCAGATTGGATCTGACAGCTGTGGGTCAGCTTTAGTTTTTTCATTCAGAAACGCAGCTACTTCGTTTCGGAGCTCGTAAAAACGTAATAGAACTTTACCGTAACTGAGCCTTCGCATTGATGTATGGTAAGGTAAAGCACACAATACGAATACAATTTCTCGGCGGAAAGTCTGAACCTGATGTTGATTGAGAGCATGTCCCCGAATGAAGTTGAAGGCAGAAACAACTGGTTTGAGTATCAAGAAATATCTAAGTCTATGCCACAGAGTGTTTGTTGATCTAAGTTGCGGTGAATGAACAGAGCGGCCGGAATTTCCAAATATTTCGACTGAGTCCTGACTTGCCTTATCAGACCCTTTCGCACTCTAGCCATGTTTTCCCACCACCAACGATCACACCTCTAAGCCGATTCCACGAAAGTTTATAATCTTGCAAAATTTCGCATTCTTACATGAAAATGAGCAATGATCACTGTTTTATCATGAGATAAACGCAAGCGCTTGGCACTTCCCGTAGGCGGGTTGGTGTGTCTACGATGTAATCAAAACATATGTGGGTGATCTCCTGAGCGTCTACCGAGATGAAGGCGTTGACGAATAAGGTCAGTGTAACATAAAATGGAGTGTAAGCATGCAGAAAGACACGGGGTGTAGTGGTCATTGATGTAAGACGTGAGAAAGGTAACATGTGGTCGCTCACTTTTGCGTCTTCTTGGGTCCTTGTGACACATAAATCCTGTAGATGGACATGATTGGCGTAATCCAAAATGGTGTGATTTAGGTAACAAAGTGTTGGGAGCTAAGAGCAACATCCCATCGTTTTTTAAAGATATCTAAAGTTGGGGAGGATGCAGCTGAGTCTGGCAGCGGGTTCCAGGGTTGGCAAACTCGAAAGGAAAAGTAATTACGTCGGCACTCCAGACGGCTATGTTGTTCCTTCAATTTCAAGCAGTTAACCATTGAGCTAAGTTTCAGCAAATGGCAACATACATGGTTGGGGCCGCTCAATATTTGGTACGCTAATATGAGATCTCCACGCAGCCTACGGTAGCGTCCACTGAAAAATCCCAGAAACTTCAGTCTTCGGTGGTAAGAGTGATAGTGCAGACCCGATAAATTCTTTGTTGCTCTTCGTTGTGGTGCCTTTAAGGCCTCTAGGCCGCACTCTATCCAAGGTTGCCAAGCTTGGATAGCGTATTCAGCGTGTGGGCATACATAGAAATTTCACATCTTTGGGAAGCTTGATGGGTCAAGTTTCTCGAATGCCCTTCGCAGCATGTTGACGTGCCTGTTGCCTCTTTACACAGCTACCTCAGCATGTTTTGAACAGTTGAGGTCACTGTACAAGCACACCAACTCACGTTCCTGGGAGCTGGTCTGCAATCCGTGTGCCTCAAGCAAATACGTGTAGTCATGTCTACGGCATAATTGCACAGTGCGAAATTTGTCTACGTTGAATGGTAGGGCGTTCTGAACTGACCAGTTCGATGCCGTGTTAAGATCTCAGTGGATCTCAGTGGCAGTCCGGTCATGTGACCATTCACCATAGCTTGATAGCATACACGAAAAAGAAGAACTCGGAAGCAAGTTATCTCGCCAACTCGTTATTGAACACCAAGGATAGATGAGGCCCAAGCACCGAGCCTCGTGGTACACCACACTCTACATCAATTTCACAGGACAGCGATACACGGGCTCTCACCACCAACCGACGTTCGGGTAGCAAATTGATACTCCAACTCAGCATTTGGTCGCCAATTCCGTAGTTCAAAGCCTGTGAAAGAGAACTCGATAGTCTAAGCGATCATACGCTTTGAAGAAGTCCAGTTAGATGACACAGATTTTTGCTCCATCATCGACGATTTCAGTACAGCCATTATGTGTAATTAATAGGTTAGTAGTACATGAAAGCTTTCGATGGAAGCTATGTTGTTCTGGAGCTATTAAGTTGTGGCTTTCCAGACACTCCATTAGCACATCCAAGCTGATTGATTCCATAAGTTTGGATGGCACAGTAGTGTTATTGGACGGTAGTTTGTAGTCAGTGCGGCTACCTCTTTTATATATAGGAGTGATGGCTCCTCGCTTCCATACTGGTGAAATATTGTTTTACTCTAGAAATCGCTAATCAAAAAGGGCCAGTGGTTCTACTAGAGCGCTATCTACTGCCTGCAGAGTCTTCGGTCGACCGGAGAACTGTGGATACGCAAGGATAACAACATCTTCAACACAGCTTCCCCAGTGCAGGTGATATTGTATAAACCCGACGGTGGAGCAATAGAAATGAGGAGAAAATGTGGGCTGGGTATCGGCTTGAAAGTTTGGGAGCACTGAAGCGGTAGGTGATCGTCTGCCTCCATTGCTGACGGCGTGCATCCATCAGTCATGACTAGGACTGGAATCCCGCGCCTTACCTTTAAAAAGCCCTTAACGTGCTTTATTTAACTTTGCGGTTCGTGCAGAATCGGTTCATTAAATCCTGCTGATGCGTGATCTTGTCCAAGCGGACTACTTTCACATGGAAGTTACCATGTGTCACGTATGCAGTCCAGGTTTTGGCATTCGGGCAGTCCTTGTGAGCTCGCGATGCCAAATCACTCAGGGACATACATTTACGTGTTCTGCTCTTCGGAAATGACTTATATTTGTTTTTACGTTGAAATGACTTCTGTTCCGGTGCGTGCGATACCAGTGTGCTAAACGTCCCCGCGAAGGTTTTTGAGACAACGTCTGGAGGCATTCGGCTAAGAAAGTCCAAGATGTAGCCTTAACAAGCGCGGATAATACGTTATAGTGTATGCCAGTATGCACTTTTTCATCCTGCTGCTCAGAATATTCCGCATAGCAAATATAATTAAAGAATAGAGTTACATGGTCAATGTGACCCAGTGGGGTGCCTGTAACTATCCCGTCGATCATGAGTTCTTCATTAATGAGCACAATATCCAGTATCGACGGCTTGTTAGCAGTTCGAAATCTGGTGGGAGAGGTTACGTGGTTGTACCCAGGATGGCTAGCAATCGCTCATGTCACCAGGCTTTAAACTACGCTGGCGTTTCCGTGACATGCACATAAAGTCTCCAGCGATAAGTACGTGTGTGTAGCACTTGTTCAAAGCAAATTGTAAGATGTGGTTCAGTTTGGAGTCCATTTCCGACGTAGAGTTTGTTGGGCGACGAATTACGGTTGGTAGACATGTGTCCTTGTTCCGCAACCGTAGGCGGGATCAAAGCGAATCAGGAGCGCGGATTTCCGGATACTCGATAACTTACCGTCGAATGTTTGTATTATAATAAAGAATCACACCACAACCCCTTTCTATTCCATCGTTCTGAAGCAGTGACCTAACGGGCAAATGGATCTCAGAACCGGTTATCTTGAGGTTTAACCAAGTCTCTGTAATCATGTCGAGGTCCCGAGGTTGTGAGTCATGAAGTTCTCTAAGTTCGGCCAACTTACTTAGAAGGCTTTGTGCGTTTGTGCATATACATGATAGCTTTCCGTTGTTAGGAGTACCTTGGTGGATGTCAGGTTTGTGTTTGTTGTAAAGTGGACCGTTAGGTGGCCGGCCTCTAATCTTTTTGGTTTATGAATATCAGCCAAGCTGCATAACATCGTTGAGTGTTCCTGAACAGAAGTTTCGCTCCTGCTGCGCACTGTCCTGTTGTGTGCCGTGGGTGCTGTTGTGTCGGTCTCTTCGCGGACCTGTGCAGACAAAGAATTTACGGTGTTTGCAAGTTCAACCGAATTGCTTACGACTCGTCGCCGTGCGCCTGCTACCTTTAGCTGGATCTCGATTGGAAACCTGGCACGAACCTTTGAACAGTTATCCAATAAAACTTGCGTCATTCCTACGGAGGGTAATACTACTTTCATTAATCTTGGAGCGCAGCGCCTGCAGTTAGGTGATGACGAAATCTTTGTCAAGAATTTGGCAATAACATTGTTCAGAGAGAGGGCCTCGCGGATGTAGCACCACTGCTCTCAGTCTTGTGTTTGCGCATCTTGATCAGGAGAATCCAGAAGCTAGGGAACACCAAGAGCAAATAGGATTTTTATGCTATCACTATTAGGAATGCTGCGTCAGTCACCTGCTTTCGTTGGGAGATCTATCCAAGGGAGAACGGGTAATATGCGCAATCTGCTAGGTGGATTGTGAAGACGAACTACTGAGAGCAGAACAGCCGCTGTCTCATCTGCTGAGTTCAGTGTTATTCAAAGAATTCGAGGTTCACCAGCGAACATTGAGTGTAAGCGGTAAACTTACCACGCATTTCACAAGTTGGAGTATGACGCTTTCCAACTCTGGATTCCCAACAACTATTTGTTTGCCCACCCTATGCCCCATGGTTACTTGCCCTCACGACTTAAGTGCTACGTAATCCACAAGATGAATAACAGGATCTAATTCTTAACTCCTACCGTCTATCCGCCCACCCAGTTTATGTGCCATGGTTCCATGCAGACCGACATAACTATTATGTACTTAGCAATCCGGGAGCGCAGTCTGAATGACCAAAGCACATGCCTAACCCGATTGATGAGCGCCGACTTACCGATTACCCCCAAGGTGAACTCCTATCATTGTTGCCGTGACTTTACTTCACCTCTCATTATGGCACCGGTTCGCTCTCACTGTACAACCAGTTCAGACCACCCACTACACACTCCTCAGAGTTGAATCATCCTCTCTCCCCAAGGGTACGCATCTCCATGTTCCTCCCAACCTCATCGTTTGCTTGAGTCAAGCCCAGCCCATCGCGTTCCCTTTCATACGCTGTATAACGAACCAATGAGGCAAAGGTTAACGGACTTAATAAAAGAAAGCTCATAGTCCGATCGTGGACAGGGTATCGTGTGACTTTTTGTACGGTGACAATTGCCATTTGTATTCCTCCTGAACCTTGTGAATGCCGGTTTTTTCGGAACAGACCGGGCATTTTCGAGATATGTACCTATCGTACTTTAATTGCTATTTGAATAGTACCGTAGTTAACGTATCGGCTTCCCTTCTTGGTTGGGCGCGGGAGTTTTCCGCGTCACTGGAGCCCTCAGGCGAATTTGTCGCTTACATTGAGGTCGAGTGTCATTCTAGATGTCTCAGCTTAATAGGCTCAACCCGAATACCAATCGTATCACAGATGGAACCACTGGTTGCAATCGTTTAACAACTTACATTTGTATTGTGCCAGGTTTGGACTCGGGAACTTCGGTGTACATGAGAGTTAACGCAGCGTGGTTTCGCCTAACCCGTGTCGACTTTAAAGTTGTTCCTGGGTATTTGGGCCATTTAGAAGGCACCACCGGAGTTGACAGTTAAAGCTGCGTTGACGCACCTGTGCTCAGTACAGAAGCTGGACCTACGTGGTCCTATCCAAAGTGTTCTGCCCAACGAGCCATACGGCTCTTCTTAGTGTGAATCAGAGTATTTGCGTTGTCTCTGATTGTTTCATTGTTGCCTGGTTTCCTGAGACCAGTGGCGCCGATCAGCTGGAAGAGTTTGCGATAATTCCCTACTGTTCCCGCCTCATCCATTTCTTTAGCCCTACTGGTCCACCTGGCTTCCTTGTCAGCGCACATGCTCCGCTTTAGTAACCCTCCTAAGGCTCCGTCTGGTCAGATTATGCTAAGACCCAGCCGAGAGTTTTCTTGTGGATTCCAACTGGTTCACTGACCTCCCAGATGTCCAGGGACTGGTGCGGTGACGATTGCTAGCACCACGAGCAGATGCTCCTGCGTCTTGCATGGCGACGATGATCCTATTCCACTGAAGCTCAGTGTCATTAGGACGATGGGGCGAAAGTTCGGCAAGCAGTGCATCACGGTAGGCTTGCATGATCGGGGGTTGAGATAACTTCTCAGTTGCCAATCGGAGAAGACGCTTGGTGCGCCTCTCATAAAGTGCATGGAAAATGGACAGCGTGCCATGGCATGACCAGTGTCGACGCAAGTACGGAATGCGATCCAGGAGGAAATCACGACACCGGTACCTTATGGCAATGTAATCTATTTGGGCCTATTGCTGGTCAGCTACCGGTGCACGTCAAATGGCACTTCAGCGCGCAGTGTGTCTGAAAGCAGTGCTACTAAGAAACAGCTTGTGCACCATATACAGTTGCAAAAGATGCCCGCCGTTTTCCGTATGGTTGAAGTTAAGCCCATATTTACCACTTAGCTGAGCTTCTGAAGAACTCACACGACATAGTCGTGCATTTATATCCCCTGCAAGTATTATGATATTTGAACTGGTAGCACTACGCAGTAGGATGTTCAATCCGTGTTAGAATGTGTCCTTGGCAGCGGAAGAGTTGTAACCGGTGTAAGTGGAAATCACAAATCATAGCTGGTCTGACAGCTCAGGCGTTGTGCCGTAGACCAACTTTGGTGGTGCGCACTGTAGGTCAGCTTTGATGCTGCTACGGATACCTAGAAGCATTAACGGAAGGTCTTCGCTTTAGTCAGGGTCATAAATGGCACAGAAAGAGGACTTGAGCTGTCGATGAAAGCGTTCGACTAGGCCATTCGCCGCTGGGTGATATACCGTCTTGTGAAAACGGCGGAAGCCTATGAAGTTGTAGAACGTATAGAATTGCGAAGATTCGAAAGAAGTTCCACGCTCAGTAGTGATGGTAAATGAGCATCCGTAGTGAGTCACCCACCGGTCCAAGAAAGAACGAATGACTAGTTTGGCTGTGCAGTCTGATACAGGGATGGCTTCTGGTCATCTAGTGAAACAATCGGCACATGTCAGTATGTATACGGATCCGCGAGACGGAGGCAAGTGTGCTACCAAGTCTAAGTGTACGTGTGAGAACCGTGAATCCGGAGCAGGGAGTGCATTTAGAGGACTACCGATGTTTCGGTGTACCTTGGAGTGTTGGCAGTGAACGTAAGTTCGAGCCCAGTTACGAACATCGTTGTGCACGCTTAGCCAAACAAAACGCTCGGTGACCAATTTCAAAGCTGCGCAGATACCACTGTGTGCTAGTGAGTGGAGGGCGTCGAATACTGCGCGTCTGAAAGAGGCGGGCACGATAGGTCTTGGACAACCAGTGGAAAGGTCGCAAAGGGTACTTCCGTCCGTGGTTTTGAGAGGAAATGACTGCACATGCAACGAAGTGGAATGCAGGATGCCTTGAACATCTTCGTCTTGAGGCTGACCCGACGCCATGGCAGCAAGGTCAACAGTAGGCAAAGAGTGAAGAGTGAGGTTGATGCAAAAGAGAGCATCAGCGAGGGGGTTGGCGACACCCGGGACATAACGTATGTCAGCAATGAATTGCGTGACGAAGTCTAGGTGTCTGGTTTTCCGTGGTAAATTTCTGTTAGCTGGGAAGTTAAAGGCAAATGTGGGGGATCATGATCAGTGTAGACCGTGAAAGTTCAGCCTTCTAATGTGGTTCGAAAGTGAGGAATAGCAGTTCTCTACAACAAGTGCTGTAGCGGGATTCCGCTGGTTGCAGACGTTTGGAGAACAAACCGAGTGGTTGACTTTGCCGACCAAGGTGATGTTAGAGAACAGCACATAGTGCAACCTCTGAAGCGTTTGTTGTCCAAGAAAGGGTAACAGACGGTTCAGATTGAGCGAGGAGAGCAATGTTGAATATAGCACCCTTGAGCTCGGTGAAAGCCGTATGGGCTGTGTCGGGCAAAGTAAACTTATGTTCGTTGCCTCTGAGGAGGTCAGTAAGATACTGCATGCGTTGAGCGCAGCGCGGGCTGAAGCGCTGATAGTAGTGGACTAGACCACAAACTCGACGTAGGTGCTAAAATGAACTCGCGGCTGGGAAGTATTTGGTGGACTGTCCTCAAGGACTTCGATACCCGATGACGAAATGAGATGGTCTAGAAATTCTAATGCAGAATTGCCAGCTTTACCCTTAGGCTACTTGACGGTGACGTCTTGTTGAGTCTACCGCTGGAAGAGTGACTGAAGTTGAGTTTGGTGCTCTTCGTCGGATGAACTGACCAATACAATGTCGTCAAGGCAGGGATAGGCGAAGTCTAGGCCATGGGGGGACATCGTAGATGAAGCGCTGAAATGTTTGTGCGTCATTGCGCAATCCGGAAGGCATTCGCAAAAATTCGAACAAGCGGAAGGGGTAACGACGGCTCTTTTAGTTATATTCCTTACACAGGTATTTGGCTCGAACTAGATCGATCTTGCTGAAGACCGTTGTACCTGTGAGGCATGCAGTGGGGTCCTGCATATGTGGGATGGGGTATCTGTCAGGGATCGTAAGTTTGGATAAGGCCCAGTAGTCACCGCAAGAGCGCCAGTCTCCAGAGTTTCTTGGGGCCATTTGGAGTGAAGAGGACCAAGGGCTATCCGAAGGGCGGATTATTCCAAGTTCGATAATGTGCTCAAACTTCGCCTTAGCTAGTTTCAGTTTCTCGGGAGAAAGTCGACGCGGCTTGATGAGACGTGTTGTATCAAGAAAGCCGTAGGAAAGGTAAAATGGATCTCGCAAAATTAACCAAGTACAACTGAGTCAATCCCTTGTGAAACGGAGAGTCAAGCGACAGACACACGGACCAATATTAAGGTAGGAATGAGTCAGCAAGCCAACCAATGAGATTGAGCCAATCGATGTTGCTCACATGGTTACCACAAGACGGAGGGGCTGTTGGTACAGATATGGTGCGTGACCTAATATGCCACGGGGAGTGCTTCATTCATAGGCTGAATGAGATTAGGGTACTGAGTAAACGGTTGGGCGTAGTCGGAGGAAGTCTGTGGACAAACGTAGACTGTGATGATAGCTGCAATGCCGGCGTTGGTGCGTGACGTTGAGCGTCGTTGCGGGTCGACTATCCTCTGTGGTTTCGTACCGACCAAGAGGTCGAAATGTCTGAGGAAGTCTATGCCAATGATGGCAAAGGGGACGGCGGTAATAATGAACACCCATCGAAATGTTCTGTGGAGACCCAACTTGAGGGTTAAAGTGCACTGGCCGTAAGTAGTGATTAGTGTGCCGTTGGTGTCACAAGGACTGACAGCGGTCGGCTGAGTCGCATCTCTAGGTGCGGGTGGCACCACGCTAACTTCAGCTCCGGTATGGACCAGGAACGCCTTTCCAGATTTGCAGTCCTTAACATAAACTAGGCGACGGCTGTTGAGTGGGCCATTGACGCTACTCACGTTTATATCATGGCTAGAGAGTTGCAATGTTGAGTCGCATTAAAGGTGAAGGCTGTGGCACAAATTTGGCGGTGGTACAATCAATACTGGTTACCGCCTGCAGAGTTGTTACGGTTAGGCTATTTGCTACGTGGGCGGCCTCCGTTATTGGTAGAACTGTTGTTAATGTCAGGATGAACAGCAGCTAATTCCGCTAAAATAGTTGTATATTCCTGTGAATTATGGGCAGACTTGGTGGGGTGCGAACAACGCAATAGGAACACTATTATGAGTAAAAGATAACTGTGGCAAAGGGGAATTGACTGAAATGAGCTACAGACGAAATCGATCAACTACTGCATCAGCTATCTGAGGGGCGTCACCTGGCGACTGAAGTCGAATCACGATAAAAAATATCTTGGGCTGCTTCTGGTAAAGGTTGTAACCAGACTTCGCGCCATAGTGACTCGTCCATGGGCGATGTACTGAAAATTTAGCGCAACTCCCTCAGTAGATTGAGGGTGTCTTGTCACCCAGTTGCAGACCTTGCAATAGCTGCTGAATACGGGTCCACTCGGATGGTATCCTACCGCTAATGACGGCCCGCCTAAGAGTACAATGGTACAATGGTATATGACGGGTAAAAAAGCATACACTTAACGAGTCCCGCAGGTTGGCAATAGAAATACTAACAAATTGGCAAACCACATAAGTGGTGGAAGTAAGGAGTGTCAGTGAGATAAAAGGTAGAAGTATAACAGTTTTAGGGGGATAAAGTGGTACGACGCAAAACTGGCTAAGAAATTGTTATCGTTGGTGATGGTAGCAAATAAAAATGGAGTACTCACCGGTTCGCACAGATTTACGACCGTGAATTTGGGGTATAAATCCAAAGAGGCTGGTCAGCCTAAATATATACAAGCGTTTTCGTTCATAAAACAAAGCGCAGGGCGCTCAGTGCGACGTCCAATCGTTTTTTAAACGTATCTAATGTGGGGGCACAAACAACTGAGTTTGGAAGGGCGTTCCAGGGCCCGCAGACCCGGAGGGAGAAATAGGTTCTCCGACAGTCTAGACGACTGTACTGTTGGCTCAGCTTTAAACTGTTACCGCGAAGGTTAGTGTTCGGGCTGAGCTTCAAGAGGTGGCGGCATACGTGACTGGGATCGCTCAATATCTGGTACACTAGTATGAGGTCTCCACGAAGTCGCCGGTACCGTCCGCTGAACACTCCGAGTATCTCCAGTCGTTCCTGGTAAGGAGTGTGGCGCAAGCCCTTGACGATTTTCGTTGCTCGACGCTGTGGGGTCTCAAGCGCTGCAAGGTCACGTTTTAGCCAGGGTTGCCAGGCCTGGATTGCATATTCGACGTGAGGACGCACGTAGGCATTCAGCATCAAAGAGAAGATGGATGAATCCAAAATTCCGAATGCTCTTCGCAGGAGTCCAACGTGCTGGTTGCCCCTTTTAGAAGCGGAATCTGACTGTTTGGAACACCCGAGGTCTTCCTGTACCAGCACACCCAAGTCGCGTTCCTGAGTGGTGGTCTTCAGATCGTGTGCCCCAAGCTTGTAGACGTGGACTTGTCGATGGCGGATATGAACAACGCGGCATTTGTTCACATTAAACGGCAGGGCGTTTCTCACCGACCAATTCCAGGCCTCATAACTTTGCGTAGAGACAGGCTGCGTTGAAAGGTCCCTGAGTTGCAGGGTTACACTATTGGGTAGGCAAGCTAGTAGGTGGCTACACTTTCTTGAATCAGCGGTGATCCCACGGCAAGTGAACTCAGACTCTAACAACACAAACAAAAACTGTGGGTCGCTGCTACTACACGGTGTGACAGGAAAGGTGACGGCCTTTAAAGCAGGATAAGGAAGTTTAACTTCGGATGAGGCATGATCAAAGAATGACAAAGGATATAAAATGTAAAACCAAACAAAATTGGCAAAGTTTAATCTGTCCGCGGTGCGGGATACAAGATACATGCAATGGAGTCCACAACCGGGGTCACCAATTGTAGAGCCGAACTCATGTACTGGTAACGACCATTGCCAGTAAGAGCAGCTACTGGTACCGAGTATGCAGAAGTGAAATGTTGCCGAACACAACGTGTATTGTACGAGCTACAAAGATCTGGGAGTCTATTAGCGAAGCAGGGAGCGATGAACCACATGACTCACAGGAAAGTCGAAAGTGTACCGGACATGCCGTAAGTAAAACAGATGGACGATCGGAAGATGCAAACAAGAATACAATCCAATGTAACAAAATACTGAGAGCGTAAATGTTTCATGTTCACTACAGATGTGTCATTGCGCTTAATCTATGCCACCTAGGTGATCTCAGGAAGAGCTATGCCCTGGCGGTCTTTTGTGTAATAAGGAGAACCAATGCGCTGCTACGCTCAGCTTAATTCCGTTTCTAGATGTTCAAAGCCACAAGCCTGTACTGCATTGAAGTACAGATTACCAATGACCATCCACTCTGTGTGCTTCTAGATGGCCGACGGTTAGGCACTCGATTACATGTTATCCAACGCGGCCTGCACAGAAAGGTTCATACACTCTAATTCTCGGTAAAATAGCGCTGTTACATGATAGCAATGCTTCTTGTGCTTGTGGCATATGGCCAATGTGTTACACTGAGGCGAACAAGAGGGTACTGTGAGAATTGGCTACGCGGTGGTCGGCAATCTATAGACATCCTAGGTTTTCTAGGAAATAGTAGTTCCCGGTAATATTGCTTCACTCTTGCAACGAACTTTGTCGTGTCAAAATGAAGGCGAACATATACACATCCACTAAGCTGCTATTCTTTTTAATGCAAAAGGCGGAATTGAAAGTACTGCACTTTTTGCTAAACTTTTTTGTAAGCTGGTTTTCAGCCTACGAAAGCGTTGACCGTAACTGTGTTCTTTCATTGGTTTTAATAAAAATAAGCGACCATCGTACATTAATTGTTCTAATTCAGGATGGTCTGCATTTGATGGGGCTTATGAATTAAGACGGTCTTTCGCACGAAAACCATTCAGTTAGCAACGCACAACGGCAGCTATCGATCATACTACGTTTAGACAACTTTCAATGGCTGTCCGCACTCAATGCCAAGTAAGCTTACCGTGTACTCTGGATTACCTAGCCGAAAAATGATATATTGCGCTCCAGCGCGACGAAACTATTCATCGAAGCTATCGACCGGCTAACCTGGGTCTGTCTGGACCTCATCTCTCCACGATCTGTCAAGAAGAATTCAGAAAAATCCATGGTTGTACGCGAATTTGTGCGCACTAAACGCAAGGAGCATGCGTATGCGCATTTGCTGTCCAACACAAAGTGCCGATTGAGTAGCCTAACTTGTGTTAGAGCCGAGCGGATTTCCTGCATACGAGCCAAGTGCGTCTTTGAATGTTAACAACCATGTTTGAATTACGGCAACTGGTCTCCACTAATCGGACAAGCCGTAGTAACGCAACAACCCCGTTTGGATCGTAGAACGTATGTTACTCTCTTGCAATCTGTTCCCACTCTAACGAACTAGCAACACGTGTAGTGAACGCGCCAAACATCACTACGTTTGAAAAACTATTAGACTTTCATCTTAGTGATTGATGCTACACAACACTGCGGTAAAGTGCGATGACTACACTACTGATAATCCCCATTCCAGGCTAGCTTCTTGAAGCTAGTGCCATGTTTCCACGTAATGGAGATTTGTTGTTCGTCGAGGGATTTTTGAAAGAACCGCGACATGGGTTGTGCTTGCTTCATGATCGTGGCCTTCATAATTTAGGGCGAACGTTGTCGGCACCCGAGGAGTTATGATCGCGCAATGAGAGCAGCTTCCATAACACATTTGTTGAGTTGAATATGATTTGCGCAAATCCGGGAGTCCGTAAAGTGAATGACAATATGTGCTAGGAACTTGGTGCATATTCAAAAATCAGGGCTTATTGTGGCCGCCTGGCGTCGGCTGCTTCGTCTGCGCTTTGTGCCCTACCGTCTGTTATAAAAAGTGGGGGTACCATGATTTATGTTGTGAAGTCTATCGATATGCCTGTACATTGCTTTGTTGTTTGCCAGCAATGTTTCGGTTAGGCACTGTTGATAGGTAAGTTTTTCCTCACAGAGATATGTCGGACAATGGTTGCAGTGGGTCAGAAAGTTGCCCCAAGGCTCTGCGTCAGGGTTAACATTGTAGGTATGCCAATCTGCATCCCAGTTGACATGCGTTTTCAACTCCCAATTCTGAGAATCGACAGCTTTTTGTGGAACGTTGACTTACTTTCCGGTGTTCAGTTGACCAGGTCACTGCGTATTTCAACGAACTCCGTCCAAACGCTGTCAAGGAACTGTTGTCCAAGGATTCCCAGGTCAGCGCCTGGACGAACTTTTTCATATCATGGTAGCGTGTAATTGTAGGAGCTAATTCTGATTATCCGGATGAATAGTCTACATAGAAAACAGTTGTTTTATTACTACGTGGTTGCTGAGACCTAATGGAATCTACATCAATAAAACGGCGATTATGAGCTCTACATTTGTGAGCATAATGTCCAGTACCGACCGTTTGTTTCCTACCAGGATTCTTGTGGGAGAGATGGAATAGCAGCGATAACTTTATGCTAGTCGGTGTTGAACTGTTCCCTTTGGGAGGCTGTTACCCCCAAACAGTGTAACTTGAAAACCTCTGAGATGAGTATATGACTGTACCAAGGGCGTGGTACCCTGCTCAGAGAGTTTTAAGCTGCAGTCCACTTCCGGAGTGGATGTTGAGGGTGATAAACAACAGTCACTAAGCATGCGTAATTTTGTCTTAGTCGAAGACGGCACCAGATTGGGTCGATGATATGAGATTTCGTATGATCAACTATCGCACATTACAGGTCACGGCGATAGCATTGAAGAACCCCACTTCTCCTGCTGGGGCGGTCGCCCCGGATGAGTGACATTTCTGGTATCTGGACTGCAGGATAAGCAACTTCTTAGGGAAGGCAGGTTTCCGTAATAGAAAACAGTTTCCGAGCTCTTGTGACCGGACGTAGTTGGAGTTCAGTAAGTTTACTGAGGAGCTCTTGCGCCTTAGTGTATATACACGAAACGCTCTCGGATTTCAGTAATGCGTCGGAGATTGTGTAATTCATACACCAAATTTCCACAGGTAGTGAGTGACTGGTGACTAAAACTTTTTCTGTGGGTAATCGATGATTTGTTCAATGTTATGTTCATCGGCTTCTTAAGTAATCCCAAATCAAATGTTCTACTTACGGCGTAAGAAGTATGGTTAGTCACTTCATCGACTGGTTCTATGCGCTCACGAGACACAATGATGACACACTATTTCATTATAATTCTCATCTCGGTTGGCACTTAGGTGAAAGATCATCACTGGGGGGGGTTATCGCTGGCTGTCATAAGCAGAAGTTCAGATGGAAGTACGCAACGAAAAATACGCTAGCTTTTCAATAGTCTTGCCTCCATTTATTTTAACTGTAGGACAACCTTCAATACTCTTGCTTTGTAGTTTGGTGAAGTGCGCAGCCGTGACACCGATTTCCCTACCACGTCATGCATGAGAGTGTTTCACGAATATCATTACATCTTAATCATGAGTTGGTATTTCATGCTCATCGCACGGTTCAGTTTTATGAACGCCGTGAACAAGAATGGTTTTGGTTAAAGTTCCCTTCCAGTGGTCCTTTGAGCTGTGGTTAATTCGATAACGCTCGCCCCATAGAATGTCTGGAAAGACTCGGATGGAGCAGTGTTTATTTCTGGGTATACCTGTCGGCAGCAGAATTGATTTTACTTCGGTGATGAGATTCAGGATGATTCGCATAAGTCTTGGCTGCCTCTGATGCTTGGAGTTGTGTGCTGCATAAATCGCACAACGTTTGCTGGTATACTCGTAACACCGAGTAGCTTACTGATGACACCAATTAGTTGCGGACATATAATTGCCTACCTCTGATTAATATCGACTGTGATTCTGGGACATTGGAGCACTGTGCACTCAGCATAGTTTAATGTGTCTTAGAATCTTTCGACATGTCACGGGTAGTGATTGAAATACTCAGTGATGTGCCGCAGGGAACAGGTGGTGCTTGAACGAGGAGAACCCCGCTTCGCGCGTTGGTTTCCAATCCAGTGCTAAGTGCTACTGAGTTAGCAGCAACCGGAACCGAATGTTTACTCGTACCGGCTGGTTGCTCGCTGTGCACTCATTCAGGGGACTGAACAAAGTCTTGCTCGGATCGAACTGAGGACCGAATTACTAGAATGTAAGCTGCTTGTGGCACTGTAACAGCAGTTGATTTTCTGTGCTATTGGTGTCACTTGGCTAGCCGTGTTATCAACCGTCTTAATCAGGCTCGGAGAGCTGCTTACTGGGAAGGTCTGGGTTACTTAATCCGCTATGCTTACCCAAACTGTGGTGATTCTGGTGGTCCTAACTTCTTCAAACGGCTATTATTTGACCCTTCACCTAAAGTTATAAGAATACGATAGTTTTCGGCTGGATTGATGTGCGTTCCATCCCGAACTAGAGAGAAGTGTGTTTTGCGTAGTGCACGTTTGCCTGGCTAGTTTTCAACACGAAGTATTTTTCATGAGAAATCTTACACCCATTTGAACGCGGAAAAGCCATTTTAACAAGTTCTGCATAATATGAGTATTTTCGGCACAATAGCCGGTAGTTAGCTCTCCGGAATGATGCCCATCCGTTACTGATGACTCAGCCGGGGTGGGTTTGTAGCATATCTTTTCTTTTCTATTTTTTTGTGGCACAATAGCTGTGGTTTTCTCCACATGCAGCCAAAGTGTATAATGAATGAATGAGTGAAGTTCGGCAAATGAGCCACATAAGTCTTCGGCTTAAGGCGCCCTAGGCGTCGCGCTGGCTGAGCGAAAGTCACGGCTCATTAAATTGACACCATTGATGACGATCAAAGGTTTTCGTGTTGCCAAGATTGAGGGTAAGGTCACACGGTTCGCGTTCAGCTAGCACAGAGGTCACCAAGCTGCGGCCCGCGGGCCGCAGCCGGCCCGCGAACGGCACTCGATTTTGTACACCCAACTAATCCAAGTGCATTCGCACTAATGCACTTTAGATCATGTCGTTGCATGACCCCATTCTGTTTGAACACGTTTATGCATGATCACCGCGGCATCGCATCTATCTTTGGCCCCTTCATATCGCCTGTCAGGTCCGACAGTTTGAACGATACACTGCGTGGAGCCAATTGAACGGGGCCGCTCACACCGCAATGCCACAGTTCGCACCGTAAGCTCGATTGCGTTTCGCATTCGCTAATCCTGAACATCCGTTTAACACCATGCACTTGCTTGCAGGTTATTGTGCATGTAACACCTGCAGCCGTATCTTTCACGCGCATGTGCTATGGCATTCGTGTGGTTGTGCATGAAGTTGATCCATGTGACATAGACAAGCCACATTGTGGCTTAGCGTTGTGACGCCCAGTACGCCTTCACCCCACGACCGCAAGTAGAAGTCCAAGATGAGCCGGGATGAACAGATTTTCTATTGCAGCACGGCACCAGTTATATAGCTTTACAAACAAGGGCGAATCAAGCTACTAAACGCTGAGATCCAATAGGCATGAAGAAAACACAAAATGGAACAAGCAAATGAGAATCGCGAAAATTACGAGCCAATGAAGCGCGGCAAAGAAAATAGTATTTGCGGAGTTAATCCCTGGGGGTAACCTTCTGGTGAGCGACCATTAAAAACGACGAGTAGCGTCCAATCAGTGTGGAGAAGTGATGTGTTTCAACAAACGCCAGAACAGTTGATAGTGAGAATGATACAAACCAGGAAAATAAAACAGGTATAATAAATATGTGTCGGCTGAATAATACATCCACGTGAAAAAGCTAAGGAACGCTGAGCAAAAGAAACCAATCAGAATGTCCACAGAATGAGACGGCTGAAATTAGCTGTGAGCGATTGCGAATGAGGCTGAGGAAAAGCGGCGTGTCCGAAATGTAGCAGAGAAGCAGGTAACTGCGCAAACAAAGAAATAGGCAAGTAACATAATTCATGATACTGAGGGTTAAGTAGCCAGCTCCCTAACACTTAGTCAACTGCACGAAAGCCTCTTGTGCAGGTGAGCATGTCACGTCCTCGTGACACTTTTGGAGCCCATGACATCTATGAGAAGTTGAATCTTGTAAAGACGATGGGAGGGTACTACAGGTGCTTCAACGCAGGTCAGAAATCCGCTTACTGTCGAGACGGCGAAGTGGGCGAAGTACCCCTGATAAAGCACATGGGCGGAAAATTGTCTTTGGGGGATTTCGGTGTCTCTGCGGCTTCCTATTGCCACTCTCGGAACCGTAGTTGAAAAACGATGCTGCAAGCTGCTCATTTCGGCCG
The DNA here is from genome assembly GCA_944474145.2 of Dicrocoelium dendriticum. Lineage (NCBI taxonomy): Eukaryota > Metazoa > Platyhelminthes > Trematoda > Plagiorchiida > Dicrocoeliidae > Dicrocoelium > Dicrocoelium dendriticum. Next base: position 46,584,653 of record OX104059.1, on the reverse strand, counting down.
GCGGTATTCATACATATTTTGCAGCGGAGTTTGTGTGGTATATGTATTGTATGCTATAAACCTTATGATATATGCTTCCCATGCATATTTGGTGAGTAGTATCTTTAGCAGCAGCCGTTAGTTCTCTGCTTTACAGAGGTTCTAGTAGGATATTAATTAGGTTTCCAATTAAGTGTCTCTTACATTTGCAGCTCAAGTTAACTGCACCGCTTGCTATAATAACCAAGAGGATAAACCTGGAGGCAGAACATTGAGTTTTCAACAACGAATGGGGAGTGAAGTACTTCTTCGTATAGACAAAGGACTTGAAATGCAGGTGTGTCATATGCGGCGAAAGTGTTGTGGTTTTGCAAAAGTACAATCTTCGGCGTCATTCTGAAACAAAACAATTATTACCACACTCCAAATGTTCGGGGAGGCTATGCTCGGAGCGAAATGAGTCCATGAAAGGTGGTTTAGGAACGCAAAGAAACCTCTTCACGAGGAAAGTTACTGTAAAGTAAGCTGCCACGCGTAAAAGTTACGCAAGAGTTCATAAGATGGCTGAGCGAGGGAAAACGTTTACTGATGATAACTTGACCAAAAAGTGTATAATGGAAGCAGTGAATGACTTGGGTCCTGAGAAGACCGATTTATGTTCCACTATCAGCCTCTCGGCAAATTCTGCTGTGCGGCGAACAGAAGAACGTGGAGAGAAGGTAGTGCTGCAGGTAAGCCAAAAAGCTAAAGAGTTTTGTGGTTTTCTCTGGCGTTGGATAAGTCTACTGATCTGTCGACTACATCATAACTTCTCTTGTTCCTTCGTTGTGTCTGTTCGAGGTTGCAACTAACGGAGGAGTTGGAGTCGGTCTGCAGCATGCTTAGAACGACAACCGGAAACGGCATTTTCCTAGAAGTGTACATAATTTTGAATGATAATAACATACTGTGGAATCCGCTTCGAGGTGTGATGGAGGGAAAATATGGTTAGAGTGCGAAAGGGTCTAATAAGGCAAGTCAGGACTCAGTCGAAATATTTGGAAATTCCGGCCGCTCTGTTCATTCACCGCAACTTAGATCAACAAACACTCTGTGGCATAGACTTAGATATTTCTTGATACTCAAACCAGTTGTTTCTGCCTTCAACTTCATTCGGGGACATGCTCTCAATCAACATCAGGTTCAGACTTTCCGCCGAGAAATTGTATTCGTATTGTGTGCTTTACCTTACCATACATCAATGCGAAGGCTCAGTTACGGTAAAGTTCTATTACGTTTTTACGAGCTCCGAAACGAAGTAGCTGCGTTTCTGAATGAAAAAACTAAAGCTGACCCACAGCTGTCAGATCCAATCTGGTTGTCAAAGTTGACATTTATGGTCGATATCACATTCCATATGAATCATCTGAACTTGCAACTGTAGGGAAAGGACAGCCTCATCTATGATCTGTACAGAATCATCAAAGGATTACGGCGAAAGTTGTCATTGTTTGAAATACAACTGGAAGGAGAAAATCTTCCTCATTTTAAATGTTTCAAATGTTTCAATCTTTCAATGTTTTCAATGTTTCAATGTTTCAATGAGTTTTGCTCTACGCTCGCCGAAGACGCCTTGCTCGAGTTTCCGAAAGTAATGATTCATCAATTGAAAACGTGTTTTTTGGAGAACTTTTCAGATCTTGACAGAATTGCGAGAATCCGTATGATTGTAACCATGATGATGTTCCATCTGAACTACAGTTAGAGTTGATTGAGTTGCAGGCAAATGACTTTTACCAACAGAAGCACAAGGGAGGACAACATGTCTGGTTTTACCGCTCCCTATCTGAACTTACATTTCCGGAATTGAAAAATTTTGCAGTTGGTATGGCTTCCGTGCCTGGAACAACATGTTTGTTAGCAAACATCTTCAAAAATGAAGTACGTGAAAGCAACGCATCAAACGAGATTGAATGATGAATATTTCGTCAAGGCAGAGCGAAGACAAATGTTGCGACATGTCAACATTTCGATTGTTCTCTTCAATCTTCTCTCTGTCTTGACGAAATGGCTGAAGGGGACCCACTGTTTCACTTTTCTGATGAATATTTGCAAGCAATGCTCCTGATCGGTTGCAGCTATTCCAAAGCAAACATTGATGATGTTGTGAAAGCCAAGCCTCAATTTCAAAGATCACCCTAACTATTTTCGCTGACCTTTGCAACTTCCGAATGGGTGTAGCAGAGTGAGGAAACTAACTTTTAGTTATCGCCGTCTCTGGTAATTTGACTTCCACTTCATAAATATGTTGAATTCTCTTCCTTGTTTTACTTTTCACTTCACTCACCCATATTAACGACGGAATGTGCAACATAGTTTGCATTAGTTTCATTAAGTATCCACGCTTTGGCCTTTGAGTATTGTGAAAAATTTACTGCGGCCCGCAGCCGTAATTTCGTCCGCAATCCGGCCCACTTTGAAGAAAGTTTGGTGACCCTGAGCTAGTGTGACAGCAGGGTGTACTTTCGCGGAGTCGTCTGGATTGGCAGTCGAATACTTCAGCGTTTCCTTAAATCAGTTCTTACCAAGATTCCATGGATGGTGTTTCGTGACCGGGTGCATTGATTGTCTTAGCGTGGACTTGCCGAGGAATTAATTGTGGTTCGTCGCTGAAAAATTTTCTCACCCTGTAACTTTTCCGCACAGTGTTGTACTTGTACTAGTGGTAGCTCGTTCGAACGCCGATTGAATGATCTATCAATTTAATCCAAACATTGGGTTCAACGGTTTTAATAACGCAACGTTATGTGCGTGTGCATCGATTAAACAACGCTCGGATAAATATGAAATACACTAGTGATCTTCCCAGGAGAATTGTTTTATGAGGTGCTCTTGGTGAATTCCAGACGACTAATTTTAAATCCGGTGAGATGCAACAAACTGCGACAGAGTGACTCCGAAAAGAAAGAGGAGTGCACAAGTTTGTATCCGGCGCGATGGCTAGTGCTACCAAGGTTAGCGGAACTACTGTGTATGTGACAAGAATTGGCAGTCTATCTACTGTGTTGGGGGCTAGAAATGCTGGTGATTGAAAATGCTGTAATGCCGATCGAACGTCAAAAGCCGGACCGATAAGAAGTGAACATGCTGCCAGAAGCAGATTGGTCAGCCGATCAGGAAATATTTGTCCAGTGATCGCGTCCAGCCTGCAACCATCCACTGAACGGGAAAGTGACCAATCAGGCGCCAGCAGGCGAAGGAGCGTATGCTCATGCACCCTTGAGCCAATGCTTGTGGCATTGGACCGAGGGAAGAAGCGCGCGGGCCCAATCCCGCCAATCGTACATCCACTAAGAAAGTCAAGGTGATGTTAGAGTGAACGTGGCGAGCAAGTATAAACCAATGGAAAAGGAGCCAGCGACACACTGCTAATGACAGGGACGAGCCATTGAAACGAACTGTTGTAAATAGTGTATATACTCTATAAACATTCGAGCGTAATCTTAATAAACGCCTTCGTGATCGCGGCGCAGTCTTCTTGCTTCTTGGAGAGCAACACGACATCTACAGCCTGTCAAACGGCTTGAAGCGCTGAGTTGAGCCCTTTGGATAGCAGTTCAATCGGCTAGGACTACCAGGTAAGCCACCGATCAGTGATCGCCTTATTTCATGGGCTGTCCCTTTACATCTACCACTTCGCGCGGAAGTCAAAGGTAAGATCATACTGCTGAAAATGTATTTGATCCAAGGACCAAATAGGCGTCCCCTATCCCTCTACAAATTCGGGAGACAAACTCTTGTGGATTATGGGTAGGATTTATTAGTGAGACTGTGGGCGCAGAAAAGCATCCAAATCGTCTAGTGCTGCTCTGTTATAGTTCTGACTGCCAAGAGTTTCACATTTGGAATGCGGAGATCAGCGAGACCTCAATCTAGTCTATTTCATCACTAAGTTGCTTGTCTCTAGTGTTCTTCATAGACTGACACCTGCGAGAGCCACATTAGTGAGGAGCAGGCTGGTTTTCGTCCAAATTAAACACTGGTTTAACACGGATAAAGGACTATGCACACTCCCGCAGGTTGTTAGTAGGCTTCAATGGTCACATCATTACTGTACAATTTTTGGAGCACTGCCTTTTGTATTGGCTACCAACCTTAGTCCTGTTCTTTTACATCAGTTGTTCTCAACCTTGGGGTAATTACCCCAAGGGGGGTAAAAGGAGATCTTACGGAGGCAAATATAAGTCAGAGGAGTGAGTCAGCTATCAGTCGCCAAATAAATTAATAACAAATGCATCTGTATTAAACCAATTGACAAGGTACATAATTACTATTAATTAGCTATCAGTGAATAATCCTTAGTGAGTGTTTAATGAATTCGGCAATTTTCAATAATAAACTTTATTACTTAATCTATGGACGCAAGTCTGCGAAGCAGCTAGATGGCACCTCTATTGGCTCGCTCGTCGATCGTTATTCTTCCGAGTCGGACATTCGCTCGCAAGGTCCAATTGCAGAGTTGAGTGAACATTGTGTGAGCGTAAGTCAGCCGACCAGGTAAAGGATGGACCTAACTTTCAACAGCTAGAAGGGAGGAAACAGGCGATTAGTCTCCAGGACGTATCGCTACAGAGTGGTAGTGAGAATTCGTTATCCAGGACGGACTTGGAAAGGATGTTTGAAACAAGTGAGAAGCCACTGACATCTTCATGTTTGATCATGAATCACACACCAAAGCAAGGAAACGAAAGAAATCGAGGCACAGCTTGCGCCTTAGCCGAAACCGTACTAATTATACCATAAATTGTTGGAAGTAAGCAATGTCAACTATCTCATTAACTTACCTCATCACTTGATCTAAAGAAACGTTGCTCAGAAATAGGTGTTTTCTTTATTTGAATAATAACATGTAATTAACAATAGTATTCATTGTTGGTAACTTAAAGCAAAAATGGCAATAGTCAAGCAACTATTAACTATAATTTTTTAGGGATTATTGCTCATAGTGAACACGCTTTGCGAGTAACAGCTACAACAAGGTTCAGTACCATTGCTTTACATCAAATGTGCCTCCGATTCTGTGGATCGATTTGCTCTTTAGGACTGTCTCGTTAGGAGAGTTTGGCCGAACCATACGTAAACACTATCAGAGCGCTTTAAGCGCGCAGTTCGGGTAGAGTCAGGGCGTATGATAAGCTGCCGTCGCCCTACACTTTCTTCAGTGAGGTGATACAAGGATGTCCGCTATCACCTACCGTTTTTAACTTTGTTATTACCGAAGTCCCGGTAACTACGTTCATTGAACACGAATTGGAAGGCTTGGAGCTACTTCCAGAGAGCGACTTCTTGTTAGGCTATGTCGATAATATTGCCCTAATTTGTGACTGCACACGAAGGTTCCCATCAGCCCTGGACATTTACATTGGCTGTCAACATTCTTGAGTTTTATTTGCACTCTCCATGTGCAAAGTTTTCCCTTAAGATTGGCAGGGACTAACCCTGCACTTACCTTTGTTGAGGATCAGATGACATTCGTTCAGAGGTGTAACTATCTGGGCGGATATACCAGTGCCGGTAGAATAGAACAAGAAGTGGTAAACCACCAAGCCAAAGCCCGAGGCATTTTGGCTAAAGTTCGCCACTTATGACGCCGGTATGACATCACTCTCGTCCTAAAGGGTGGAGTCTACAATCTAGCTATCCGTTCAGTCCTTCAGTACCGTTTTGAAACTTGGACCATCAGTTTGGTAGACGAGAAAATGCCAGTTGCGTTCTACCGCCGGTACCTTTACACTCTAGCCGACATCTGGTAGGAGCAGTGAACGTGTTCGGTGTTTTGTTTATGGCCCAGGAAGAAGAAGTGAACCCCTCAGAACCATTATCTTAGACACCAGTCTCCAGTGGCTTGATCACATGTCACGTTGCCAACATACCGACTCCCACGAGATGCCTTGATTGCGCAACCAGAGTACAGATGAAAGAGCCTGAGAAAAGGTCAACCGATGGTTCGGTCAAAAAGAATGAAAAGCCTCACTTCGATGTTGGCCTCGGTTAATGCCATTTAATTTCTTGTCTGAGGTCCGAAATATTATGAATATATTTAGTCAAAGCAGTGGCGCGGCAATTACATTTACCTCCTGGAGCAGGGAGAAAAGTTTCGCCCTGACTGACAGTAGAATAGGCGCGTGAAGGCCACATAATCGGCTCAGGGTTAAGTGCGCATTAAGTAATTAATTATCTTTTGGGACACTGGGATAACTGTGATAAAAGTGAACACAATGCGACAAGTAGGGGATCCTTGGGAAGAACGTTTGCATACCTGTGACACGGCGCAAAGGTGTTGTCGGTCACTCAGAGTAACAGTAAAACCTTTAGCTCAGTTTCTCTGGAGAGTTTGCCTTTTATATTTGTTATCGAACAATCTGCCATACTAAAATTGCTTCCCCCTGTCACATGCCGCCCGGGGCGAACCGCCGCCCACCCTCCTTGCTACGCCTTTGGTCAAATACAGTTGTTAATATGTCTATGAACTGACAACAGTGGCGTATATGTTATGAGTGCCTTTATTTTGCCTCATCCCGCTTAGCACCTCCTCCCGCCACGATCCTAGTGTTGATGCAATAATACTACAAATCATCTTACATGTTTCGATTTCGCATTTTTTATATTTTCTTTTCTAATAACTTGCTGGGTTTTGATGCAGCACAATAGCTGAGATACAAATCACTTTCACAAGACATGTAAACTAAAGTGAATGAACAGAGCTTCAAACTGCGACTATGAACTCCAATCCATGCCCAAACATGCTCTCCAAACTCAAAAACACTTTTTGCTAAATTGCTCAAAAAACAAGTTCTTTTAAAACGCACTTTTTACATGTTTACCACCGGTAGACAAATGTGTATCTAGCTACGGAACGATGGTTATTGTTTTTCATTTTTCGGCTACCTCGTATCTCAGTCTCATTGAAAGTGCTCAGTACAACTGTTTCTGATTTCAATGGTAAGCACCTTATGCAAATGCTAAGCGATTCACTTGCAAATTAGCCTAAGGTTATCTGGTTCATGGGTAAGTCCTAGTGAGCCGTCCACGTTTTGAGAAGTTAGTCGACGACCTACCCTGTTAACGATCATGAAAGCCCAACATCTTAGCATCCTTGGATGGGTAAGTGACCCGCTTAAATCGCAATGATGATGTCGTCTAGTCTGACGATGAAAAGTTTGCAGCCAAATCAGCCAGCTCGAAGAACGCCCGCATACCCTCATCCGCATCCCCTCATCCGCATCCCGAGCTACAAATATTCTCACGGATGCTGCTGCTTCTGCAGTTAGGTTTCAGTCCCTTGCACTCCTACTCAGGGACGACCGGAACAATCATCTTTTTGTTCTTTCCCTTTCTGTCATACTCCGAGGCCGCAATTTTCTCTGCGGTCCCTGGGTAGCTTGTCAAAATGTTCGCTCGATAATTGCAAGTTTTCCACTGAAACCACGTGTGATAAGTTATCCTCTTTTATACGCTCCTTGACTGCGTATCCCCAAACCTTCCAGGTTTTCTTTGGCCGATGCTTAGTTACACTGTTTCGAATCTGGCGTAACCAGTGCTGTTCATGACGGCAAGCATAGTGTATTTTGCCACTGGTACACCATTGTTCCAATACACCACTACTTACCATTCGTTACGAAACGCCTTTAGAACAGTCATTGTCAAAGCTGGATGCATATTAAAATAAATAAATAAATAAATTTGTATATTTACCGACGGACGGTACTCGTCACTTCTTTCGTCGTTTACACCTGCTCATATGTTGTATTTCAGGTTACACTTTGCGGAGTTTGCCAACTTACCTGTAAGTCTGTATGGAATTGGAACGGAATTTTACTGCGAGACACGCTGTGCTTTTTATCTGCATCTCAAATCAAGTCAAGCCAATATAAGATTTATACACCTGTGTGGGAGCATTTCCAGCTGACCAGTTTGATGTAATGGCTCTTCCGAGTTACGTAACCTCCTTGGGCTTGGGGGCTTACAGAAGTCTCGTAGGTCTCATCTGGTCTTGAATTGTCCCATTCTACTCCTGAGGGAATCTTTTACTTTACTGGATACCGTAACCTTAGTGTATGCTGCGAGTTGTTTGTTTATTGAACCGGTTAACGGATACCACCCAGGTGACATCAGGATTTTGCGTCACTAAAAACGAGCAACTGTAGGCCTTGCTTATATAGGATACGGTATTGTGTGATAGTCTGGACCTTCTCAATGTCACCTTTTTTTAACAGATACAACTAAACAACAGTGTCGCATGGACATCGTACTATAAATGCGTCGGCCTTGGGTTTTATTTTATCAAACGCCAGGCCCTGACAACTGAGTTGTCTCCCTATCTGAATCTCGCACGCGGAATGCCGTGACTGTAAAATGAGAAATCTGCGATTATTTTATGCAAATCGGCCATTCACTATTTATCTGGAGAAGCTAGGGCTTCTAAAACGTGACAGCCTCCTATCTAGAAGGCCTGAATCTAACCGTATCATGACGATTTTCATAACACAATTTATACGGTCGTCCGTTAGTAAACTGGGTACTGGAAGTCGGTACTTTACTGTACTGGACAATAACACCGCTCTTCGTATTCTGGCGATAACAATTCAGTCAACAACTGGAACTGCGCGATCATTATCCAAATGAAAATGCGGGTTGCTGAGGTGAAACAGAATTACAACACCTACACTACGGGGTCAAAGGTGACGTAGTGCCATCTTGTTGGCAGTGATCGCCATGTTCGGCCATATGCCACCTGTCATGAGGACGCCTCAAGATACTAAGGTCTGACTGTATCGAAGTTCGACTAGTTCACTGAGGTGGCTGTGTATATACTAAATGTGAATGTTAAATGCATCTGGCAAGGGTTTAAATCAAACCCTATGAGTTTGGACGTCAGTCACTTTACTAGTGCACTTCTGACACTGAATACGGTACCATTGCATACAGATTTCTTGGGAACTAGACCTCAAGTCCCACAAGCTGGTGGGTAGTCTTCGGCTCCAATCACTTAATTAGGATTATTAGAGCTGGTTTGTAACGCCATCGGACAATGAAGGTTCAGCAAGGGAATTCAGGTATTAGCGGAGCAAGTCTGTCTTCTGCATTTTGGAAACATGCGTAACGATGACGGATTAGTGTGGTGCCGTGTCACAGCTGGTTGACGGACCACAGCAGCTGTCGCTGAAACCCCGCGGCCCAGTGGTCTTAACCATCTGCTCGAAACTAAAGGGTCACTGATTTTAGTCGACAGACGGAATGCCCTCCAGTGACGATTCCCGAACGGATAGAAAGGTTATCTAGTGAGCTGCTGGTTGCATGGTAGCTGTCCAATTACGTGCTGGTTGGGACGAATCTCCATTGGAACAGCTAATTAGGGTCGATGGAAATTAGGTGTTGCCCGCCCAATTTCCATCTGCTTTGACTACGGTCCCATTGATCGAAGTGACCAAGATTCACTTCAATGTGAATCGGGGTCCACACTAAGATTACGCTTCGCAACCTAATCACACAACGTGTAGTCCAAAATGAACCCTCCAATTAATCAACTAGGGTCGTTTGCTTACCATCTCGACAGACGCGTTGACCGTGTCTGATTACTTCCACCTATTCGCTCGGCCCACCAACACCATCTATTTGTTCCTTCATTCAACCCGAGAAAAATGTGGGGCATTCTGATTGCTAAATTGCAGGATTTCAAAAGGGCGACAGCTAAAGCCAATGGCGCTCATATTCAAGTAAACTGCTTGAGTCAAAGATGGATCACGGGTTGACAAAGCGACAGTACCGTGAACTGGTACTTGTGCGAACTTTATTTTTTCAACACAGCCTTGTGTTTTATGCCATACATCACTAACCGTTGTACCCAAATGTCGCATAGCTGCCATTCCCTCGCCAAGGTGGACCGGAGTGAACGGTGGTCTCACGGCGCGGTAAAGATTACATGTCCCAATGATTGATATAGACACACACAAAATTTAAGATTTGGAGGGTAGCTGCCAATAAAGTCTGTCAGGAACAGTATGGAATCCTTGGATGATTTGGGCAGTTGTTGATGAAGTTCTGAGACAACGTAACGAAATGTGTTTCCTGAGTGAATAGTTGGGAGTCGAACTCTTGCCACAGGTGACTAGCTGCGAAAATAGGGTTAGTGTTAAGGAAAATGATGATATAAATGTGACGCCCTGCAGTGGATGATAGCGGTGGGGATGATGAGGGTAGCAATGATGACGAGCACAGAACAGTGTAGTAGCGGGCAAAAATATAATTTGTACAACCAACAAAATTCAATTGCATGCAGAAAATGTTTAGTCATTTATCATAGGGTCATTTGTCCCTCATATTCTTCAGTAAAACAATAAAAATTACAGATGAAATCGTCTATTTATCGACAAGCACTGCAAACGGAAATCATCGAAGAAAACAAAGCGCTGAAAATTCACCTAGATACAAACCTTAGCGAAACTTCTTAACAGGAGGAATCCAAAGCAGAACCATCAAACCCAAAGTCTGACATTAGAAGATGACTCAACAAATGATGACTTTATCCAAATATGTGAAGCATTGAACTCTTAGTATGCAACCTCATCCCATACAGATATCAGTGTGTCCCATCCTTTTCTAAAACAGATGAGAGATGAAGAGCTCTCGAGTATTCCCGTGAGGCTGATTGATATTCGAAGGGGTATATTCTCAATAAAACAGTCATTTCAATCAGGACCCGCTGGTATTTTTCCAGCTGTCATCAACGATGGAGGCAAAAACCTTCCTGTGCTGATGTTAAACGTCTTCACATTATCCTTAAACAGTGCAAATTTCCCTCCACATTGGCAACACTCGATAATAACTCCAAAATACAAAGGTGGCTCCCGATCTGCGATAACAAATTATCGCCCTATTAATCATACTGCGACAGCCTCAAAGGCACTGAAATAATTGTCAAGTATGAGCTTACCCAGTTCTTAATAGAATTAGACCTGCTAAACAACGCACAATACGACTTTCTCACGAAGCGATCCTGTGTAAAATGTCAAATAAATTCTTCTACCAAGTAACATCGGTTCCTGACAGTGGCATGGCAGTTATTGTCCTTCTACCAGACATGCAGAAGGCCTTCCATGGTGTGCCACATAAACCTTTACTGTCCGTCCTGCACTCTTACGGAGTCAGCAACCTATTGCTGAGCTGATTTAAATCCTACCTAGAAGATCGGACACAGAGAGTCCAATTAGGCCAGCAACTCTACTCTTCGAGAGAAGTTACAGGTGGAATTGCCCAAGGTAGTGTTCTTGGACCACTACTCTTCCCAATGTATATAACTACTATATGTGATTCCATCAAACATGAACCATCATACCTCTTTGTGGACGATACTGAACTCATCTACTCATTTCCCCCCGATAGCCTTGAGTCGGGCGTTACGAATATACTTGAGGACTTATCACTGGACTCTTGGAGTAAAAATCGGTCCATGAAATTCTCCACTGAGAAATTGCGAGTGTTTGGGTATGGATGCTGCATACCGGATGGCTCCATCACATTAGCAGATACACACATCCGAAATTCCTCTTCAGTTAGGGACCTTAGAGTAATATATTCCGCACTGCTGGGCTTTTCCGAGCATGTCTCAAATCAGGTAGCAAAGGCAAGGCAATTGAAAGCCCATATCACTAAATCCTTTGTTCTACCTGAAGCGAGACTGGGAACGTTTAAGAATATCGTGAGACCTATACTGGAGTACTGCACAATTATCCAAAGCCGCTTGCGTAGAACGGATCGAATAGCTTTATAAAACATTCAGCGTTCTTTCACGAAACTCTATTGGCCGTCCACCACTCTGAACTATGAAGACCGCTGTCACCGCCTTAAACTAGATTCTGTATGGCTGCGCCGTCTGAGAAATAATCAAGTTCTCTTTTGCAACATTATACATTGCCGGGAGTAAACGACCGGAACAGTGCTTAAATTGTAAATTCATCAACCTATCCCATAATAAATAGGAGCTACACAAAACCCGTAACAACGGGGAATTTAAAAATCCGCTCCAACTTCTACCTGGTTAGGTATACTCAACTATGGAACAAGCTACCATTGAAAGTACGGGCAAGTGAGAACCTAATCAAATTTAAAATGAACTTGGAAGCTTTTATCACCATGCAGAACATAATGAAAACATTCGGTCTTCCAGTGTCTACAGATGTGTTAATTTCACCAGGTCCAACCAATATATGACCAATAGTGTAAGCTGACCACACTCCAGAATACCTTAACTTTATGCTCGAAAATGCCACTCTTGAACTCTCACTTGTAGGTGGAGAAACAAAAAGTGTATCCTCTACTTTATCTCTCCTTTGTATATTTTAAATACTCTACTGGGCTATGGCATCCAGATAATTCGCATCACCTAGTGCGTATTAAAGGAGAAGCCAACGCATTAATAAAACTGCGTGTTTTTCTAGACTTCTGCAATATTTTATCACATCCAATCATATGGCATCCCACAAGGTCGCGATACTTACTATTTGTCTACTTATTTGGTTGATACTTCTACCCCTAATTTAACTATTTCATCTTATTCTTTTGTTATTCTGTTGCTCACTCGTGGGTCAATCTCCTAAAGTGATAGTTTGCAACCTCAATCAACATGTATACCCAAGCCAAACGACCCACTAATGAATAAAAATGGTGCTGAAATTAAAATAATAGTCCGATCTGAATTGATGAAAGCACTTTTAATGGCATACGATGACAACCGGTGATCCCGGTCACCATGCACACTAAAGCTATGAATGACGAAAGATGATGAATAAAATCGGCAGTGGCCAGGGTGTTTTTAAACCACACCGATACATGACTAGGTGGGGGGTCGAGGTGCAGGTGAAACCTCTCGAGGCACTAACCCGCATAGAAGCAGGTCCCCGGGAGACGGTTCCACTAATGACCGTATTACTTCACTTGTTCTTTCTTACCCTACTTCATCCTGCACTGAATCAGTTGTTTTCCTGGTTCAAGTTACTTCATCTCTACCGTCCTACTGGCTTACTGATATTTCCCATTAACTTATTCCTTAAACACTAGCCTCGCTCTTAGTTATGGTGCATTTCCTCTATACACCAAGAATAGGATAATCACTGCACACTTTCCTAATCACCCTGTCCTTGGCATCTTCTAAAAAACTACGATCCACTGAATAAATCTTGACGGCAGTGCATAGACGTTTATTTCTTCTTATACTTTCTGTTTAATTCTCCTTTCTCATCATTACCTTTTCCGTGCATAGTTACGCATGCCCTAATTATCCACTTACAGGTGAAGGCCGAAAGGAATGCAACAGAGATCACCCAGCATCTCAACTATCTGGCAGTCCAAAACACAAGTTGATTAGTTCAATTCCATAATTAGACCTAGGTCTTTCTAGACGCCACGATATGCCTGAACTCCCCATGCTGTGAATACTGCCTATATAATTACGATAAGGCAATTTGAGTTTGGTGATCTACTGGAGCTACCTTACTATAGTTTTTTCCTTATTTCCGCAACTCCCTACGTTGTTACTCACAAATGGCTCCAACTATATTACTCTAGGCCATTAAGTAGGAATGTGTATTGCTCAGCTGATTTTGATTGGTGAATCTAACTCTTTGATCAGTTTCATACTTCCTCCCCCCCCCCCCCCATCAAACCGCCGCCATCATGGCTCTACCAAGTTGCACCGAAAACAACCAAATGAGAATGCCCGCGAACTGGTAGCATACGGCGACAAAGTCCCCAATAAAAATATTTGCAAAAACGTCCCTGTTGTAACCCCGTAAAAACCCAAACCATTGATAACCTCGCAAGCCTTAGCATGTTACGACGTAAATATGATCCGACCCGTTGTAGGTTTGTTTTTTCGGTACCACGAGAAATATACCTCCTTATTATACTTATTATATACAATCCCTAAACGGGGATGGTCATTTGTACACAGGAGCAGCGTTATTGTTACAAAAATAGAATTTCAAATTATGAATGTTCCTACAAATAATCTGCCCGGCCACTCACAATGCATTAAATCAGTGCAATTGTTTGCAAGATTGGTTTCAAATTTTCCGGATAGCGCAACTCAAAAGTGTTCAATGGTACGAAAGAGAAGAATAGGTGGTACAGGCACAATGTTTATTGCGTGCATAATGATAAAGGAAGGATAAGTTGGCTGCAGGTTTCTAGCTGTTTGTATCTTGTTTAAAGCAGAATCCGTTTATGGGTCTGGAGACTGCTGAGATCAAAATGCCTTTACCACATTTGGTGTAGGAAGGAACTTCTCCAGAGATGTTCGGAATGTGGCCTGCTTAGCACTAGACGTGCCTGATAGTCAATTCGAGAGATTAGCAAATCTCACCGAACACAAGAGCGATCGGATTTTATGACCAGCAAGCTGTGAGGATAACAATAACCGCTATTGCGTGTAGGATAACTAGCGGTTTTCTGCTGTTCAAGGGCGGTACTTTCTGCGACAGTTGGGTTATTTATGATGTGGAAGCGAAGATGCAGTTTGTTTTTCAGTCGTCTCAGCCACAGTAGATCCAATCTGTGTTGACGATAAAGATGGTAAGCGATGGCTGAACATTTTCCGGAGATGTTCCGACTTTACCTTTCAATTGGTTATTAGTGGTAGTACAATACTCCAAAGTGAGTCTTACAATTATTTTCAATGACTCACAATAAAAATACATGGCTCTCACTACTAAAATGAATTAAGAAGGTAAAATGTTATAGTTGTCACAAGAATGCTCTATGAATCGAATATTCTGGAAACACGAGTTCAAAAATATCATAAACTGGTGAGACTGCTAATACCTCCATTATATTTTCTGGTAGACATTTCCAAATATTCGCACTTGCTCCTCAAAGCACCGAGGTTTTGGGAAGACTTTAAGATGCAACATCAAAAGCGGAATCAACGCATGTGCGTAGATGGAGAAGCGATCTACGCACGCGGATGCGATAGTTATGATGAGGCGTAAATTGCCCGTCTTCACACCCTTCTTCAAGTGGTAAACCTTATAAATTAAGAATATGCTTGGTAAGAGGTTTTAGGACCCGTTCGATCTTTACGCCTCTACTCGAGTGGTCGAGTGGCCGGGGAACCCTACTCTGCTAAGTGTCTTATGATGGGGAAGAAAAGGATAATCGCGACCACCTCAGACCAGAGGCGGAAGCCGCGTTAGAGTGCCCAAAGCATGCGCAAACCGTCCCGAAACAGCCTGTTCGTGTTATCCACGAGCTTCAAATTGCAGCACGCTGATGTTGATACTAAGGGAACTCATTGGCTCACTGAGCGTGAGCCTAGTCACTCTCATGATTTCACTCTCAAAGCAGGATGATTAAAACATGACAGCGTGCCGGTTGATACCGTGATTTTATTTGCAAATTTAGTGGGCAAGTTTAGGACCAGGCGTGTGGAGGCGACCTAAATGATGCTCAAAAACGAACCAAGTAAACGTTCGTATATACGTGTTGCCGGAACAACCATAGTCAATACATGGTAATACTGCAACAACTTGGTGCAGTAAACAAACCTTACCTTCTTGTTTGTTTCATGCAGACTCGTTCTCAAATGTGTGTCAAATTTTTGAACTGGAGACTCGGGACTATTCACATACTGGTGGCAGAATATAGAAGAACGACTAGTAATTACGAATTCATAAATCCACGCACCCTATATCCAGTGTGAACCCGAAAGAATAAGACGGGAGTGCTTGTGGATTGGAGCAACGTTTCATCAGCGGAGCTGGCCCACACTCCTTCACAGACAAACAAATCACGCTGTAGTTGGGGAATCAAGCACACATATGGCGGTAGCTGGACCAAAATCCGCTCCACATTGAGCACATGGAATTGATCTTTAAGCACAGCACAGCCACGAGGAGTGCGCACCCGTCCCCTCCAGCAACGACCGACTGTTTCCTGGAGCCAGTTATAAGAGATAGTGGTTAATAAACTGGTAGGCACGTTGTCAACATGTACATCAAGCGCAGCCACACCGGGGATATCAAGCAACAGCCAAGCACTTGAAATGACAATAACAAATAAAATAGATCGAATAACGCATACGGATGTGCCGACATCACTCTTCGCTAACTGATCATATGAAATAACTTGCCTATTAAAAAATCCGCCAATACTTTAAAGGGGCAGCAAAATTTATTTAAATGATTTTGTAGACGAAAAATTACCATGAAAACCGCAGCTGCTTGTCAAGACCGTAGGTTAGATAATCACACCATCTGCGTTTTCTGCCGAGGTCACGGACAACATATTATTTGTTTACCCCCAGGCGATTAACTAAGCAAAGCCCCATGTTTTCATTGCAAATCACACCATGTTATCGCGACTTATTCCCGACAACCTTATCTGACACTTGTTCCTACAGTCTGTTGTACTATCCACTGTCTTCCTAGCCACGTCTACGTGGTTTCATTCCTACCCCACTGTTAACTACGGTCGCTCCCATACTGTGTAACATCTCCAAGTGTCTCACCTGGATGATACTAGTGATAATAGTCCAAAGGGTACACGGGGTCCTGTAATGTTTGTCTTGCTCCTTGTAAATTCCCACTGGACATAGACTTGCTCTCATCCCAAACCTGCTGTGACTATCGTGCACTCCCACCCCGTGTTAATAACCCCAAAGGCACTCAGTCCCTCGTTGTTCTTTGAGTATATATCCGCTCCGAGACGCGTTAATCTCACTCCATTTGTACGTAATGCGCCGTAGAGCGGACCAATGGGATAAGATTTTGGACGCAATAAAAAGAACCCTTGTATTCCTTTCTCGGAATCTGTGCTGTGTGGATGTACGGTAGCAAGTGCGGTGACGCTATTTCATTATGCAGACGTTCAAAGCCCTGGTTGTTTCAGGACCGAACGGGCACTGTTGAGGTATGTACTTTCTTATTTGAGTCCTATTTTGGTGACTAGTACCGCAGTAAAGTTCCCGGCTTCCTTCCTGGTTTGGACGCGAAAGTTTTACGAGTCACTCGAGCCCCCAAGCGACGGTGTTGCTCACAAATGCCACAAAAGAGAAAAAGTTAACGAAGATAGCCACAATCAGCAAAAGCTGCGTATGCAAGTACATAGGAAATTACCCAGGTAGACAATAATATAAGGTAACAAAAAAGGCATCAATATAATATAGCAAACCAAGCACTTGAAATAAAGAAATAACACCTCAAGCAAGCGGTTAGTGTCGTGTTTCCTTCCGGGAACCAAGAGGAATGCGCCGCGAATACGAAGTCGTTTATTAAAATTACGCTCAAATGTTTATAGGGTATATACACCGTTTACAACAGTTCGTTTTAACGACTCATCCCTGTCATTAGCAGTGTGTCGCTGACTGCTTTTCCATTGGTTAATGCTTGCTCTCTACGTTCATTCTGTCTAACATCACCTTGACTTTCTTAGTCAATATACGATTGGCGGGATTGGGCCCGCGCTTCTTCCCTCGGTCCAATGCCACGAGCCTTTGCTCAAGGGTGCATGAGTATGCGCTCCTTCGCCTGTTGGCGCTTGATTGCCCGTTCAGTGGATGGTTGCAGGCTGGATGCGAGCACGGGTCAACTATTTCCTGATTGGCTGACCAATCTGCTTCTGGTAGCAGGCTCACTTCTTATCGGTCCGTGTGTTTATGTTCGATCGGCATTACAGCATTTCCAATCACCAGCATTTCCAGCCCCCATCACACCCTTACCTTTTTCGTTTTTTACGATGGCGTTGCAATATGTTCCGTATTGCTTACCATTTCGTGTGCGCTTAATGTCCTGAGCTTGGGTAGCAGTATTCCTCTCCGCTTGTTGTTGCTGACCCTCTCTCTGCGGTGTCCACTTCTGACGCGCTCCTCTCAGTTGCACCCGATTCCGTCGAATGAGATTATCCCCAAAATTGACTTCATAGCTCCTCTCTCCCTTCCGGCCTTCGAGCATTCCTTTCCGCCAGCATCCACCGGATTACGGCAATAGCTGCCCCCATACTTCTTCTACTGTACCTAGTGGTTGGAGGCATTTCGATCCGCGATCATAATACATTTGTGCCTTAGCATTCTGTTCCGTAGTCGGCTGTGTAGGACATCGGGCGGCGCTATCTCGGGCTGCAGTAGAGTTGTAACGGTCTGTATCAGCGTTCTTGTTCGGCGGCTGAATAGACGCTGTGCAGGACTCGCTCCGATATCAGTAGATGGTGTACACATTGTACACATTGATCAGACCACATAGTTGGACTGCACCTCGAAACACCGAGGAATATAACATTTATTTATTTATTTATTCCTTCGAGCCATTAGCATTAGGTACGGATCTTGCTTAGTCTCCTTGGCTTTGGTAAGCACTTTCTTTGCCTCCTCCACTGCGGATTCAGCCTTACCGTTTGGTCAGCTACGGTATGGGCTGGGTAGCTGGAGACGAAAATCCCAGTTATTGCTGGAGGCACGAAACTCTGCACTATTAAATTGCAGCCCGTTTTCTGAAATCACCACCTCGGGTATTCCATGCCGAACGAATTGGCACCGCAACTTTTTCACCACGGATTGTGTTCTAGTCGTCGTAAGCGCATCGATCTCGAAGTAGTCACTAAAATAATCTACCACAATAAATAGTTTCTTCCTTCATGAGAAAAATGTTTAGTGCAACCATCTGCCAGGGTCTGTCAGGAACGTTACGTAGCATCATAGGTTTTTTGGCTGGCGTACGTCTTGTGCTTTGCATGCTACACAATTGGAGACGTAATCAAGAATTTGGCTGGTTATTCTGGGCCAGAACAACAGCTCTCTAGCTCTTGCTACGCAGTTGTTCGTCCCTAAATGTGAACAATGTATCAGCTCCAGCATCGAACGCCCTAGTGCCTTTGGTACCACTATCCTGCTATCTTTGAATATTAATCCATCTTGAGTAATGAGTTCGTCACGGAAATGGAAGAATGGAGTCAGCTCCTTTGGTCACTTTTTCTTGTCTTCGGGCCATTCGTTTATGATCGTGTGGTTCAGTAGCCTACACAATTCGTCCTCCTCAGTGTATCTTTGGAGATGCTGCAAGCGTCCCTCAGTGATGGCGATCATCTTTGTGCGTGGACAAAATCTGGATCTTCTTCCTTTCCTGGGGTCTGACAGATGCGCTCTTGACAGCTTGTCCGCAATGTGCATCTAGGATCCTGGCCGGTAGCCAATCTCTAGATCATACTTCTGCAGACGAATAAGCATCCTTTGCAGGCGACGTGGAACAACATGGAGCGGTTTGCTGGCGATCGACTCTAGGGGCTTGTGGTCGGTAAGAGCGGTGGATTTGCGGCCAAACGTATAGTCATAGAAACGCCCCACAGCGTACCCCAATGCAAGCATTTCTTTCTTTATTTGCGCGTAACGACGCTCGGTCTCTGTCAGCGTCCGGCTGCTAAAGTCGATAGGCTTACCGTTCTGTATGAGTACGGCTCCGATACCAGACTGATTGCTGTCACACTGGATTTCGAGCGGGAGTACTGGGTTATAGTAAGCGAGAACGGGGGCACTCGTGATCAATTCCTTTATTTTCTGAAGCGCTCTCTCCTGCTCCGTGTCCCAATGCCACTTGTGACTCTTATGTGTCCGTTTTCGAATCGGTACCGTTATAGCGGCTAATCTGGTCAAGAAACGACTTAGGTAATTCACCATCCTATTCAGCCTGCTAACGGCTTTTATGACAGAAAGAGGAGGCACTGTTTGATGGCCCTGACTTTCTCTGGGTCTAGTTTCAGTCCTTTGGAGCTTAGCACGTGTCCATGAAACAACACTTGCGTCCTACGCAACTCGATCTCTCATTTTAGCGTGACATTCTTTTCAAAACAGCTCTGCAAATATCGGTGATGGTTCTGGTCGTGCTCCTCTCACTTTGCACCAAAAACCAAAACGTCTACACAGAACGTTCCTGGTAAATCGTCTAAAGCCTGCACCAGCCGTTTCTGGAATATCTCGCTAGGTGCCTTCTGTCCAAACGGTAAACGAAGCCAGCGGGAAGGCCCGAAAGGTTTCCCAAACGTGGTTATGTAGCTTGACCCCTCTTCAAGTAATATATGCCAAAATGCAGAAGCAAAGTCGACTTTAGTGAATATTCTAGCTCTGGATAGCACCGGAAGTATGCTGTCTAGCCTAGGTAGCGTATAATGCTCCCTCTTGAGTGCGGCTTTAAGGGATTTTGGATCAATACACAAGCGTATTTCTCTAGGTTTCTTAGTAAGGATCGCCACCCGGCTAACCCAATCTGTCGGCTCCTCAACTTTGGCTACTACACACAAACTAGAAAGACGCTGCAGCTCGTCTAAAAATTTCTCAAGTAGGGCAATAGACACCTTTCTACCGGCTTAGCGGATTCGATTAAAGATAAATGAGCAGACCCTTCGAATCTCTCTACGACCAAGTCAAACGAACTTGGGTAGCTGTCAACAATATCTATGGTATCTCCACATGAATGGACAAAACATTCATGGTTAAAAGAGACAAAACCGAGACGATGAATAGAATATTTTGAACCGCTTCGCGCCACAAATTTTCCTTTTGTGCTCACATTTTTTAAATTTATTATACCATGATATGAAACTGCTGTACCATTATTTGATCCGTCCTTCCTGGGAACGGCTTCTCGCATCGTCGAGTCATATACAATTTATTTATTTATTTATTTAATCAATACTTACAATGAGCGTAAGGTCTCCTGAGATTATCAGGTAATCGAGTTAGTGTTCTGTGCCGTTTTTCGGATTGATGGCCTTCAACGTGACGGTACCCTTCGGCAGCAGCTTCGAACCATTCCCCCTTCTGAGGTAATTCTGCGTCCTGTCACATGTCATTCCCACACAGTGCTTCTCAGATAGGATGTTGACAAATCAGTTGACCGTATAATAGCTGCTTCGGTATGTGCGTCGAATACATACGCCACACATGACCGAGCCACCACAAGTGTTTCAGCAAAAGTATGCAGTCCACTGCATACATTCTATTTCAGCGCAACACTTCCGTATATACAACTCTGTTGCACCAACAAATGCGCAGAATCCGTCGCAGGCACTATTAAATAGACTACTCAAGATGTCTCACATTTCGCTGGTACGTAGTCCACATGCCGCTGCCGTATAGAAGGGCGGACAGCACCATAGATCGGTACACCATCAGTTTCTTGCCAACACTAAGCTGTTGGTCGTTCCACACTCGGTAAACTAGCTTCGCGAATATCGACGCTGCATTCTATAGGTGGATACGAAGCTCACTGTGCAGCACCTGGTCAGTCGACATCACACTCCCAACGTAGCAGAACCGGGAGGTGGTTTCTAATACTTCAGCACCAACGCTGATTTGCGGCAATATTGAGGATTACACCTCCGGTGAAGACTGCAATGGACAGACAGTTTTGCTTGTGTTGATGGTTAGCCCGAATTTGGCCGCGGTCGAAGCCAGAGCACTAGTCATGTGCTGCAACTCATCCGCGCTGTGTGAAAACAACGCATAGTAGTCAACAAACAGCAACATACGGCTACTCATCTCACAGACTAGGGTTCTGGCATCGAAACGACGGATGTTCAGCAACCCACCATCAATACCGTGCACCGCACGAACACCGTATGTATAAGTAGCATCAAACGCACAAGACATCATGTCTTGAAAGTAAAAATTAAACAGTTCTGGAGTTAAGACATAGCCAGAGATAATTTCAAAGTCATCCGAGGTCTGTCCACTCAGCTACACTCTCGCTCGCATCCCACTGTGAAGATATTCAATTAAGCTTACAAACATATGTGGGTAACTAAACTTACCCAATACCAGCCACCGTGCCTCGCCATTCACCGTATCAAAGACTTTGGTGAAATCAACAAACAGTGAGTACAACGGCTGGTATCGTTCTGTACACTTCTCCTGCAATTAACGAGCCGCAACCACCATACCTATAGTGCTGCGACCCGAATGGAATCCACATCGTACTTCCGCCACTTTAGGTTCCACAACCTGACTGACGAGGCGGTTGAGTTAGATTTGGGAAATCACCTTGCCCACACAAATCAGCAAGCTGATGCCATGATAATTCGTGGCACATTGCTTCCTCTGCCTTTGTGTAGTGGGAGCACAAGGGTCTATTTCAGCTTAGGAGGCACCTGCTCCTCAAAGTACCCGGGTTGCACCGACTGATGCAACGCATACACCAAAGCAGGTCCGCTGTGTTTCAATACTTCAGGCGGGATCCCGTCGGCCCCGGCACACTTGCTGTTACGCAATTGAGCAAGTGCTGTCTGAGTCGCATCCACTGTCGAACTCTCTGCCAAATTCACCTACACCTCGTGCTGCTTCAGGCCGTTTAAGTTCAGCCAGTCAATCTCTGAACGGTTGATTAAGAGACGCTCAATGTGAGTTCGCTAGGTCTGCGTTATGTCTGCAGCTCGTGTGCAGACAGTGTCTAAATTGTCACCAAGCAGCGTGCTCAGCGGCTCTAACTTCGGTCCACACATTACCTTCGAGGAGTCAAAGAATACCTTGTGTTGGCAGCGTTTGGAGCAGCATTCTATCTGCTACGCATTCTCCGTTCTCCATGCATTTTTAATGCGACAGGGCTCTCGAGGCATTCACGGTGGAATTTTTGCGAAACGGATTCTTTTTCCCAAAGTCACGGGTCACATGTGCAGTAAAGGTTGCATTCTTCTGTGACACCAATACGCCAATCCTTGCATTGTTCCAATCAAAGCAATCAGGCCGCTTACAGTTTGCACCCCCGATGGTCTCCTCGGCAGCAGCTGTCACCTGGTCGAGCATGTCGTGAAACAGGTTGCCCACTGTGGCTATGCATTCCACATCACACAGTCGTGCAGCCATCGTCTTCTCCAGCTCCCTCCTCTACAGTAGCCAGGGAACAAGGTTATATTTCCGCCAAGTCACGGCAGGAGTGCAATGCACGGATTCACGAAAATATATGTAAAATTTAGTCAACGCCAGCTTATGATCAGTGCCTCAGTCAGCTACACGCAGTACAGGTGTCATGCGCACTTCACGCATATCACGCTGATGTACGATGACATAGTCGAGCAGGTGAGGGTGACCACTCCGTGGGTGCACCCAAGTTGTTATATCACTCGCACTCCGTGCAAACCGAACGTTCGTGATTGTCAGGCCGTGGGCTCGACAGTGTGATTGCAAAACAGATTGGCATCTGCTTGAGGTGCGTCACACACAGCCTTTGAAGTTCTGGAACCTTTCATTTGTGCTTTGTGACCGTAGTAGGATACGCACCTACGACTACTGCCAGACCCAGGAGGTTTAGGTCGCGTTTGCACCAAGTGGACCAGGGGGTGTCTGGCTTGAGACGGGTGGTAGCAAAGCAATGAGCACCCGGAGGTGCCCCCTACCGTCAAAGACAATGTGTGGCGCTCGTGCTCTACGCCAATCGAGCGGTGAGCTTAAATCCCGTGGACCTGTTGTCTCTCATGGCTAGGTTTTAAGGGAAGAGGGCCATCAACCACTTCCTAACCTCCGAAGGGGATGGAATAGGATCTTGGCAGAGTGCCCACACTTGACAAGAGAACGACTCGAGTCCTCAGCCAAAGCCTTCGGTTAAACGTACACCCGAAAGGCAGCGGGTCTAGCACATGGTGTGTCCTGGCTCTTAGCTAGGAGAAGGGTATAACCCAATTCCTACTCAGCGGTCGACACGTAGAGGCGTCCAGCACATCAGCCCACTGCACAACATTAGAGGCAGGGAGTCGACGATCTGTCACCACAAGCCTCAGCGTACCATGGGCTCTCCTGCCTACATGCATATATACCCTGATATATTCATAGATTTATACAACATAGATCCAATTTTAGCAGTAAACGTGTGACGTTTCTGCACATTTACAGAGAGATCATTTATGTAATTTTACCATGATCATGCCTAAGCAAGCTTGCCTGGTCTTTTCGAGAATAGGTCATCCATTTAGTTTTTTAATAATTTATAACGATAACCACACCCAACAGTTAAGAAATCTGTCGATCGTTCTCAACTCCAGAAGGTTTGTGGATATTGTACTGTGCCCGTAAAAGTTTATGTAGCATCACTAACCATTGCGATTAGTTAATTTTACCTTAGTGTACATGTTCACCTGACAATATCTACCCAGTAGAACCTGGCTCAAAACCACTGGACCGCTCGATGCAAAATTGCCAGATGACGGTAATGCTGACCTCCTCGATAGTCAAGTACAATCTGGAAGTACGACCGCATGGTTGCACGTGAGTGAGACCAGACATATATCGGTTGCAAACGCAATAAAGCGTTCTGAGGGAAGTCGCTCTCTGTGACACTATCCGCAACTGGTCGAAAATAGGGTACAATTAATTCGACCGTGAGCTGTGTATTTTCAAAGGCCCCATCTTCACAAAGATAGGTGGCCACTATTTCCACATCAGGAGCTCTTCTCACAAACCTATCAAGCGAATCGGGTGTGTTAGCTAATTTTTACATAAGCTAGTGTGAACATCAGCACGTTTTGAGTTCGAATAGTACCCGGAGAAAATATGGAGCTTCAAAGTCCCCACAATAAGGTGTGTCCGGGAACAGTTTGCAGAAGTAATCCAGTGACACTGAAAAGAGTGGACCTGATATAAGCGGGCTTTACTAGATCGTAAGTATACCAACCCTTCTGTTATTTCACGCGATCCTCATCAGATGCAGATAGTGCTTCCAACTGCTTGATGAAGGCAATCTGGAAGGAAATATTTTCGTCATGTTTCATCGAGTTCCTCGCTTCCATCTACCATCCCACTAAGTGCTTTAATGGGCAGATTGTTTGTACACAGGAAATGTCGACGTAGCAAGTTGCTAGAGCACAAGGGAAGAGAAACTTCACGAAATTAAGAAAGAACAGTCACCCTAGCATTATGTTATTCGAACAACCTTGACCTCTTCACTGATATCCCGGAGAATGCATTTGGGACTTTCTTGACCTGAATGCACGCGGACACAGCATGATTTTGCACTCTTGTCTTTAAATAAATAAATAAATTGTATATGGCTCGGCGATGCGAGAAGCCGTTCCCAGAAGGGACGGATCAAATAATGGTACAGCAGTTTCATATCATGGTATAATAAATTTAAAAAATGTGAGCACAAAATGAAAATTTGTGTAGCGCGAAGCGGTCCAAAATATTTACATTCCTCTTGTTCTATCGTCTGACAAGTTTTTAGCAGTCAAATGAGAGTTGATCGCACACGAGAAAAAAAAGAGAATAAGGTGCTGCGGGCAAACAAAATATAACCACTTGTGCACTTGACCACATGCATTTTCAGGCACCATTAACTCCGTTCTCAAAAGCGTTATCTAAGGACTGTGCTGTTCGAAACATTATTATCCCATTTTGAACCGTTAAATGATCTTTTATCGAAAGCTTAAACAAACACAATGTGCAACAAGTTCTGATAGCTCTTGGAAGTTTGTTCCAAAGCTTTGAGCAGTGTAGTAAGAAGAAACGCTCCCTAATTCGCGTATTGAACTTTGGAATCATGACCGTTGTCTCCTTATTTCGTAGCTCGTATCTAGTGTTAACGGCCATATGGACACAGCATAATTGTGCATGTGATGGTGAATTATTCTGTACAGGAAACGCAAGTTCATCTTCATTATCCGTAGCCAAATTGGGTCAAGTCCAAGTTTTTCACTGCGCTCTCTGTAGGTCATCTTGGAGGAATATCCGCACAGCTTCTTTGTGAAGCGTCGCTGTACCCTCTCAAGAGCATGCTGGTCAGATTTCCGCAGATTCGACTGTAGTAGTGAGCAGTATTCCATGCCAGGTAACACATATGTTTTATAAAGCCAGATACGAGATTCTGTGAGTTGAAATTTATGACAGATATAGCCAATAGTCTTCATGGCTTTCGAAACTTGGAAGTCACAATGTTCCGAAAAGTTGAAGGTAGTGGAATACCGCACACCCAAGTCGCGAATCACTTTGCACTGTGATATAAACGTGCCTTGTAATAATAGACTGTCTGGTGGAACTTCGCATTTGTATGACAGAATATTACACTTGTCCACGGAAAAGGACATCTGCCACAGTTTGCACCAGGATTAAAGTGCCGTTAGATCTTGCTGAATGTGGCACAAGGCTGCGCGGGTATCTGCACGTTCTTGTGAGTAGACGATTTTAATGTCATCAGCAAACTGAAAAG
Source organism: Dicrocoelium dendriticum (assembly GCA_944474145.2). Classification (NCBI taxonomy): domain Eukaryota; kingdom Metazoa; phylum Platyhelminthes; class Trematoda; order Plagiorchiida; family Dicrocoeliidae; genus Dicrocoelium; species Dicrocoelium dendriticum. Next base: position 46,558,467 of record OX104059.1, on the reverse strand, counting down.
TAGCACCATGTCTTATTCTATGAAATACATCGTTGACGTAGAGGAGAAAAAGAAGTGGACCAAGTACACTTCCCTGAATTACTCCACTGGTGACTGCTTTCGGTTTAGAGACACGGTCGCCAATACGCACCACCTGATGTCTGTCAGCTAGGTATGACGACAACTAAGAAAACATTGGTTCTCCAAATACCTATTTCCTTCAGCTTGAGGAGTAGTCTTCGATGCGGCACTCTGTCGAATGCTTTTTGCATGTCTAAGAACAGGACAATAACACTGTTGCCTTTGTCTATGGCAGCCGTTGTGTGGTTTAAGAAGTCTGTCTGGCATGTCGCACAAGATCTACCCTGCAAAAAACCGTGTTGTGAATTGTTGATGACGTTTTTCTTATTCAAGAAAATAAGTAATTCATCTTTCACTATCCTTCCATAATTCTAGATATTACAGGTGTGTGGTTGATGGGGCGATGGTTTTAATTTCGTGAACGTTTCCATTCTTATGCCGCGGGATAACAACGGAAGTCTTCCAGTGCTTAGGATATACTGCACTGTTAAAAGAGAGCGTAAAAATGTAGAGCAATAGAAGAGGCAAGTCGCTCCCACCGCTTTTTAACAAACAAGGGGGAATTCCATCAGGTCCTGGGTAAGTCGAGGAAGACAAGCGGGAGACTTGACCGGAGATTTTTGCAATAGTGAATTCCACTGTGCATAAACTTTCAGCAATGCGTGGTGTGACAAGCGCTGGTGTGGCTAGCGGTTCATCAACCATTGATTCGGCAAAATAGGCGCTGAAAGCCTCACAAATTTCACCCGGAGCATCAAGGTATGTGCCATCCGGCACAACCTTTCTGCCGCATGAAACGCCGTCACAATTCAACAACGAATACTGTTCGTTGGGTGCGAGATTAATGAGAAAATGAATTGCCTAAGGATACTTTCTGCTACTGCTGGCTGCACTAAAACAAAGTTGACAATTTAGCCACATAAGGGACCCACTGACCTTCCTGGTGGAACACTTAGTCCGAACATGGATTTCATTAAAGTGGGCCTCGCAGCGAAGTCAATCTTGCGGCTTGTTGATTTCAAGATGCAGCAGATGGAGGGCAGGAACATGCACACAGAGTAGAACAAAGGGACTCGCAGCCCCTTGTGGTAGCCTAGTTCAAGCAGGCGCCAGTTTAACAAGTTTCCCAGCAGTGCGTCGGTGAAACTGGCGCTATCAAAGTGGGCTTTTCGGAGATTAGTAGTTAGCCTCTCTGGATTGCCATCTAATGCCGACGAACTAACATTTTACTAGATTGCCCTCCACACTTAACTTGCAGCGTAGCAACCGCAATCGGTCTGATGTCCTGGTAATTGTGGCGACAGTATTCTTCTCATGAACGAACATAAATAAATAAGTAATTAACTGGTAAACAGGACGTATGTGGATGGTTTTGATCACTGCAAGAGTTGTAGTGGATTCCTCGCCAAATAGTGGCCGTACGACCGGCCTATAACTAGCTCTAGGTGTGGACTGGGGTCACCCACATCAAAGTCGGTAACACAGAACATTTGTACTCTGTCCACTTAAAGTATTGATGTCCCTGTCAAAGTACACAAAGCACGGGCAATTTACTCGAATTTGGCACATCACTGCCATCTACCACGCCAAGTTAACCTTATGGTGAGCTCATTTCAGCCATCTAAAAAGCGAGAGACGAATAAGGCGAAATAGCATAATTGGCATCAGGATTGTGGCAAGGGCTTTTTTATACGCAGTAGTGACCACAGATACGTTTTTGAATGTGCGCATCTTTCACAGTCGTTAGATGCCTTCATTTTTGTTGGCTTGCCGTTCCAAATTGAGGAATAAACTTATGCATACCGAATTAAATCAAAGAGCCGTTCATGTCCAAAAATCGCCAATCGTTCATCCGTTTCGCTAAATTTTTCTAACATATTCGAATACAAAGTCCACTGCCATACTCCATCCAACACCGCTCCACAAATTCACTTCTGCAAGCTTAGTGTCACAGCTAAGTGCACCATGACGAAATCGCTGGTTTCTCTCTCTCTCTCCTTAAGCTATCATACTGGATTGGTCTAACGAATGGTCGGACTAGAGCCTATAAACCGCAGGTATTAGTCCGATTGGGAAACGGCAAGTGGCCATGCGCTGGGTGGTGAGTATACGCCAAACACGTGGAAGGCCCGGTTTCAATTCCCAGCCGGAAAGCCATTTAGAGTAGCCTGTCTTTGCTTGAGCAATTACTTTAACCCGTTGTCATGTTACAGACGGCGCGTTGCGACGTCTCTAGTTTGTTCCACGTGTGACTTGAAGCCACTTTTGTTGGGCGTTTGGATAGAATTGTACTTGTTGATCCGCTGTGCCGGAAACACGTATTGTTGGAGTATCGTACATTTCGTGCTCCTAATTGTTTGCGAATTGTACGGTTGTCCAGTTCCGGCTTGTTGTTTGTGCTTCTGGTGGAAGAGCATTTATACAAAGCTTCCAACACATCTACCGCTTACAGTACTCAACATTGGCTTCCAAGCACTGTGTCGCTCACAGTGCGGCTCCCAGGAACTGTGGCATTTCTTAACACATCCCCTAACTTTTAACTCGTAGTGACCAAAGGACAAGTTCATAAATTGCAGCAACACACACACGCCGGCACATCGTCACTGTCATCGCATGCTGTGCGCATCTGCATCAAACCAAGAGATGTATGATTATACTCGAAAACGACATAGATCAACTTGGGTCTCCTTTGCCGCCCAAACAACTCTAGTAGATTGAAACCATAAGAAGGTACAGTAAACGAAGGAAAATAAGGCGAATCAACCAGGTTTTATATCCTCAGGAGGCATCGAATTTCACTCTTCCGATATGATGATCAGAGAGGTGATGGTTGAATAATGGCTTCACAGGGTACTACCAGTAGTAGCTGTGAATCCGTCTGGTTTTGGGTTCAGCTTGTTCAGAGTTCTTCCAAGTATTGGCAGCCCTAGCCTTATCAGCTAAATGAAAACGACGCACAGAATAGCTGTTTGCTGCTGTTGAAACATAGTTTCCACAGAAAACGGATCCGAATCTCATGAAAGAAATTAAAGCATCATATCATGTAAAAGATGGCTTACTCTCCTTCAGTAAACTTGGGCTGTAGCAATGCTATATGACACCACCTAGCAAAATCGTGCGTGCCGTTTTGCAGTCGAACGCGCCGCCATTCCAAAACGGAATACCTTAGTCGCAAAGTAGATATAACTGACGCACAATACAAATGGACATTGGTGCTACCTTCTCCACATAATGCACTACTTTCTGTTCATTTTCACCATTGTCTTGGTTCTTTAGACAGGGATAACCCGAGCTGATACTCAAATCCATGCACTGTGGTTTTTTTTATTTCGCCACTTGGCATCGCTGGCAAAGTTTAATTCACTCCCGGATATTACATTAGCTGCTGTATGTCCGGATATCAACAAGCAGTCTCAGTTGATGCCAGTAAATTTCTAATTGCTTCGAACCACTTGGCTATTCCAGTGAGTTAGAATCTGGGACCTAGTCCTGCTGCATAGGATTGGTGATCTCATCACTCAAGTATGCGAATTTACCGTTCACTTGGCACCCGGCCTGTGATAGGCTGTTAATCTTAAACATTATGAGATGTCCTCCCATATCCATGTTAATAGCTCTTCAACCAACATACCCAGTAAGATTCCTTACCGCGAGATATTGTTGAGCCAGTGCACTATAGCTATTCACCCGGAATTTTTCGGCCAAATCATCCAACCAGTTGGATTGATTACGGAAAGAAATTCAGACCAATTACCGTTAGTAGTTAGCGTTAAAAACTGGAGGGTTAAAAGCAGCCTTCTAGCCAAGAAACCCCATGCGATTGAGTGCAACCATTTTCATCATGGGTATATTTGCCACTCCTGTCTAAGTGACATCCAGCTGACAACATCCGCAAATGTGCAGAGCTGGTGTGTGTGTGCAGTCTTTTTGACTATTCCTACATTGCTGAGCATTTCATATGCCGCTTGATGCGTATCCCATAACGAAAGCTACTGTAAGCCACAGATTCGCTTGGGGCTCGAGTAATGTCTAAAAACTCCCGGGTTCAACCAAGAAAAGAAGCCAAGACATTAACTACGGTACAAGTAAACAAAATAGAACTCAAGTACCATATGTGCAAACCTCAACAGTAGCCTTTCAGTCCTGAAACCAATAAGGACCCCGGTGTGTCTGCTTATTTCGTTGTAGCATTTCACTGCATCTCGTAGAAAAGAAGTCAGAGAAAATTGTCACTAGCATAGCCGGACTCTTGCGCTGAATCACATGTCAATTTTCTCAAATAATGCCATGAATTTAATCACGCAAGACCAACACCCTACAGGTGATTAATATCTGCGAGTTTTACAAAATTCCATTTATTCTGGTAAATATACAAGAGGAACAAATTTCGTCTTGTTTAATGTAGAGGAAAATGAGTCGATGGCACAACGATCACGTAGGTTAATTAGTTGCTCACTAAATCGTGGCTTAACCTTCTAATGCCTTGGCTAAATGCTGTTGTAGAATGTCCATGCCCTAAAAGCAAGTGTCCCACAGGGCATCCTGGTGTTCACAGGTAACATTATTCCTGTTTGGTACAAAGTTAACACTGAATACCAGTCAAGACAAGTCAAGGTATCTACACCCATGTGGGTGCATTTTCATCAATATAAACTTAAATTGCAGGCATACTACATCATAATATCAGTGGGAAATGATCACAAGTGACACGAACAACCAAAATAGTTCATTTACAAGCAAGCAAACGTCTTCACAATGGCAGCATCATCATTCTTGGGTCAAGTAACAAGAGAGACAGCTAATTCATAATGGAGTAGTGATACGAAGAGGTAAGTGGAAACAAAAGTTTAAATTTCGTCCGCGTGGAAGAAATGGAGTCCGAACTAGCTAGAATGATATTCAGAGGGTGACAGGGGTCCTTTAGAATATTGGAGGAGAAGTTAAAGCACGCGTCAAAATGCTTGCTAACGACAAAATTAACGAGGGACCCTCTGCTTAGTCCATACCATCGGGAAATGAATTTAGTGTTCTCACAGGAACAATGGAAGAATGGAACAATGGTTTTATACGGGTAAAAAGCTAATGCTAAGCAGGTCTCGTGGGATGGTTACGGTGAAACTTCAAAATATAAAGTAGTAGTTAGTAAAATTGGGTTTGCACCAGTGAACTCAGTAAAGTATACGTAGTATAGCCTGTAAATCCATGGTAAATTCATAAGAAATGACGGCGATTGGGATGTTGATAAAAATCGTGCCCCCTGGTGCACACGTACATGAGTTGAAAAAGTGTGACGAAATCCGGGATTTGACCGCCAGTGAAATCGTTTACAGACACTTGTGTTTCTCCATGGGTAATGGGTCACGTAAGATGATGCAGCGAAATAAGTGCACGGTCAACTCGGACTTTGAACTCTGCCAGCGTGGAAACACATATGACAGATTCCGTTAGGGCATTCCACGTACTGTAAACGCGTACGGAAAAGAAATTCCGACGGCATTAAAAACGATTGTGCTGCTGTGCCAGCTTGATTTGGTGGCCTCTCAAATTGCTTTTGTGACTGAGCTCTAGTATATATCGGAACATGTGGTTGGGATCTCACAAAATTTGGTAAGTCAAATTGAGGTCCCCGCGCAATCGATGCTACTGTCCGCTGGAGAGCCGGAGTATTTGTAGCCGTCGTTCGTACGGCAAAATATACAGACCCATGACATTCTTGCTTGTCCGGTGTTGGGGTATCTCCAAGGCGGTGAGATCTGTCGTCAGCCATCGCTGCCAAAAACTTATGGCGTATTCCACATGTGGCAGGATGTATGAACCGGGAAGTTGTGAAAAAATCGAAGGGGCGAATCGTCTGAATGCACGCTACAGGAGGGCTACAATTTGGATGCCCCTCCTAGACGCCGTTTTAGCCTGCTTCGAACCTCAAAGCTCGACCTGTAGCGAAACACTTAGATCCTTCTCGCCAGAAGACGTTTAAAGCTCCTGATGGCAGAGTTTGTAGTAGTGCGCCAAGTTGTACCGTAGTAAAGCACTCTGCATTTGTCCACATTGAATCGAAGTAGATTCTGGACTGACCACGCGTATACCCTATCCAGATCAGCTTGTAGTGCTGTGATATAGTCTGGTCTATTTATTCCCCTCCACACCGTGATGTCATCGACATAAAGAAGGTAGTTCGAGCTTATGTTGTGGGTGCTATTGTTTACCTACGTCAAAAATAATCGCGGTCCCAGTACCGATCCCTGTGGTATTCCGCATTCATCTCAGATGGGATCTGACAGCGAGTCACCCACTCGTACTTCCAGAAGCCGGTGCAGAAGAAAGCTTCTGATCCATCTTAGGAGAGGAACACCAGTAAAAACCTTCTGGAGTTTGAAGAGTTGAATGTCATGGGCCAGCCGGTCAAACGCCTTTGAGAAGTCGAGAAAGACTACATCAACTCCTGTGCCACAGTATACTGCATCAGTCTAGTCGGATTGTGCTAGTTGTAGATTTGTAGTGTAAAACTGAGTTCGTCGAAAGCTCTGCTATTCCGGTTCAGGGTATTAGAATTCTTCTAAGTAGGCCGCTAGCGTATCAGAAATAATAGCTTCCATGAGTTTTGAAAGAGATTATGGGACGGTAGTCGGCCGGATTGGAACGGCTATCACCCTTGTGAATAGTAGTAAACATCCCGTGTTTTCACTTGTCGGCGCGTGCCTTTCTTCAAAACTGTGTTGGAAGAATCGAGCCAAAGACTTAGCTAAACTCTCTCCTACTGCCGCTAGGGATTTCGTGTGTATATGATCAACTGCAGGAGAGCTGTGCTTGCGCATTTTCAACAGCTGTTTGAGTACCGTTTCTGTCGTAAAGGATATGTGAGTGGATTTTGGGGTAAAACGTCCATTGCCAGAGGGTTAGGTGGCCAGTGATTGCACTGAAATGTTGAAGTGTATTGTAGGTGCGCAGTATTCGCCGTCTCCTTCAGTGTCCGATGTTTGAAGAGGGGGAATTCCCTATGTTACCTTGCGTAGACGGTTGATGTGTTGATCCTGAGACTTGTGGTTTGAGGCCATACGCACTGCTAACTTCTGCTGGTAGACCATCCTGTCCTCGCTAACAAGCTGAGTACAGTGGTTACCATGGGTCGCATAGGCCATCCAAGTCGCGGTGCTTGGGGAGGGCTTTAGATATGCCAAGCTGATTTCGCGCCGCTATACACTACCGTGTCATGCTTTGCAGGAAGGAGACCAGGTTTTTTTGGCGGAAGTTCTTAGTCGCTGACGCTTCGGAAACCAACGAATTAAACTGGCGAATCTTGTACCTTACAGACCGGATCCTCTATGAGCTCACAATGAAGGTCATTACTGAAGTACGGAACCACTCCTCCACCTTTGCTGGGTCGGTCGTGCCGAACAATGGATATGCCTGGCAGTGCGATCTCCACATCACTGATGTCAAGACGTAACCATGTCTCCGTTATAGTGATGAGATCGCAGGATATTGATCGCTGACGCAGTCGCATTTCGGAAAGTTTACTCAGTAAGCCTTGAGCGTTGGTGCACATACATGAAAGCTTCTCGGATGTCCAAGGTCGTTGACTAGGACCACGTGAATCATGTGGATTTGTGTCGACCGATATAAGTCCGGCACCTACAGTACAGCCGGGGAACAGTACAGCCATTGTAAGGGATTACATGCATTTATAAACATTAGAATTAGAGCACGCGGTAGGTGGAGCATTTGAAAAGTTTCAAGTATATGTGTCGAGCAGGATAAATTATGGGACTAGAAAACACCGAGGTACTTTACGGAGTGTGAACGAGGGGCACAGAAAAGGTGCTTGTAAGATCCCACAATTGGCTCGGATTGATGGAGAGCTTCTGCAGCACAACTGCTTGCAGTGTGTGTTATCCGTAAAATAATCACGTTTTACCTTACATTCGTATGGGTGAACGCCGTTTTCGTACAAAAGGTTGTGTAGTAGCTATCCGTCAAAGCTCCCAAAGGCGTTGGTATAATCAAGGAACCGGAGCCGCTACATCTTGTATATTTTTATCCAAAGCAGATGCAGTGGAACGCACAAGATTCGAAACGGCATCCAGCGTTTAGTGCCCTGACTTGAATGCAAACTATTTACTATAAGTCTAATGATTGCTTGTTAACAGTCGAGGAACTAGTAGTTTTGCAAGCAACTTCAGCATCACGGAGTTACGCACTATTGGTCGATGCTTCTGTGATCTCTTCTTAAGACCAGGTGTTTTTTCTGGCTTATTTCCAGATATCGGGAATAGTGCCAGTCGTTAAACATCGATTGAAAATCTATGTCAGAGGTGACTAATGCATTAGCACATTCTTTCAAAGCGATTGGGGACAAGAAATCGGGACCACTAGCTTTGTTTGAACGCTTTGACCTTGCACGAACGAGCGTGTAAATCGTTCACTTGTGCACTCGTGGTTTTTTCACTGTGGCTTAGTGGCATTTTGTCGCACACCTTTGAATCTATACTTATTCGTCGTGCTTTTAAAAGCTCCAACTTGTGTTACTATTTTCGCGAGTACACTCCAGTATATTCTACATTTACCATGAATTCTAAATTTCGAGCACTGTTTCGCCGATATCCAAGCGCAAAAAGTTGCCTATCTCCAAACATCGAAGACAACGTCTGGTCTCACGCGATAGAACATTTCAACGGCTTTCGAACGAACTGTTACTCGTTCAAATCCAACATTGCTTAAAGCATGTACAGGTCTCAAGGCAAATGTACCCGACGAGATCCATAGGTTTAACCACGAAAATTCTCAGTCACACTCTCCTCTGATCTGCCCCTCATTCACGCTGATACATTCGACTGGCACGTCAGGTAGGACAGTCTGTGAGCGCACAATTGCAACTTGAACACTGGGACCTTGCCGACAAGGTCAGCAACAAGACAACCTTTTACCATAGATGATGAGTCATTCAAATGGTGCGTAATATTTCCTAACTAAGCTTCATGCCCAGCGTGCGTCTAAAGATCACGATCCAAACTTGTTAAGCGGGGCATTTTGTGCCGTAACTGTTGCAAGATTTTCCATGAGAGATGCTTCCGCGTTAAACCTAGCTAGACCAAGTTATTAAACAAACTAGATTCGCTATGGTTCTGAGGGGCCTACACATCTATCTCACTCACAAAACAGTGCTCCCATTATCTCAGAAGTACAACTAGCTAGTAGCCAAGTTTGCGGAAATGGTGACCACCAAAATCACTACGGTTGGGGTAAGCATAGCGGACTGTGCAACCCACTCCTCCTCCGTAATTGATGCTCCTATCCCTCGAAGAACTGCAAGTAACACCGTAAGCAACCCGACTCCAAAAGCCCAGAATATTAACTGCTGTTCCAGTACCACACGTGGCTCGCATTTGACTAATGCGGTTTCCAGTTCGATCAGAGTAACTACACGTAAGACTACTTCCAATCTCCCGACGGAGTGCGTAGAAAAAATAGCAAGCCGGTACTAACGAAGGTTTGGTTAAGGTTACTTCCAAGAAGAGCCATCATTTAAAATTAACATCACTCCTCAACTGGATCTGAAACTGAGGAGCGTAGCTGAGTTCTGTTGCAAGTATCACCGGTTTTCTGCGGTACATCTCCGAGTATTTCAATCACTAGCCGCGACATGTCGAAATGTGTAAAGAAACAACTACCTGTACCCAGCGTACTGTGCTCCAATATCCCAGAATCAAATTCTACATCAAGAAGAAGCAGACACTTGGATGAGCTCAACCATTGGGGCATTTTTAGTAACCTAATCAGAGATGTACCGAAACCTGTACACATAGTGCGTATTAAACGACACGCCAACCCTAAACATTTCGGAGAGCCGGGACTTCTGTGCATTGTGCTGAACACCATCACCGAAGTAGAATCAATACTACTGTCGGTAGGTAGTCTGAGAAATGAACACGGCTACCTCCATATCTTTCCAGACATTGCATGGGGCGAGCGTTATCCAGTTTACGGTACCTTAGAGAACTACCGGGAGGAAACTACAAAAATAATCATAATTCTTCACGGGGTTCCCGAAACTCGAGCATGTGATGAGCATGAAATAATAACCCATGATAAAGAACAGTGGTGTTATATTCATGAAACACTCTGCTTGGATGATGTATTAGTGAAATCCGTGTCAAGGCCGCGTACCTCACCGAACTACAAAGGAAGTGGCCTGAGAGTGTTTTAGGTGGTCCTACCGTCAAAACATGTGGTAACACGGCTGCTAAAATGCTGGTGCATGTTCCGTTGCAGGCTGCCATCTGAGGTTCGACTAAAGTCAGCGATATACCTCCTAGAGATGAAATATCACTCAAAGAACCAAACGCGATGGGATCTATGAAATAAGAATGCACCAGTAGTGTGTCGGATGAGCGCATAGAACCTGCAGATGATATTGACCAGACATCTTACACTGTACGTAGTAGGTTCGGTCTGCTGCTAACGCGTACAATGATGACGATGCTCCATATCTTATTTGTTTATTTCTCTCCGAGCGTTGTTGTCGACGATTTTGCCAATGTCCCGAACTGATAGAAAATGCTTCCTAAAAAAGCAGTGCACTCATACACTGCGAACTGTCATGAAGTCACTGGCGAATATTAAAAGTGCTAGACTCGAATTATCCAAATGATAGCTGTATGATGCAGAGAGCTTAACATATTACACAAGTCCCCACATAAATACGTACATATTTGTGTATAATGTGCCACCATGATGACGACACAATTGCCTATGACAACAGCCAAAAAGCAAAAGAGTGAAAATACATCATTGCCTACTTGCTTTCAAGCAAAAGAACACATGACCAGATATGTTGAAGTGAAGTGTGGAATCAGGTCTCTGGGAGACGATTCCATGTTGGGTCGTATTGCTTTACTTGAACTGTAGGCTATATCTACTTTCATTCCCACTCTCGACTCCTCCATATTTTACTACATTTGAATGGTGGAGTACCTCAAACTCTTCATGGTGAGCATTACAGAACTTAAAAATTACTCCACTATCCAACTTGGTTGTACCAGTTGATCAGACTGGTATTTTGTCTGTCTCTTACGTCGACAAATATACCGTTTATTTATGTATTTATTTACAAACAGGCCTATTTATTCTACATGTCCAACTTTTCATTTGCGAACAGCACCAGATCGTCAGCATAAGTCTGCGCATCTACATTTTCATTGAGTTAGAATCTTTCTCTTGGTCAGGTGTAACATAGGGTCTCGTCTATTAGCATGATAAAATGCAGTGGTGACAATGGTTCACTGATTCACCCCTCGGCAAAACCTCATCCTTGTTCCCTCCAACAATGCTTAGGATTTCATCGAGTCCGGTTACGAACTAGCGGCCCAGGCGCGCTACAGCGAATGGTCGCACCTACAATCAGTTCATACGAAAATGTGTCAAATACATATGCAACATGCAGTAAAGCCACCACACACCCTCTTTTTTTCAAAGCGATCTGCTCACGGTATGTTATGCAATGCATAGGGGGCTTCTAGACTTCCATCTCTCATCAGAAGATCAAGTTGAAAAAGGTGAAGTGCGCGGTGTCTCCTCGGCATTTAACGACCACTTTGTGTAGCATACGTAAGACAAGCGAAGTAGCAACTAGCTTTCTGTGATCTCCTGGGAGTGCGGTATTTACTATTGGTGCGCACGAACAAAAGATGGCTTGGAAATTCGAACGGAGCATTAGGTTGGCAATCTGTGTCAGACAAGTGACAACCGTTAGCACATTCGATGCCGGTACTGTCTCCGGTATTTTCTTAAGAGTCGGCTTTAACTCGGATGATTCGAGTTTAGGGTCTGAGGAGCCTGATTTGTCATCAGCAGCGCTTTATGTGCTGAAAAAATGTGCCAGTTGTGCATGCTAGTCCAATGCGTCACTGCTACCAACCTTGTAGGCTCCCCCCAAGTATCATCCTTGACATATCCGTAAGCAATCTTCTTTCGCGTCCGATATTGAATTCGTATCACCACATAGGTTCGTTTACGGATCTCTTTTCTGAGTGTTGGTATGGGTCGGGTAAGACGCGGCTATCTAGGTTTCTGCGTAAAATAAATCTGCTTACTTACAGGCCATAAAAACGAGTCTAGCCTCATTCTCGCGCAAATTGCCATGCTCCAAACCTAGGGACACTTAAAGCAAAACAAAGGAACATAGCTTAGAGCCCAAGCCCAACTGACGCCTGATACTCGGTATCTTTCTCATGCGCATCCTAGGGATTTGATGCTACTTGGTCCGGAAGAGGCGGAGAGAAGGACAGCGCAAATGAGCTAGCAAACCCGTTGTGCCTAACATATGAGCACATGATGGAACTAGGGAACTCCCGGGACTCGGGCTGAACTGGGCACACAACGTACTAGGGCTGCACCCCAAACGTTGCTGGTGAACTGGTGTAGTCAAATATATGGGGTGAAGGCGGTGCATGAGAGCCAGTGGTAGAGGACACGTCAGTGTCGGTGACCGCTGTTTGTGAGGGAGGCCAGTCTAGATTCTGTAGTTGTTTTTGATTACACCAGCGCTGCAACCCAGAAGAAAATCCCAAAACTTTAGGTACACCGTGAGTTTCTGTCTGTACCGTTCAGATGATATGTCGGTCTTCTCTACTGTAATCCGATTGTTTATCTCAGTCCACAGTTCTTTGGTTTTGGGAAGCCGTGACAGCACTTCGCATTGAGCCCAATTGGATGTCAATAGCGCTTTTGCTAGCCTAGCCCCCTAGAGGTAGGAACACGCGCCCAGAGAAATCAAAGATTATACACTTACAGATGTACAATCTATCGATCTAAATGCTGACACACCAGCCATGAGAGTGTTGCGGTTACTATAAAAGTTAAAAGTTAAAGTTTATTTGGGCTTGATAACCACATACAAAACTCCGGTAGGGGTGTCGGCCCAAAGTGAAATGTCCTGCATCATAACTCGGAAAAGGACTCACTTAAACCAAATAGTCAAGTACTGTAGTCAAGAGAAGTGTAAACCATCTCCTACCCACCGTTCGCCATGAGGAGGCGTCCAGGACATGCAACTATCCTGTTACTTTAACGGCAGAAGTAAGCCAAACAACTACAAGAGTCTGAAACACTCGTATAAACGCTGCACCAGAGGGTCCTATTGCAGAAGACCAGATAAAGCAGTTTACTACCAGTTACCCCGTCCTCCTGTGTTTCACGACGTAGTTTGTAAAACACAGTCAAACAGTTGCTTTCCTCGGCGTGGAACACTCAGTTTCCTGTTCCAGTATCCAACAAAATGAAGACGGCGAGATGCGCATCTTTCCGGATGTTACATTGAGAACAAGCCAACAACATAAAAGGACATCAAACGACCGTCACACAGGCAGTAGTCGAAGCGTGCCTGGGGTACCGACAGCTAGAGACGAGGAATTCCATGCGAATGACCAGGCAACATGAAGCACATCTGTGAAGCTCCCTGCTGATGACGTCATGCTAGATACATGCAAGCCTACCTGTGTCGCCTCCATATACACGCTGTGGCCCGAGAAAAGTACATCTTGCATATGAGCCCCAATGGATGGTGGTAAACTTAATACGGTGCTAGTATAAACCGTGCAACACATTACCTTTGAAACTACGATTAAAAACAGCAATTAAAATACCGCAGCCACAAAATGTCTTGGGGAAGCTAACCCCCCCGGTACTCAATATAATTATAGTAGCAATTCGGAAACACAAGTTCTCAGGTAAGGAGCCATTGAGAATGATTTATAGCCATATAGACATTTGGTGTTATTCTGTTCCTCGGAAACCACCTGAAAAGCGATTAGGGACCGGCATGAATTCACCACCTGCATACACTACTTGTGACGTCCAATAAACTAATGTGTGTACATTGAGACTCCGGGCCTACTTAGAAAACTTTCCGAACAATGATGCTGTCAGAGGTCAGAGGCTTTTGACCTCGTCGTTATAACCTAGACATGAGTTAGCGTCGTCAAGCATGTCCGTTGTTCTGAGTGAACGGCCCAGTAAAGAGAGAGGAATTGTTTGGTGCTTACTCAGTGACCTTAAAAGTGAACATTTGGAGGATCCGATCAATACGGTGCAGCGTTCCCTTTGGTGCCGTCTACTTTGAGAGACAACGACGTTTGTCAGGCGGCTACCGTTTAACGCGGTCCATCCTCCACACCCGAGGTGGAATTCAATCTGGGATCCGCGCTGAGGCGGATAATAAACCAGAGGTATGGCCACATTCTTAGCAAGGATGATCTCAACATCCATACTCTGGAATCCTAAACCACCCATAACAGTTCAAAGCAGATCTGCAAGAGATTGTTATCAGTTTCCTGCTTTGTGCTCAACTCAACACACCCACCAGTTTCAGAGAGTCAGACAGGCCATTTCTACTACACCGTATATCTACCAATGAAGAACTTAGAGTCGAGGGGTTGGTCATCGATATACCTTCGGACCCGCAGGTATCATGCGACCTTGCTGTTCATGTACAAATGCTATGCAGAATGCCCAAGAGACGCTGATCATATAGATACGACACATTAACTGGTTTAATTGAAATGACCAACTGGAATTTTACATTACTGGCGAGTAGCAGGATTTTCATTGTAATTATGATAAGGCTTTCATCCAAGTAGTTCACAAGCCACATAGCAGAGCCTAGTCCGGAAAATCACCAGACGCGTTTCGCCCCATTTGGGGTGATGACACATCGGATATTTCCTGGAAAATCGACTTCAGCAAGTTTAACACCATGGTTGCTGATGCGTCGGAAACCAAAGCTATCTGTTGGTATAGAGTAGGGCAAGAAAATGCATGGCGACTCGAAACGCAGCATGGCATGCTTACAGAACCAACTCCAGCTCGATCAACTGGAAGATCCACGTTGTCCACCGTCACCATTGTAATTAACTAGTGCGCGAGGACATTGTTGTATAACAACCCTCTTTAACAGAACGATCTATTAAATCACAAACTACTTTATACGCATACAAACAGCCGTCCCAATGTGGAAAAAGAATGTTCTAGCCTTATGACAGCGGATGGACCAACAGGGACCGTCATCGAAGCAAGAACTTTATGGTGGCAGCAGCAC
Organism: Dicrocoelium dendriticum; assembly: GCA_944474145.2. Lineage (NCBI taxonomy): Eukaryota > Metazoa > Platyhelminthes > Trematoda > Plagiorchiida > Dicrocoeliidae > Dicrocoelium > Dicrocoelium dendriticum. The sequence continues at coordinate 46,543,316 of OX104059.1, read as the reverse complement.
CCCCAAACTTTTCAATGTGTGCCATGGTATCATAACTTATTGGAATGTACTGTGCAACCAACAAGACTTAATCAGCTCCATTTTATGACAGGAACTGTAAAGAGAGTATTGTTTTCTATGCCTTAACACAACTCTCTTGGAACTGCTCATATTCCTCCGAAGGCGCTTATCATAATAGCCCATGAATTGGCTAAACACTTGGCGTGATACTTTCAGCCCTGCAATGAGGAGTTCCATGTAACTACAACATGGAAACATGGAATAACAAATGAAAATTATAAGGGTGACAGTCTTTCCGACCTAGACAACTACCCTCCAGTGAGGATTATTCCACTTCATTCAATAGTCCCGGAAGTTGTCATTGCTGACGCGCTCATGGCAAAACTTCACGAACTTGGCTACATTGCGCAGGCGAAACATAACTTCCGCCGGAAATGATCGTGTACTAAAAACCGAGTGTTTGCAAGACAACATAAAGGAAACTGTGGACGCTGGATTGCTGATGTAATTGAATATGACGCAGGTCTAAACGAAGGTTTGGACGCACCTTGGCCAAATCAAGTTGCAAACGAGGTTATCATTATCCCAACAAAAAACGAGCAACTGCCGACCTCCCATCGGTCGGCATTCTCCCACAATTGACCAATTTAGCCCTCTGTAGTCTCCTATAGACCGAGAAACTGACCTGCATGTATATTTATTCTCCGGGTCATTTTAACAAACTGGCCGAACTGAAAGATCGCCAAGATACCGAGTCATATGATGTCAAAGGTATCAGCGAGATGTGATTGAACACGGGAATGACGGACGCTGAAGTTTCGCTACCGGCCATGTCGCTGATCACGAAGCATAACATCACAAAAGGAGGAGGGCTTATCCTATGATACCGAGACGACTTACAGTGCGAAGCCGACTCTATTTGGTGCCGCTTGCAGTTAAAGGACAGAGACGTTTGCCTTATTGTCTTGGTGGACCGCCCTGCAACTTTACACCCGAAAACGACTGCCACCTAGCGGCTGCTTTATGATGCAGTTTACAATAAAAGTACACTCACACTTTTATCATGGGTGATTTCAAAGCACATTGTTTAGAAAATCCTGCCACGATCGGAGAACAATTCAAAGCCGATCTGCAACATCTACTAACTACTGCTCCTCTTTGCAGTCACGTCACTTTGCCCACTCGGTTCAGAACAGGTAACAGGCCATCTGTGCTGGATCTTGTGCTCATCAACAAGGAGCATATGATTGATGGACTGCCCGTTGGGTCGCGGTGATCACGCAGTGATCAGTTTCAACTTCGTCTGCTATGCGGAATATCGGAATCAGAACGATGAGGCTGTGCGAACCATCACAAGCTACGATCGATTAGACCAGCTCATCAGCGCCACAACTTGGTTGTTTCTTGACGAAAAATCCCCAGAAGTCGCATGGCTCGAGTTCGTCAACACGTTCAGTCAGCTGATTGCAGAGGCTTAAGAGATAAAAGTTTGCAATAAGTGTACATCAGTTTCTCTCGTTAGGAGCAGAACTGGAACATGGATGACAGTACGCAACGCATCATAGCGAGTGTACGTAGTAGCTCCAGCACCAGAAACTTGAAACAATTACGTAGCCAATGCCCACAATTGTCAAGAGAAAACAAAGCCGCATATCAGCAGAACATCACACAAACCTACAGTGCTAACCGCAGATGTACAAGCACGTTAATAGCCTACGAAAGATGAAGCAAGGATTTCCTCCACTCAGGACGGCTGATGGCCCAACAAGAACGTCTGTGAAAACAGCAAACGCATTGCGGATGCAATATGCCCCCACGTTTCAAAGGTAATTGCCACCAAGCGATCTACCAAACTTTGTCTTCTCCTTGCCAGGAATAACGCACATCACTTTCACCGAGGAGGCTGTATTGCAAAAGCTGACGTCTCTACGCAAACACAGCTCAACCGGTGTCGACACTATTCGTCCAGAGGCACTAGAAACAACAACAAGCTAACTGGCAGGACCTTCAGCTCAGTTTTTCCAGCGCTGCTGAAGCCAGAATCAAGTTTCCGCTATGTAGACGCATGGAATAATAACTCTGATTCACAAAGGTGGAAGCAGAACTGATTCCTCAAACTGCCGCCCAGTACCCATTCTTCCTATACACTCCAAGGTCATGGAATCCACAGTGCCCGATGCACTGGTGTGCTATCTGGAAAACCGTAACACCATCACGCTTGAGCAGCATAGTTTCCGTCTACAGCGGTTATGTAAATCGAATTTACTAATTGCGCGCAGTAGTTGGTCGAAGGCAGCTGACGCTGTAGCAGGTGTTGATGTGATCTACCTGAATTTTCCAAGGCTTTCGATCGTCCAGTTAATCAGACACTACTATCCAAGCTACGAGAATAGGAGATCGGCGACCCTCTATTGAGTTGGATCACAAACTTCCTATTGTAACGGCAATTAGTGGTCAGAGTTCCGACCCCATACAATTCGAGTGTGGTGTGCCGCAAAGCTCAGTTCTGGGTCCACGTTTGTTTTTGGTGTTTATTAATGGCCTTGCACAAGGAATCGCTTCAAACTTCCTAATGTTTGTCGGCGATATCAAGATCTGACGCAAGATCCAGGCGGATGCCGACCATCATCTGCTTCAGAGTGACTTAGATACCGTGTATCCATGGTCAACCCAACCTTACTGCATCTCAAGTTCAGCAAATGCAAGTTACTTTCCATCCGACATCAGAGCAGCTATGTATATCGGCTCGGAACGAATGTACCGCAAAAATTAGCTGTCGAGCGTGTTTTGGGTGTCCTGGTTCCAGGTGACTTGAGTTGCTCCAGGAATTCTGAAAAGTCCTCAAAGACTGGGAACCAACACGTCGGGCTGTTGCGACGGGCGTTTGGACAAATAAACATCTTCTTATATCGAAAAATGATCAGTGCGCATGTTCACCCCATGTCGAATACGCAATTCAAGCTTGGCATCCATGGCTGAAACACGACCTTAATGCACTGGAGCAGCCACAATGTCAGGCATCTAAGAACGTAATTGGAATATACAATCTTTCCTACCAGGAGAGGCAGCAACGATTGGGGGTGTTCAGTGGAATCTATCGCAGACTACGAGGCGACCTGATTATGGCATACTTGATTCTGCGACACCCACATCATGTATGCCGCCGTTTACTGCAACTCAACAGGAATAAAAAAAATTGAGGGGCAACTCATTAAAACTCGCAGAACAATACAGTCGTTTGGAGTGCCGCAGAAATTTCTTTCCTATTCTTGTCTGTCAACCGTAGAATGCTCTCGCAGAATCGGTCGTCTCTGCACCGACACTAACAGTATTTGAAAGACGGCTGGAAAGTGAACTCATCCACTTATAATTTGTCACTTAGCACTACGTGTACATCCCACACCTGGAGTTACCATGGAATTATTGAATGTTTACTGCGGGTGTTGTGAGTCTAAGCGGATTGCATGACTTCGGAGGAGCAAACGATAAGTTCTTATTTTCATATTTGAATTGCTAGCCTGTTTACTATCATTATTATCCTTATTGTGATTTGATCTTGACATCAACTAACTTGCGGGACTTGTAAAGAAACACATCTTAACCCATATAAATTCATTGATCTAGGTAGAAAGGCGTCACGTCTAGAATACCCACTGCTGGCGTTTCCCGAAAAGATGAAAGGCGCGTACATTGCTTTTTCGGGCGTGTGGCGGATGTCTAAGTGAGTATAGATATGCCGAATTTCTACCTATACCAATCAACTCCCCCTATTACTCTTCTGAAATTCGTTGTTCATTGTTCATTTGTGTAGAAGTTGATATTGTCGACCTCGACCTATCTAAGTCATTTGATTGGTTGAACCATTGCATCCTTCTAGCCAAGCTTCAGGTATACGGCATTGGGGATCACCTCATAGGTTTCTGGAAGTGAAAGCGCGTGAATAAGCGTCAATCCCTATATAAGTGAAATGCGGGGTGCTACAAGGTTCGCTATTGGGGCTCCGTCTGTTCTCGATTTTTTTAATTAACGACCTAGTGAAGATAAGCACTTCACACTGCTTGCTTTATGTGAACGATGTTACAGTTTGGCGGCCGATCAAATCTCCAACCGACTGTATGCAGCTTCAAAACGACCTGGGCAAGCTTTATGAATGATCATTTTGCAATGGTCTTCATTTTAACCTCTCCATCTACGATACCAAATAGCTCCTACCTATAAGGATTTCCAGCAACTTTCGCGGAAAATTTATCTTGACGCAGCGATCCAGGAAGACCTTCGGTGCTGATGACAATTTGTGCTAGCACCAGAAAAGGCAACTAAAACTTTGGGCTGCAAAAAAGGGCTTTTGGTTTTTGCGACTAATCCGTTTTTTCCTAGCTGCTTTATTCACACATTTGCCCGCATGTGAAATATGCGACTGAAGCATGATAGCCACGGTCGATGCGGGATCTCACTATTTTAGTGATTTCACAATATCGGTTCACCGAAAACTTCAAAAGCTATACCAGCTACTTTACGAACAGAGCCTGAGTATTTTTAGACGCTTCAGTGGATGGTGTCGGAGTTTGAGTGCTGAAATTATTATGGTGTAATAAATTTCAATTAACCGAAATCACTCATGATACTAGCTGCAAAAGCTTAGCCATAACAACAGAATGAGAAGCCACCGTGTCGAACTGGCAGAACAGTAAAGCCGGCTGAAATGTAGAAGAAATGTCTTCAGTACGCTCAGTTGCGACATTTGGAATTCAGTTACGGCATTTTATTTAAACCTCCACATTGGCTGTGTTTAAAGAGCGTGTCGACAATAAATAAATAAATAGGTGGTTTATTTTCGAGCGCATCCAGTAGCACCATGTCAGGCATGGTCGAAAATGTCAGGCGCTGGTTGCGTTACACCATATCCAAAAATATGCGCGAAACGTACCTTAATAAAACAAAATCAGAAAACAAAACCAAAAGCCATGACTTTCCGAATTCCATAAAACCAGAGGTGAAGGATAAAGTGAACAGAAGTTTGCTACTCAAGTATACTCTTTTCGCTTTTGACGTTTATATTTGTTGTTCCTTTTCTTTCGAACACTCACTCAACATCCTGCTGGATGTGTTAAGCTTCGGCTGTTTTATCCTCAAACTACCATTTAGTCGCAAGTCAGTGTTGCAATTCTTTCCTGTAAACCAATCAATTTAAAGATCTCCGTCTTCCTAAGTGACCGATGCCTTGTAGCCTGCAAGGAGAGAAACATTCTTAATTTTTGACATTTGGCTTAGGGAAAAGGGTTATTAATACTTTTGAGTTGGAACGGCTTCTATGTTTCAGCCAGTGGAAAGGTAGGTAGAAACGACATAAAGGCACCTTACTTTCGGGTGCTGTCTATTGACTCCGATGTCAACTCGAGGCTTGCTGACACGCATTCGGCTGTTTGCTGGGCCTCTGTCTAAAAACAGTTTCCCAACGGCTTCTGAGAGTGAGTCCAATATCATAAATACCACGAGTTCTTGACTCAGCATCACTGGGACCACGAGATGTGTATCCTCGGTCATTGGAACCCCAGTGAATACAAACTGAGGGTGAGCCTCGTCTGTTGCCCGATTTGGCAAAGTATGTGGACACTAAGAGACCTAATCCAGAGTAATAACCTGGGATTGAACGTTGACCCGGCTTCGTTTATAGCTCTTGCTTGTCAACAAAAGAGGCAGATTTGTGTATGAGAATGGAAACGGATGTGGAGAAGGGAATCTGGACAATGGTGCCTCTAGCTACTGTTTTAGGTAGAGGAGTTTGCTTCCGGCGCAGTATCACTATCATTTAGCTTAACAGACGTACGTCTATCCCGGGAGTAAGACTGCATGATTCTATTGGGATTTGGTTGAGACTTGGCACATGCAGCTTTACACATTATAAAAAAGGTTTTATACTCCCAGAATATTATGTATTTGAAACCATGGTCGGCCGTAAACTGGAGTTGTCGCGTTTACTCTCAATTGCCCAGCATCAACCAACTTGAGACGACCGTTAACAAGCCGCGGGGCGCTATAAACTGCCGTACTACTGTCAAAGACAGTAAGTGGCGCACTTTCTCTAAATGAACCCAGCTGAGCTTATAACCACCATCTTATTACTTCTCCTGGATGAATTTTGAAAGGAAACTGCCACCCACCGCTCCCCAATCTACGATGAAGTGGGTGCTATGACTGAGTTCGTCTGAAATCCAGCCCTTAATCTGTCTAACATGAGTGACGCCTAACCTACGAGGAAGTACCACAGGGTAGCTCCATCGATCAAGGAGGTGAGGAAATCCTCGCATCAAGTCAATGTCTACTATCGTCGCAGTAACCAGAGCGGTGTCATGTGTTCAGGTTCACATCCTACACGGTTCCACAACTGTTTCTGACTAGCCAGATTCTCTCCCCATCCAACTCACTGCTACTAACCTCCCGCGATTGGAACCATACGACAGATTGAGCCATGACCTACGATAATTGCTTTCCAACAATCATGTGCCTTTATGGTTCGATGAGTCATTGTCTGGAATTGTCACCGTCACGGTGAGTAAACGCACGCTGTGTCAAGCATTGTTGTTTCCTTCGTCCACAGCATGCAGCCTGGTGTCGTCAGATTATTGTAACGTTGCATTCATTCCTCACCGTGCAGATCTGTGCCGCCTCTGGATGCGCTGCAATGGGTGGTGCAGATAAGTTTAGACTTAGTGGTGTCCAGGGGCAAACTGCTCTCGAAATGGGGCTTAGTAAACTAGGATCTGGACGTCAATGTTAACCGGACTCGATCCCATAAGGAAGGTGCACGCACACTGTGCGTCATACCATACATTCGCTACCCAACGTTAACGCTATGACTGACAATAAAACTGTACATATCGATGAGATAATTAACCAGCGCAAGGTTTCACACTACCGTTAGTCGGAAATGTGTATGTACCAGACGAACGGCGTGCAGATTTATTGGTGTCACTCTTTAGCATCTCTCATCCTAAGACCCAGTTGAACCGTTGCTCAGATGAATCCTGAGTACTTGTTGTAACAGGTGTACTTGGTAATGGTATTCACAAAGCAAAACAAAAACGCTATGGTCAGGCTGAGTGACAACTGCTGAAGTCCAATTAGAAGAAGACACCATACTAATTAGATCTTCGTATTCAGTTGCTTGTAGTTGTCGTGGAAGCAGTCGGAAAACGCCACAGGAAAAAAAAACCTGGTGGATTTATTGATTTCGTGTTATCACGCTACTGGGATTAGAGATACTCGCTATAATCGCTAATCGACTATTGCTTACCTCACTTCATCCGTCCGCGTCTTCGTGTAGCCCATCGAATACAATCCGCTGCGTCCGACTCCAATTACCTTCTACTTTCCGCGCTTAATTTCGCGCACTGTCTCGGACTAGTATTCACTAATCCTACAGTGGCGATTTAAATTTGTAGGCCGGAATACAAATAGATGGAGGATGGAATACAAATTGGATGCATTTATTATCTGTAACAATACAAAGCGTATATTCAAACGTGTGGGACACGGCCCAGGGAAACTGGGAAGCACAACTTTATATTACAGAAACTTTTACAAGAGCAAGTGGTTTCTTAAAATTTCTGCTTTCTGTATTGATATCGCTCCAGCACAACGTCAGATCAAATGATATTTAGTGGTGTACCTCAGTGTTCGAGAGTAGTACTCAATGGGGATTAAATGATAACCGGCGTACAAAAGCAAGCTGTGCCTCGAAAATTGGATAGAAAATTAATACTACTGCTATATGAAAATAGCTTTTGCACACTTGTGAACAGTTTAATTCGGTTGATCCTTGCCGTGTATATGGTGTTCACTCCCACTCTACCTTGCTGATGGCAGATGACATGTTGCCGTTCATCTGCAGCATCCTTTACACCGTCAGTGAATATCTATTTAAAACTGTTGGAAGACAGTAGACTTCGTGTTCTCAGAGAGAGTGGCTAGCGTGTGTCCAACCGTAGAAGCTTGCGAATGTAGTTCTCCCGCTTCATTCATTAGCATGCAGATGACATTGCGTTGCGTTGACGATTGGGTAGTGAGCTAACCACGCCGATACAGGCCTTCACTCCTGACCATGATTGCTAATTCTAATGGAAAGTAAGAGCTGAGTGGTTTCGGCCAAATCCTTTAACAACCTCTTCAATCATTCATTGACGGAACTGAGTGCAAAGCAGATGTGTGCGGTTGTATAAGTCTCTGTCAAAACTTCGTATCCTATCTGTCCGAGAGATGCTGAGTAATGAATGATGACGGCAAATGGGTGAGTAGCAATGGAGGAGGTAAGACTGGACACTGAGCAAGATGCTCATTGGGAGCGCACTCGAGCGTACAACTAAATACGTACATCCTGCAGTTACCTACTTCGAGTATTATGGTGTTGGGAACAAGAAATGTCAAAAATTCTAAGTAGTTATCGCCATAGTGGGCGCGATGGCAGGCGTTAGTCAAAAAGTAATCCTCTTGTCGCATCGAACGGTACGAGAAAACAAGTATAACAATGGTGCTAACATGAAACGCACTGCGCCAGATTTGTTTCAAAGCGGCTAATAGCAAAGTGTTATCAGGATGATAAAAAGACTCTCTACATTGAATACACAGCGGTAAGGAGTACATGCATTCAAATCCATCAGTCATTTGTAGTAAGATGGATTGCAGGTTTCAGCCATTGCACAAATAGCTTCTTCGCAAAATTTCAAAGGAAAATATTGACTGTATGTAGGGCTAAAAGAACGACGTCTATGTTAGGGTGCTCATAACTAATAATTTACTTGTCAGAGAAAATAGCTAAACAGTACCCTGAAAGCCCAGCTGGGTAACCTAAACCATTCACCACGCTTGGTTGCTAAAGCACATTGCCAAGCAGGTGCCACATCCATAAAATGTGCAACATAAAAATAAAGGTTGCCGTACATAACTTTCCAGATAAATGCAACCGATGACTGCCGTGCTACCGTTTATTAGGCAAACAAATGTAACGATCCCCATTCGTCTGCGCAGATTCCAATCCAGCAACACGGGTAACACAGAGGCATTTCAATAGACCGTGCGATAGCAGATATGAATGGCGTTCATAAAAATTATCCACCGAAACTCCATACAAAATAATAGATCCAAAAATGAGATTTATGACATTCAACCAGCGAAAACGTATCCAAAAAGTATCCAGCCTGTCCCAAAAGCCTCATATCTCTACTCTGTTAAGGCGGGAAAAAGGGTCACCACGTCGGATATGAGGTAGGGCGCATTAAATTGCCAACTGTTCAGTAGTAGATGTTGGTGATTCCCAAAATGATTCAAAGTGTCATATGGGTGTTTAACGAACATGTGCATGCATGCGGTTCATGTGTACTTGCCAGTGTCGTCTGTTGTGAAAACGCTGGATCAGGCTTGGACGGTTGTGTTGGAGTCAAATTACAGCACGCCACAGAGAAAGTTCACCGATCAATACACGGTATCGGGCTAGTTGGAACGGTGATAGGCGTGCAAAATCGAAAGAGCAGTGCCTCCTTACCGGGCTACTGCGGTAGAATTGTGATGGCGCTTGGACAGGCGTAATTGACCTGAGCAAGCAGCGTGCAATAGGTGCTTAGTGTTATCCCAGCTAATGACAAAAGGGTCATCGGCAATGCTCTTGTGGACTGAAAGTTACCTTAAAATTACCTACCTTAGCAAAATAGGCATTCTCACAATTGGGCCTTGCAAATATAAAATTGGCGTTTTGAGAAAGGAGCCTTGAAAAGCTATGCCGCCTAAAGACTACTTGCTGCCGCGAAGCCTATTCTCCCGTCGCAGTATTGATCGCCGTTGCAGGAAACAAGTGTGGTTGCGCTGCCCAATTTGTTTCAGGTGGGACCATGAGCGTTCATTGCAACATATTCACTGATGAGGCACTATTCCATTAGCACGGAACTGAGAAGCTGCATTTCTAGACAATATCTAATCCTAGCGGATATTGAGAATCACGTGTTGTACAAAGCGCGAAGCTCATTGGCTCGAAAAAAGGAATGACAAATCGTGGGACTACAGTACACGCATGTGGGTTCTCACGCATACTGTGCACCACAAGCCCGTTATCTATGTGATAACTTTTCTGACACATTGCGCTGCAAACTCCAAATATCAAATGCAAAAGGATCGATAAGCCACGCTTTCATGATCTGTATTCTTATTGCAAAATTGTTGAACCATCTTTCTTTCCCCTTTGTGTTATTGTTTGGAAGCACTCATGCCACGCCAGTCTGTACGCCGATGAACAGGATACAAATACGAAACCGCGTAGCCATCTCGTTCACATCCTCTCTGTATTCCTTAGGCATAATCATGAAATACAAGCCTTACCATTGTGAATCAAGTTACATAGAAGTGGTCAGTCTAAGCGCTGTCGAAGCAGCTTTGCTCGTGGATTGCATTCTGGCGCGACGCACATTTGGTACCCATTTCCCGTGCACCAATGTAGTCCAGAAATCAGTGATAACGGTGAATATGTATATTAACATAAACAGCATAAAACGGCGATATGTCCGTCAATGACGAAGATGCTCAACGTGCCCGCCAGCGTTCTGATTGCACAACGGACATCGCCTGAGGCAATACGCTATAAGTTTTTTCAAAGTTTTCGTGTTGATGACGTGACATTCGTACACAATACTACCTTCCATTTGTTCCAGTGAAATAGGCGTTTTCTTATAAGCACTTCTTTCCAAATAACCTCATAGGAAGAAATGTAAGGGGTTCAAATCTGGTGACCGGACAGGCCAATCTGTTGGACCTCTGCGACCGATCCACCGGTGACCGAGCACCTGCTTAAGATAATACGGCACCGTTTGTGCATATTGGGCAGGTTCGCCATATTGAACTTTTAACGGCTGAAGCGAAGTGCCAAAGAAGTCAACGATAATCGGTGGTGAAAACATCTCTATCTTGTAGCTCCTACGCAATTCGCCATCGATAGATAAGGCGGATAAGGCGGGACCTTTAAATTGGCCGTTGCCGCTCTCTCCCAAAACATCGTTCTTTGCACTATCTGTTGCAAAAGGTATCAGTTTTATGTGAATCTTTTGACGCATTCTTTGGCTGGACAATTTCAAGGCCATTGAGGTCCCTCAACTACACCGATTCTTTTAAAATGCATCTGAGACACCACGCATAACTCGCAGTTCGCTGCGTTTATTCAGTGGAACCGAGTTATCCCTAAACGTTTTAATAAATCTTGGCCTGGTCAACTGGAAGAAGAATCTTATAATTCGTTCAAGCAATGCACGGTCGTTGCTCAAGGATTAGGGGCTATTTAAGTAAGTGACATCTGTGCACGCTCTTTCGATTGCTGTCATTTCCGCGCCCAAGGTACTCATTTTAAAAATCTACTGGACGACGCTTTTTACCATTTATATTTATCGATCTAATTTCTATTTTTTGAGTGACTACAAGACGCAGACAAACATTGTGCTCACCAACCCCACGAAACCGGGTTAGACGGATATACATAGGTGTTAACGTGGGTAATATGGTGAGTCCACTGATGCCATTTTCCCTTTTGTGTAACTTCAATGAACTAACCTTATACACACAATCCATCCCACGAGACTTGTCAAGACTTGGCATTTTTATCCGTATTTTACCATTGTTCCATTGTTAACCTCGTGTTTGCCAAGTAACTCAATAAGGATTACAACCAATCTTTTGTCTAGCATGGTTCTCCAATGGTAAGTCGAGTCAAGCCAGTAAAGAAAATTTTCGTGCACCCAGATGTATGCAGTTTCAGCATTTCACACTAACTACCACAAATGCGCTATAAACATCATCAGTAAAGAGAAGTGTTTTACAAATTTAAAAACAGTATGGGTAAAGAGTGCACAGTTGTCACTTACTTAAATAGTCCCTAATCCTTGAGCAACGACCGTGCATTGCTTGAACGAATTATAAGATTCTTCTTCCAGTTGACCAGGCCAAGATTTATTAAAACGTTTAGGGATAACTCGGTTCCACTGAATAAACGCAGCGAACTGCGAGTTATGCGTGGTGTCTCAGATGCATTTTAAAAGAATCGGTGTAGTTGAGGGACCTCAATGGCCTTGAAATTGTCCAGCCAAAGAATGCGGCAAAAGATTCACATAAAACTGATACCTTTTGCAACAGATAGTGCAAAGAACGATGTTTTGGGAGAGAGCGGCAACGGCCAATTTAAAGGTCCCGCCTTATCCGCCTTATCTATCGATGGCGAATTGCGTAGGAGCTACAAGATAGAGATGTTTTCACCACCGATTATCGTTGACTTCTTTGGCACTTCGCTTCAGCCGTTAAAAGTTCAATATGGCGAACCTGCCCAATATGCACAAACGGTGCCGTATTATCTTAAGCAGGTGCTCGGTCACCGGTGGATCGGTCGCAGAGGTCCAACAGATTGGCCTGTCCGGTCACCAGATTTGAACCCCTTACATTTCTTCCTATGAGGTTATTTGGAAAGAAGTGCTTATAAGAAAACGCCTATTTCACTGGAACAAATGGAAGGTAGTATTGTGTACGAATGTCACGTCATCAACACGAAAACTTTGAAAAAACTTATAGCGTATTGCCTCAGGCGATGTCCGTTGTGCAATCAGAACGTTGGCGGGCACGTTGAGCATCTTCGTCATTGACGGACATATCGCCGTTTTATGCTGTTTATGTTAATATACATATTCACCGTTATCACTGATTTCTGGACTACATTGGTGCACGGGAAATGGGTACCAAATGTGCGTCGCGCCAGAATGCAATCCACGAGCAAAGCTGCTTCGACAGCGCTTAGACTGACCACTTCTATGTAACTTGATTCACAATGGTAAGGCTTGTATTTCATGATTATGCCTAAGGAATACAGAGAGGATGTGAACGAGATGGCTACGCGGTTTCGTATTTGTATCCTGTTCATCGGCGTACAGACTGGCGTGGCATGAGTGCTTCCAAACAATAACACAAAGGGGAAAGAAAGATGGTTCAACAATTTTTCAATAAGAATACAGATCGTGAAAGCGTGGCTTATCGATCCTTTTGCATTTGATATTTGGAGTTTGCAGCGCAATGTGTCAGAAAAGTTATCACATAGATAACGGGCTTGTGGTGCGCAGTATGCGTGAGAACCCACATGCGTGTACTGTAGTCCCACGATTTGTCATTCCTTTTTTCGAGCCAATGAGCTTCGCGCTTTGTACAACACGTGATTCTCAATATCCGCTAGGATTAGATATTGTCTAGAAATGCAGCTTCTCAGTTCCGTGCTAATGGAATATTGCCTCATCAGTGAATATGTTGGAATAAACGCTCATGGTCCCACCTGAAACAAATTGGGCAGCGTAACCACACTTGTTTCCTGCAACGGCGATCAATACTGCGACGGGAGAATAGGCTATGCGGCAGCGAGTAGTCTTTAGGCGGCATAGCTTTTCAAGACTCCTTTCTCAAAACATCCAATTTCATATTTGTAAGGCCTAATTGTGAGGAATGCCTATTTTGCTAAGGTAGGTAATTTTAAGGTAACTTTCAGTCCACAAGAGCATTGCCGATGACCCTTTTGTCATTAGCTGGGATAACACTAAGCACCTATTGCACGCTGCTTGCTCAGGTCAGTTACGCCTGTCCAAGCGCCATCACAATTCTACCGCAGTAGCCCGGTAAGGAGGCACTGCTCTTTCGATTTTGCACGCCTATCACCGTTCCAACTAGCCCGATACCGTGTATTGATCGGTGAACTTTCTCTGTGGCGTGCTGTAATTTGACTCCAACACAACCGTCCAAGCCTGATCCAGCGTTTTCACAACAGACGACACTGGCAAGTACACATGAACCGCATGCATGCATATGGTCGCTTTACAATAAACAGTGAGTTTATACGGGTTAGGACGCGTTGCTTTACAAGTCCCGCTTGATATTTAGTGGTGATATCAACATAACCATATAGATATTAACGATAGTATGATAGTTTACACTTTAAATGTGTATATAATTCTTTCTTTCGCTCCGCTGTAGTCAATCAATCTGCTTAGACTCATAACACTGACAGTTAACAAAATTTATTTCCATGGTATACGCCAGCTTTAGGATGGACACGTAGTGCTGATTGACAAATTATAAGTGGATGAGTGCACTTTCCATCCGTCTTTCAAATACTGTTAGTGTCGGTGCAGAGACGACCGAATTTGGGAGAGCATTATACGGACATCAGAAACGAATAGAAAAGAAATTTCTGCGGCACTCCAAACGACTGTATTGTTCTGCGAGTTTTAATGAGTTGCCCCTCAATTTTTTTATTCCTGTTGAGTTGCAGTAAACGGCGGCATACATGATGTGGGTGTCGCAGAATCAAGTATGCCATAATCAGGTCGCCTCGTAGTCTGCGATAGATTCCACTGAACACCCCCAATCGTTGCTGCCTCTCCTGGTAGGAAAGATTGTATATTCCAATTACGTTCTTAGATGCCTGACATTGTGGCTGCTCCAGTGCATTAAGGTCGTGTTTCAGCCATGGATGCCAAGCTTGAATTGCGTATTCGACATGGGGTGAACATGCGCACTGATCATTTTTCGATATAAGAAGAGGTTTATCTGTCCAAGGGCTCGTCGCAACAGCTCGACGTGTTGGTTCCCAGTCTTTGAGGACTTTCAGATTTCCTGGAGCAACTCAAGTCACCTGGAACCAGGACACCCAAAACACGCACGACAGCTAATTTTTGCAGTACATTCGTTCCGAACCGATATACATGGCTGCTCTGATGTCGGATGGAAAGTAACTTGCATTTGCTGAACTTGAGATGCAGTAAGGTTGGGTTGACCATGGATCCACGGTATCTAAGTCACTCTGAAGCAGATGTTAATCGGCATCCGCCTGGATCTTGCGTCAGATCTTGATATCGCCGACAAACATTAGGAAGTTTGAAGCGATTCCTTGTGCAAGGCCATTAATAAACACCAAAAACAAACGTGGACCCAGAACTGAGCTTTGCGGCACACCACACTCGAATTGTATGGGGTCGGAACTCTGACCACTAATTGCCGTTACAATAGGAAGTTTGTGATCCAACTCAATAGAGGGTCGCCGATCTCCTATTCTCGTAGCTTGGATAGTAGTGTCTGATTAACTGGACGATCGAAAGCCTTGGAAAATTCAGGTAGATCACATCAACACCTGCTACAGCGTCAGCTGCCTTCGCCCAACTACTGCGCGCAATTAGTAACTTCGATTTACATAACCGCTGTAGACGGAAACTATACTACTCAAGCGTGATGGTGTTACGGTTTTCCAGATAGCACACCAGTGCATCGGGCACTGTGGATTCCATGACCTTGGAGTGTATAGGAAGAATGGGTACTGGGCGGCAGTTTGAGGAATCAGTTCTGCTTCCACCTTTGTGAATCAGAGTTATTATTCCATGCGTCTACATAGCGGAAACTTGATTCTGGCTTTAGCAGCGCTGGAAAAACTGAGCTGAAGGTCCTGCCAGTTGGCTTGTTGTTGTTTCTAGTGCCTCTGGACGAATAGTGTCGACACCGGTTGAGCTGTGTTTGCGTAGAGACGTCAGCTTTTGCAATACAGCCTCCTCGGTGAAAGTGATGTGCGTTATTCCTGGCAAGGAGAAGACAAAGTTTGGTAGATCGCTTGGTGGCAATTACCTTTGAAACGTGGGGGCATATTGCATCCGCAATGCGTTTGCTGTTTTCACAGACGTTCTTGTTGGGCCATCAGCCGTCCTGAGTGGAGGAAATCCTTGCTTCATCTTTCGTAGGCTATTAACGTGCTTGTACATCTACGATCAGCACTGTAGGTTTGTGTGATGTTCTGCTGATATGCGGCTTTGTTTTCTCTTGACAATTGTGGGCATTGGCTACGTAGTTGTTTCAAGTTTCTGGTGCTGGAGCTACTACGTACACTCGCTATGATGCGTTGCGTACTGTCATCCATGTTCCAGTTCTGCTCCTAACGAGAGAAACTGATGTACACTTATTGCAAACTTCCATCTCTTAAGCCTCTGCAATCAGCTGACTGAACGTGTTGACGAACTCGAGCCATGCGACTTCTGGGGATTTTTCGTCAAGAAACAACCAAGTTGTGGCGCTGATGAGCTGGTCTAATCGATCGTAGCTTGTGATGGTTCGCACAGTCTCATCGTTCTCATTCCGATAGTCTGCATAGCAGAGGAAGTTGAAACTGATCACAAAGTGATCACCGCGACCCAACGGCAGTCTAAAACCTCACGTCAATCATATGCTTCTTGTTGGTAAGCACAAGATCCAGCACAGATGGCCTGTTACCTGTTCTGAACCGAGTGGGCAAAGTGACGTGACTGCAAAGAGGAGCAGTAGTTACTAGGTGTTGCAGATCGGCTTTGAATTGTTCTCCGATCGTGGCAGGAGTTTCTAAACAATGTGCTTTGAAATCACCCATGATAAAAATGTGAGTGTACTTTTGTTGTAAACTGCATCATAAAGCAGCCGCTAGGTGGCAGTCGTTTTCGGGTGTAAAGTTGCAGGGCGGTCCACCAAGACAATAAGGCAAACGTCTCTGTCCTTTAACTGCAAGCGGCACCAAATAGAGTGGGCTTCGCACTGTAAGTCGTCTCGGTATCATAGGATAAGCCCTCCTCCTTTTGTGATGTTATGCTTCGTGATCAGCGACATGGCCGGTAGCGAAACTTCAGCGTCCGTCATTCCCGTGTTCAATCACATCTCGCTGATTGACATCATATGACTCGGTATCTTGGCGATCTTTCAGTTCGGCCAGTTTGTTAAAATGACCCGGAGAATAAATATACATGCAGGTCAGTTTCTCGGTCTATAGGAGACTACAGAGGGCTAAATTGGTCAATTGTGGGAGAATGCCGACCGATGGGAGATCGGCAGTTGCTCGTTTTTTGTTGGAATAATGATAACCTCGTTTGCAACTTGCTTCGGCTAAGGTGCCTCCCAGTTTGCGTTTAGTCCTGCGTCAGAGTCAATTAAAGCAGCATTCAAGTTACGCTGCTGTACTTTCGTCGGTACGCTTGCTGCTTCAGTCGGTTTAGTATTTGACCTGTGCAAATCTTTTGCGGCCTTTAACCGAATTTCAAATGCTGATGATGCCGATTTCTCCGTCATCGATCTAAAACATCCATGCCTTGTTGCTCTGACTGAAGTACAAGTTTTAGGATTCTAAGATCGCATTCACCATAATTTGGTGAGAGAGGTCTCCTGGTGAGCGATAGTGCCACTACATTATCCAAAGAAAGTGTTTCACGAATGAACCGCCACTGTTCTAAATCGTGCCTTCCAGTCTCTTGAACATCGTTAGGAGGATTTTCTGGCGCACCATGTATGAAGATTTTGTTTAGGCCGTCTTGCTTGCTGTGCCCCACCTCGGTGTTTCTTTTTGATTTTCGCGCGCTCCAAGGGACATCAGGATAGATACGTATCCCACAAGATGCGCGTTTTAGCGCGTTTGCGGAGAGCAAAACGTTTTGTACCTCGGCGGAGGATTATAGGGCTACTCGAATAAGGCTGGGTTCGCCATAGTGGCGAGTTCGAATGTCCAGTTATTAGTAATAGGTTTATCGACTTGGCTTTGATGCTTATCATACACAATAAGTTCTATTGGTCTTGGTCGTCTGATAACGTATCCCGCAATGTGATGGCGGTAGATTCAGGGTCATTTAAGTATATATCAATCTGGGAACTGTTCTTGGATCCCTTTTTCGTTGATCTACAAGGTATGGTACGCGTTTGTCCTGACCTGCTGACAAGTGTTGATTGTTTGCTGTTTTTCGCTCTATTCGCGTTAACGGTGTTTACAATGGAGGAGGCCGCAACGGCGGCCTCTCAGTGGACGTTTGCAGCAATCTCTACATAGGTAACTGATGTTCTGGGAGACTTAGTCTCAACAAGAGATATTTGTGCCACAGGTACCGAGGGTTGGTGTTTGGCTCCTTCATCTTTGTTAATTCTAGGTGTCAGGTCTAGTGGAATTTGATTAACCAGACGTTTTGAGTGGTGCCTGACTTTCGTTGCCGTGAGTACTGTTTGACTCTCGTAGGTACAGTCCGTTTTCGCCCGGCGTTCTACCAAAGTTGGAGAAGACAACGGAGATGGAGACGTGGCTGATTGCGGTGCAGGGGAAGCGGATTGTTCAGCATTTCTTTGCTTAGAAGTCCCTACGCTTCCGTGGTACACACTTTCTTCCATTGAAATAATCTTATTGTTTATCTTCTGCTCGGCTTCGGCGGTTAACCGGTCGCATTTCTCGCTCTAGGATATGCAAGCACTTAACGAGGGGGATGCTGGAACACGCAGTACAGAACCAAAATGCATCTTGGGAGCTATTTCGCTCCCGTACCTGTTGTTGGGACACATTTGCACATTTCGTATGAGACCATTCCAAACAGTGCAAGCAAGCCAGACCGACTTTTACTACTCGATGACATTCCTCTAACCTGCAAATGCGTTTCGCTTGGTGCCTCTTTAGTTTCGCATTTCTACCTTTCAATGTGGTGTCGTTACCTGACCCAGTGAGTTGGTTAATGTTCTGTACTTTTGCAGCTTTGAGAGCGACGCACATCGGTCAGGCGAGCGTTATACACCCGTGTGACATTGTGAGACATTCTGAGATGGACCAACATCTACTACTGCACAGTTTGCAATTTAGTGCCCTCTACCTCACATCCAAAGTTGTGACCCTTTGTCACACATTAACAGAGTAGAGAGACCAGAGAGTTGGGACAGGCAGTACCTTCCTCTCTTAATGTATAATGTACTATTGATTGTTTGAATACAAATTTTTCAGTTAGATTACATTTCGATAGTGAATCAGCTCGTGTTTTATTTGTATGTCTTGCATTATTGTTGTTGACCCTCTTTATAGATTTTTAATGAATCACAGACATTGCTGGTCTTCAGCATAGAAAATATTCCCATTTCATTAATATGAATCAATATCATAAATCAGTTCAGTGTGAAGAATTTCTTACGGTTAATTCTCATCCGACCCAAACGTTTACAAAACACTGATTTTGGCGATTGCGTCAACTCGGGCTGGGATTGACTTCTATACCGTTTGAACGATCAAAACAGATAACTTGAGACAGGGATATGGATGGTATGCCAAGTGAACTAAATAAACGTGCATACAATACTTGGTAGTCCATAGTAATTAGGTAGGTAACGTAACAACCAAATAAATAAGTAACAGTGTCTATTGGGCAAGATTGTAGTATCGGCCCTATGAATCTTTTTTGTACACAGTTCCGGCTTCAGGTTATGAATGTAGATAGCCTCGGCGATGGATAAGATCTGCTTGCGGAATCCTTGGGAGAAGTGTTCAGGTAGTGAGTATATGACATTGAAGTTATTCTCTGAAGCTGTATGGCCACATTGTAAGGAGGTGCGACATAACTGAGCTGTCTGAGGAACTCATTTCTCCTTTGTAAAATCATGCCAAGATGTGTTCACGAATCCTCAGCCCGAGTTGACGCTTGCTCCAAACTCAGTGTTATATCAACGTTTGGGTCCGATGAGAGTTTACCGAAAAGAATTCTTCATCCTGAACTGATTTCTTATATTGATTCTTGTTAATGAAATGGGTAGCTTTTCCCTTTGAATACGTTGAAAATCTGATTTGATGTTTTGCTTTGCTGCTGCTGAACCGAGGTCAATAACAACGCAACTTATTCTGATTGTTGAAAAATATTAGGTTTATGAAAGTAAGTTTACCATAAACGAAGCGCAAATTTGTCTTTATAAGTTTCCTTTTTCATTTGATGTAGAATGCTAACTGCCTGAGTACTTTTCCTGTCTTTTGTTGCTAGATCATGCTGCCCTCCCTATATCTAACAACAGATAATAGCACTTTTCTAAAGAAAAATCTATTCTGATTACCATGAAGTTTACGCTTACCAAATCGAAAATATGTGCCTCTATAGCAAACTGCTTCACATTCGCTCTGCAATAACAATCAATTGCAAAGTATTTCTGGAGCCCTTCCCTTAGGCACGTGCTGCCGTTCTCCATGCTCTTCGAAAACAATATAGATGTTATCTCCGCTTTTGTCTGGATTTATCTGAGGGCACTATCTGAAAACCTACCAGGGTCATCCATGCTTAAAATCACTCTGAACGCTTGACTTTATCAAAATCAACTTCACTTATCGAACGCAGCTAAACTGCTGGAACGACAGTAAACTTGCTTTGCACTGCATACAGTTGTCTCACTCCCTGGAGAAAGAATTTTGTGTACACATGGCATTTCTCAGTGGCATGCAACTGGATTTCGCATCACTAATCTCTTTAATTTTATCTCCTGCCTCTATTGGGGGCATATAACTTATTTCCTCTGAAAATTCCTTTAAGAAACATGTACATTTCTGAGGGCGTATGTTTCCGATGATAATTTGTACAATCGGAATCGGACAAGGTCTAACATATGCACATCCTTTCTCGTTATGTTAATTCATCCCTATTCTGTACACCATGATCGTTCCTTTTAACAATCTCTTGATGCTCTGGCGTCGCAGATGATTATAAACGGCGCCCTATGTGCTGCATCGAGGTGGCTGGATATAGGTTTGGATGGTACTACTCTGGCCTTCCCGCCTTCTTATTCCCCTCTAGCGATTTTTCATCATTAGCCCTCTGCTCCAACTTCGCGTTCATCCTCCGTTTTCAAGCCTTCACTTCTAGACCCTCCTCTACCTAGCTTACGGTCGCCTGTCTTCTGGTTCCAGCTCATACTCAGTAACAGGGCGTCACCCCAATCCAGTCGACAACTCCATGTTCAACCAAGCGGACAACGTCATTTCCTCCGTTTTCCTTTGGAGTTCTTGATCCGCGCTAAGACTAGCATGTCTCGACGTGCGCACTTTGCTACAGATTGGCCAACATTCGGTGCTTTCCGGAATACTCGAGGCCCTCTCGATCGATATTTGCTGTTAATCGGAAATCTGTCTGCAATGTTCAAGCTCCATCCCCCACATGCGACACTGGCGGCACATTCACATTGCGCCTGTCTGGCGATGACGCAGCTTCAAATACCGGTCAAGCTGGTGTAGTCATTGTTTTGGATCCCCGCGCTGAAGCTGCCCTGATCGACTGGATCCCTGTCAAAAGCCGGATGTGCGCCTTTGACTTGCCTGGCTCGTTCTAGTCTTCGAAGTCACGCTGGGACAGACGGTGCCTGTTGTCATTGCGTCTTACGCCCCCACAAAGAGCAGCCCTGATTCGGTGGAAGATGATTGCTAGCACCAACTTAACACTCTTCGTTACAGAAGAAGCACGAATACTGTGGTGCTTGCTGGTGATCTAAATGCGTAAGTCGGAAATTCGTCCTCTGGTGAGCTTCATCTGGGTGGCCAACATGGTCTAGGTCTCCGTAATTAGTGGTTGCTACACTTGTGTGAAGGTGCTCGTCTCTTTCTTGCGAGCACTAACTTTCGTCATAGCACCCGCAGCAGAGTGACTTGGCGCCCACCAGTCTCAGGCTAGCCATGGACGCAACCCGATCATATCGCGATAAGTTACCGCTAGAGAGGCTGTGTCCAAAACTGTCGCTCGATTTGGAGCACCAGCGTCGACTCTGATCACCCTCTCGCGTGTGCCGACCTCCTGGTGCGTTTCGGAGGAAGTCCGCAACGTCGTTCTGAGGGCATCGACACCAGACAGTTGGCGAAGCCAGGTGTTCTGGATGCGTAGCAAACTACGCTGACATCTAGGCTGAGTAAGCACCCACTGAACACCGTCGAAGATCACTGGATACATATTTGGCAAACTTTACTATCAGCAGTTGTGTCCTCGTGTTGCAAATCAAATTGCCAACCTAGACATTGGGTCTCTACAAAGTCTCTGGAATTTATGGATGCTCGTCGACGTATCCCAGCTGAAAACGAGTACAAGAGCCACGTAGAAATCTCAGGGCAAAACTGCGTGCTATCCTGAAGAGAGACCGAGAAGTCTGGTTGTCTCATCTTGCATCGGAAATGGAAACAGCCGCTGCTTTGGTAGTCATCAGTCTGATACGGGAAATAGTCAGCAGGAGATCTGGTGTTAGCGAGAGAATATGTGACGAGAGTGGACAGCCAATCCGCAGCTTGTCAAAACGCTTGAAGTGTTGGACCGAACACTTTACAAGGCAGTTTAACCAATCTGTTATCGTTTTATCTTTAGGACATTGTGTGCCCTTCTCCATGGGCTGTCTCCTTAGATACGCCCTCACGGGCAGAGATTGAACGTGAGCTCAGACAACTGAAATTGCCTAAGGCCGCTGATGCAGATAGAATTCCCCAGCTCTCTACAAATTCGGAAAAACTGCTCTTGTAGCTGATTTACACTGGTTGCTAATGGAAATTTGGGAGCGGGAAACTGTCCCGACAGACTGGAGCCGCTTCGTTATAGTCCCACTTTTCAAGGAAGGCTTCCGTTCGAAATGCAGCAGTCATAGAGGGATCAGTCTGACCTCCAATGCCTGTAAATTACTTGCCTCTATGGGCTTTCACAGCCTGACTGGAGCTCGTGAAGAGTAGATTTGTAAACAGAAAGTCGCGTTTCGTAGAAATCGGGGCTGCATCGACCACATCTTCATTTTGCGTCAACTGTTGGAGCACCGCCATGTTTATTGGCCACCCACCGTAGTCCTGTTTCTCGAAATCATAGGTGCCTTCGATTCGGAAGGTCGATATGCCCTTTGGGACTGTCTGATCAAGAAAGGTGTGCCCAATAAATATGTAAACATTATCAAAGTGCTGTACGCGCATAGTTCTGGCAGAGTGAAGGTAAATGGCAAACATTCGCCGCCCTTCAATATCTCCAGCAGTGTGAAACAAGCTTACCTGCCGTTAAGTTTCCTATTTAACTTCGCTATCCATGGAGTCATGGAAACAGCGTTCGCTGGACATGAACTAGAAGACGTGGAGCTACCACTTGGTGAGTGACATCTTGACTTGGAGTATGCGGACGATATTGCCCTCGTATTTGGCAGCGCCTAACCTTGCCAGACTGTACTGGACTGATTAGTACTGGATGTCAAGCGATTTGCGCTATGCTTTGCTCCATCGAAATTCAAATTTCATCTCAAAAATTGGCAAAGACCCACCCCTGCACTGACGTTTGTTGGTGATCAGCTAGAAGTCATCCAGAAATCCCAATAACTGTGAAGCTATATTAAAGTCTGAGAGATCGAAGCTGATAATACGAACCGCATAGCAAAAGGTCGAGGTGCTTTTACCAATCTCAATAGCTGCACAATAGCTGAGGTGATTTCGATCTGCTGCTAACGCGTACAATGATGATGCTCCATATCTTATTTGTTTATTTCTCTCCGATCACTGTTGTCTACGATTGGGCCGATGTCCCGAACTGATAGAAAATGCTTCCTAAAATGCAGTGCACTCATGCAATGCGAGTTGTCATAAACTCACTGGCGAATATTAAAAGTGCTGAGCTCGAATTAGCTAAATGATGGCTCTATGATGCGGAGAGCTTAATATATTACACAAGTCCCCACATAAATACGTACATATTTGTGTATAATGTGCCACCATGATGACGACACAATTGCATATGACGACAGCCAAAAAGAAAAAGAGAGTTAAAATAGATCATAGTCTACTTGCTTTCAAGCAAAACAACACATCGCCAGATGAGATATTGAAGTGAAGTGTGGAATCAGGTCTCCGGGAGACAATTCCATGTAGGGTCGTATTACTTTATTGAACTGTCGGCTATACATAATTTAACTCCCACTCTCGACTTCTTCATATTTTATTACATTTGAATGATTGAGCACCTCAAACTCCTTATGGTGAGCATTACAGAACTTAAAAATTACTCCACTATCCAACTTAGTTGTACCGGTTGATCAGGCTGGTATTTTGCCTATCACGCATGTCGAGAAAAATACCGTTTATTTATTTTTTTAGAAGCAACAAGTTTGGTACTTCTAGCAGTTCTCAATTCTCGACAAACTCAGTTTCAGCATCCACTTCTGTGTATCTCGATTACATCAACCTAGCTGGAGTACTTTTGAGAACCAATTTGTCATTTGTCATTTGCCATTCAACTAGCTCATGTATTGTAGAGGAATATGCCATTTATATAGTATTATGGTAGCCTCACTCCATTTCTATATTGTCCGTCTCTTTATTGTTGGCCCCGCCATGGCCGATCTCTTGATGTGACGGACTGAAGCGTCCAGGCTAATTAAGCCAAGCGAAATAAAGTTGATGAAAGCCATTGTGATTATTTTCCTCCTTTATACTACCGTTGCGGATTTAATGGAATATACGTTAACAAAAATTACATAAGCATCAATGAACATGGTACACATACAACTATCATTGGAACAACGGCTCATGCAGCATATGACATCTGTTATATTCAGTAAGCTAGGGATGTTCAAACTTTCTGTAATGAGGGTCACATTTGATGGAGTGAAATATGTCGGGCCATATTAAGTCTGACATTAAGATAATAACAAAAATTACATATGTAGGAATAAAATTCCAAGAATTTATTATTTCGCGTTGACGCCGCGGGCTAGTTAAAATTTAACACGGGCCGCATTTGATCGGCAGGACAGATTGAGGACATCTGTGGAGTTAGCAAACGTGTGTCGCAAATTAATAGCCACTCCCCATTGATCGATGAACTGGTTAATATAGCCGGACAGTCCCTCCATGATCCAGCCGACATCTGCGAAGCATGTAACTCATCTTTCTCTACCTCCGTGAACCTGGAGACGACCACGTTAAATGCAAGCATTGGGGTGCAAAATACCAACGCCCTGTGTAACACTTAATTTTCTATCATTGCTATCCAACATTTAATGCATTCTACTCAACAGTCCTCCCATCTGGATTCCGATGGTTTCCCACCTGCCATCATGAAACTGGGAGAGCCTGACATGCCGTTGCTAGTGCCGAACATGTTTACCCTTTCGTTGGAATCAATCTATTTTCCAAACCAGTGGAAAACTTCACTCATCATCCCCCGTCACAAGAGTGGATCCCAACAAGAATTAATGCTTACGGGCCAGTCCATCACACAACTGCATTAGCCAGAATATTAGAGAAACTGGTTTAGAATGGTGTGTTGAAATTCATCAATTCACTGGAGCTAATAGACAGATCACAGCATGGTTTCGTGGGCTAACGATCGTGCATAATCTGCCAATTGTATTATTTAAATCATGTTTCGGATTCTATTGACTCAGAATACGCAATAATACTTCTGTTCCTGGACATGGAAAAGGCAGTCGATCGAGTGCCCCACAAACAGCTGCTGAAAAAGATTACTTCATTTGGAATTCGGGACCCAGTCCTAGGCTGGCTATTGTCATACCTGAGCGGCCGTTCTCAGTTAATAAGCTGACCGACAACTACTCTTCATAACCTCCAATTACTGGTGGTGTTATTCAAGAGAGTGTACTTGGTCCGTTACTGTTCTCGCTCTACGTCAGTGACATCAGTGCGGTTATCAGTTTTGGCATGCCATTTCTATTTGCAGATGACATAAAGATATTCTACAAATTCCGACGAGCTGAACTTCAAGATATAATACTGCTCATACAGGAAGACCACCACTCCCTTGAGAAATGGTGTGACAACTGGATGATGAAGTCCACTGCGAAAAATTCTAGAATCATATATCGCAGTTGTTCGATATTCGAGAGATCAATTACACTCAACGGCGAATACCTTTGTGTACAGTTGTCTACCCGGGACCTCGGAACGAGTTATCCTTGCATCTTCAACTTTTCTGAACAAGTGGAATACCAGGTGGCTAATGCCAGGAAATCAATAGCTAATATATTACATAAGACCCAGATAACTGCGGCCAGAGTGGAACTCTTCGAAATCCTCACGCTTCCATTTTGGAATATTGTAGTATCATTTGTGGCAGCATGAGGAAATCTGGTAGTATACAAAAGTCATTTACGAAACGCCTGCTAGGCGAAACATCCACTATGAACTATCGGGAGCGCTGAGAACAATTCCAGTTCGATCCGGTTTGACTACGAAGATGGGGACATAACCTGATGTTTCTGTACAATATGATTCATCAAAACGCCCACTGCTATTTGCCTTCCCTAGAAATACAATATAGTTCGATAAGGGAGCTACTCTTAGTGTATCAAGGTGCAGGGTAAATCTGCGGTCTAGCGTTTTCCTTATCATAATGCTATCCTGTGGAATAAGCTTCCAGTTACAATCAGATCATGTGAGAGCACAACAGTCTTGCGCATTAAGCCCGGTAATTAGCTAGATTTGAACACGATTATGACCATGTTCTCTTGGGAGGGAGCAATTGATGATTTGTACCAAAAAGGGCCACACAACATATAAAGAGTGAAACAAAAAACGATTTCACGCTGTGTGATAAACCACTAGTGCCGTTACCATCTACTAACCTTACTAATGCACACTGCGTTGAAACACACTTGTGAGCATACGGTTGGCGGTATCCGGGTTCGGATTTGTCTGTCACTGTGGTCTCCACAGGACGCTTGTGTCTACAGAGGGACCATAAGTGGCTTGCGCTGCACCATCCACAGCTCCATCCACGCACCCTGAAGGGATAAAATCGGGAGACGTGTGAATGGGTGCCACATTTAATCAACGGAGCCAGCCCACACTCCTTCACAGGCAAACATATGCACGCTGCATTTGGGGAATCAAGCGATTACAAGGCGGCCGCTGGACTGTAGTCCGCTCCACACTGAGTGCATGATACCACTCTTTTATTCTAGCACAACCACAAAGACGGTGAAACTCGTCCCTCCAACAACGACCAACTGTCTCCTGGAGCCAGTATGGATGAGGTAGTGGGTAATAGACAGGTAGGCGCCTTATCAATATGCACATCAAAGAATTCCTTGTGTTGGCAGATTTCAGGGTAGCATTCTAGCTGATTCGCCTTCGCCGTCCACCACGTATTTGTAATTCCAAGAATCTCTCGGGTCAGTCGTCGTCAAATTCGCTTAAACTTTCGCTTATTCCCCAAGCTACTGGGCCTACGACATGTGAGGCAAATGTCACATTCTTCTCACAAATCAATGCGCCAATCGTCGCATTGTTCTCATCAAACCAATCAGGCCGCTTACAATTTGCAGGCCCGATCTTCTTGACGGCAGCAGCTGTCACTTGATCGAGCATGTGGTGAAACATTTTGCCCACTGTGGCTATGCATTCCACATCACATAGGCGTGCAGCCATCGCCTTCTCCAGCTCCTTCCTCTTATTTACAGCAGCTAGGGAACAGGGTTATATTTCCGCCAAGTCACAGCAGGAGTGTTATGTGCAGATTCACGAAAATATGTAAAATTTGTTCAACGCCAGCTGTTGATCAGTGCCCTACTCAGCTCCACGCAGTACATGTGTCATGCGCACTTCACGCATGTCACGCTGACGTACGATGACATAGTCGAGCAGGTGCGCGCGACCAGTCCGTGGGTGTGTCCAAGTTGCTATATCACTCGCACTCAGTGCAAAACGAGTGTTCGTGACCGTCAGGCCGTGAGTGGCAGACAGTGAGAGCCTCCTGTCACCGTTCGCATTCGCTGAACCAATTCCATGCGGACCCATAGCATCTGACCAAAATGATGCTTCACGCCCAACGCGCGCGTTGAAATCACCCAGCAGAAATACTCGGTCAATCCTCGACACAAACAGTATCATGGAGGATAATTGAGTGTAGAATTGATCACGCGTGTCTTCAGCATAACCAATGGCCGGACCGTAAGTGCTTATAAATGGGGCAAACGTGATCCTTCTGGGTCGTACTCGAGTAGTCATCAGTCGCGCGCTGATGCGCTTTTATACATATGTCGAATCGCAGAATTTTACGCTTTTTGCGCTAGATTCTGGTCACAGGTTCTGACATCCGTTCGGAGTGCAATGATATTTTCATCACTCGGGGACCACACCCTTTGTAGTTAGGTGGTAACGGTAACGTTGATGTCGAATTAGCGATAACATTTTCTAGTTAGAGCACTTCACGAATAAAACGCCATTCATCTCTGTCATGCGCTTTGGCCTCCAGCTCGCCTAATGTCTGGAGTTCAGGGACAATATGAACAAGGATAGCTTTAGCGTCTTTTTGAGTACGGAAGTCATACGGATTTTGTTTGTGTTTCTGGCGTTCGCTCAAAGGAACATCTGGAAAAATTCGAACAGTGCATGTGGTGGTACGGAGGCGAGCAGCTGACAAAAGAATTGCCTCCGCATCATTACCTGATTGAAGTGTTACATGGAGTAACCGCGTTTCACCGTAGTGTACGGAGTTTGGGTGACGCACGAAACGCGTCATACTGACTGGTTTAGCTTGAACAACTATTAACTGATACACGGAGTCTCACTGTTTTGTCCTCTAGCAACTCATCTTTTATTGTGTGCGCACCGGACTCAGTCACCTTGGAGAACATAACAGCCAGAGAAGTATGGTAAAATAAAAGCAGTCTGTTCCCTAAAGAAATTTGAAAATCACGGTAAGAATACGAATACTGGTAGATGCATGCATTTCATATTGTCTCCTCAATACCATTATTAATAACCGGTATGGAACTATATACTTATATATGCGTGTGACCGAATAAGCATGAGGTGCAAGTTGGATGACGGAAGTTCCACCAATATGCTCATGGCAGTCTTAAGCTGAGAAATAATTGCTTTTGAACACACTGGGCCGGCTTCATCCGGCTTATCGCAGAGGTCTCGGCGAAACGGAGGAAGCGGGGATTAGGGCGATGTAATACAAGTGTGAGCTCTGATTCAAGCTCTATCCGGTGACGCGTAGTCAGTAGGTGTTTACCTATTGAGGAAGCTGGCGGCTTGCGCAAGCACGGAACTTCAATGAGACAGGGATGCTGGTCAATTTCACGTTGAACCCACCTTGGCACGTGTTTCTTTTATTCGGGAAGTCAAAGACCGATTGGTTCTGCCTATGTAACTGTCTCCGCATTCGCAGACGAATTTGTATATGCAGTGTGAGTTGGCCCCTATCGGTTGAGCTTCCTTCATTGCAGGCACCGGCAAGTTACATGTTCTATGGATGACGACAACCTGAGCAGCACAGTAAATTCTCTACGTGGCAGAGATTAAACGTTTCGTGGTTTTCAATCCAGTAAAGTCACCCTTGAATGGCAACTCAGTATAGATCTTTTCCTTGGCTGCTGTATGCACCAAGTCTTTCGGGTCTCGCTATTCGCTATGTTTCTCTATAAATCTACCTGGATAGCCATTTGCAACGAGTGTTGTTGTAATTAACCCTAGCTCGTCGGCTAGACAATCAGCCGAGCAAATTCGTGTGGCACGACTAACTGAAGTTTTCACAAGGGTCCGCTTGTACCGCACTGGTGTGAAGCTGGTGAAGTGAAGGTATTGGTCGGACCAGGTTGCTTTTGCGTAGATAAACCTTTTAATGAGTCCGTCATCCCTGCGACTGATGAGGATGTCTAAGAATGGCAGACAGTTCTTCTGTTCCACTTCGTAGGTTACCCACAAGTTGGTATGTTCACAGTTGAGTTGCTGCACCAACTGGACACTCTGCTGCTCCGATAAACAAAATATCATCCACATAACGCTTATAGTATGGCAACTGGGCTATTTCTGCTGATGTGCCTCTTTCTAACATTAGCATGAAAATCGGCAAGTACAGGGTCTACTGGGCTACCCATTGCCACACCATCGATTTGACTATATGGGGTGTTCTGAAAGTGGAAGCCAACATTTGCTTTGCGCAGAAGTAAGGATTGCTTTAGAAATTCGACTGGAATTGGTAACGACTAACTAGATTGCTCAGCTCGCTCAAATATGTAATCAACAATGTGTTTTATTTGGACGTTGATGAATAGAGATTCCACATCCTAGGGACACATGACCTTAGTAATTCGTGAGAATATTCGTAGCTCGGGATGCGGAGGGGGGTATGTGGGTGTCCTCCGAGCTGGCTGATTCGGCTGCGAACGTTTCATCGTCAGGCTAGACGACATCATCAGTGGGAGTTATGCGGGCCACTTACAGATCCAAGTGATTATTGATCACTTGATTCGAACGTCAGGATTTTAGTGGTCCATGTGAGCTGACCGTGTAGTCAGCTCTTGCGTACTGTTGGCTAGAATCCGCCTCAATGACGTTTCCCTGTCCTGTTGATCTGGGGCAGAGTATTGTTTTGACCATCAGTGCTTCATAGGCAGTATCAAGATCTCAGTGTCTGTTGATTGAGTTGTTCCCCGAGTACCAAGCCTCGATAAACTGGAGTGCTTTTCGACTTTTTGCCCTGCCCATGATCCTCACATTCTCCAAATCAAACTGATGATTCTCGACGTCCATATGTACTGACATTAGGGAGTTTTGGTCATGTCGGCGGATGGATAGGCTATGCGCATGTAGCCTAGTGCCGAGCTTTCTTCCTGTCTGGCCCACATAGTATTTGTTACAATTTTGCAGTGGATTTTGTAAATCACTTCACTTGTTTCGTTTTTGACAAGCCGGTCCTTACCATTGAAGAGCTTGACTCGGATAGTTTCTGTCGGCTTGTGAGCAACTCTGATTCCGAAAGGTAGTAGCAGTCTCGCCGCCATCTCAGACTTCGTTGATGCTTGTCCTTTCATCCGTTTCTGATGTTTGTTCGTGCGTCGGTCTTTTTATTGATGTTAAACAACCTAGAATGAAATTCCTACGATGCCCATTTCGCGTAAACGTTTCAATCAGATGATCTTCCTCCGCTTTCCTCAGCTGCGGGGTGCTGCAATTTGTCTGCGCTCTTTTAAATAGAGTTGTTATACAGCTGCGCTTGTATACTGATGGATGATTGCTGCGGTTATTCAGGATTTGGCCCGTATGCGTCGCTTTTCGATAAACGGTTGTCTCCAGTTGTCCAGCAGTACGTCTTTTTACTAACACATTCAAGTATGGTAGCTGACCATTGCTCCCCACTTCTTTATTGAAACGGATACCAACAAACGTGTTGTTTATTATTTTTGACATTATTGTCTATGCTAGACCCTACACCTTTGCAGATGGTATAAAAGTTGTGTACACACAAAGTTGTGTTGATTCCAGGTATCAAGAGTCCGTGTTTCGAAACATACAAACTAACCTGAATTCGCCTGAAGTATGGTGTCACACTACAAAACTGAATTTCTCCGTCAAAAGTGTAATGCCATATCACAAATGTGATATGAATGTACAACCGCTAACCTTCTTCGGTAAACCCCTGGCATATGGTAACCAAATAAGAGACTTAGGGCTTCACTTCTCCAGAAGCATGAACTCCTCCGAACATGTATCATTCACTGTCGCTAAAGCCAAGCAAAAGCATAAACTGTTTCTCAAACTCTCTACTCTAACAAATGCTAAACTTACATTGTACAAGACTTGCACAAGTCCAAGGTTAGAGTACTGCTGTACGAAAATCTGTAATGAGAGGCAGAGTGACGCCGACACTAGAGCGCGTGTAGCCTGCATTTACAAGAGAGATCCTGGGCTCATCTCAGAGGTTCGCATATTCTGAACTCTGCAAATTGCTGATGTTTGACCCAGTATGGCTGCGTAGACAGAAGCTAACCATATTACTACTTTTTCGACGCATATCATACATTCATACACCTGGATACTCTCCCCACTTACAACACAATAAACGCTACCTTATCCGTAACAAAAAGTGCACACCTGCGATTGCAAAGGAGCGCACCTACATCCGGGCAAAGTTTTATCCTCATTAGATATGCGTTGATTCGGAATCGTCTCCCAGTGTACATTAGGTTATGCACATCTCTTCTCATGTTTAGTGCACAGATAAATAAATGTTTCACAGTCCAGAAGCGTTGCAACTTTTCAAGCTGGATGTCGCGGAGTCAGAGGTTTATCCGAAGGGACCAAAAGGCCTATAAGGTATGTCCGTGATGCTTTCCGGTCGTACAATAAAAGCTTTGTTGAGATCACAGAAACCGAATATAAAGAATAAAGATCGAAATTTCATGCGCACTTCAAAAATCTATCACTTTATCTACTTACCAGGCCATATAAGCCTAAAGGCCTCCATATCAAACGGTGACGAAAGTGGGGCGTTAAACCGAGTCCTCTTCTTCATTCATCCGAGCCATGTTATATCCTCTCCTTACTCAGCCACGCCGATCTCGAGGCGTTTATGCCTACATGAAGGTCGGTGATGGAAAGTAAAATGAGTGCTCGTTTTCACCCCTGGGACCCCTGGGACCCCTGTTTTACCCTTTCATTACACGCCATGCGTATCTCAAGCCACCGTGACCACATAGATGTCTATGAAGAAGGTTAACCGAGTATTCATTCTCTTCCACCCGACGACTATTACACAATTGCATATCAATCATCATGCAAAGAGCGATGGTTTTTATTGCTGTCACAGATACGCATGCGCGCGTATCAAGATACCGTTAATGATAAATGTACAAGGTAATTAGTTCTGTGCCTCGTTGGTGGTTCGATGTTGCTGCTCCCAGGGTTGGGAGGAGCAACACCGAACCACCAATTCGGATACGGTCCTTGAGATCGTAATAATCGAGGTCTACTTCAAAGAGGACCGAGGTCTGAATAGGGATTGCGAGTCGCAATCCAACCACACAGCGGGTACACCAAATGCCATTTGGAGTTCTGCGGCTCATTAATCCAGTGTTTGAGTACCGCCTCCGCTGCAGATCACGAAATATTGACAGGCCTATTGGCAATTTACAGGAACACAAGCATGAGATACGGTTGTATTTCCCTATTGTTCTTCCTCCGAGATTCGTCAAAATACTGCGGAGTAATATTCCCACACTCCTGGATGCTTGGTCTATCGATTGCGTTCTGCTACATGACGAAACAACCAAGCTCAAGCCGCTCCCGACCATAGTGCTATGATAGCGTACACCGCGTACGGAGTATATGCAAGAAGTTAATTAACAAAGAACACTACATTGCAATACCTTTGCGAAATACCAATCAACCTGTGCTTGGCACTGTTTTCTAAAGGGCCTAATTGACCGTTCTTTTTTCATTTATCTGTATGATCAATAAATTTGTAAAACGTCCGTACAAATCGATCGGTCAAACACACTAGTTCGTGTCTCGCACAGTCGAGAAATAAACACATTTATTTAAATCTATATGTAGTTATTTTGAGTGATGCTTTGACCTGTAACGCTATTGACCTTCTGCCTACATCCCATTCGTCGTGATTATCATCCCAGTTCGCGATAAGTGTTATATCAATCCTCGACTGGTTTACTCAATCTAAATAAGCTTTTGTGTCAAAAGCGAAATGTTGTCCACAAACTATACCAACCGGTTGTGTTCAGACCTTTCTAATATCACGAGTTCTCTATCGGTTCCAGGCATTTTCAAGATGCTGAGTAGAGTTTCTAGTTTATTATTCACAAGCAAGATGTTGTTTCTGACTTCTGGTGGTCAGGTGAATTCCAGCTGATGCCCAATCTGTGTGTTTATCTCTGCTTATTGCATCCTTAGACATTCTCCATTACTATGGAAGCAACGACTGCGCGATTATCGCGAAAAGCAATGTGGGCCGCTCGGCATCAACTGATGTACAGGCCATTGCAGTACTCGTGTTAATTGCGTATGTACTTCTCCTTTGCCCCTGTCGGAAGGTATGCTGACGGTTCTTCCGACGGAAACGCAACTCTAAACTATTATGTAGGCTGCGTCGTGATTGATTTTATCGCAAATTAGCATCAGCGCGACCGGCCAATGGCCCCGTCCATTGGATGTCTGTATGTAAGTAAAAGCTTCCATCCGCGTGAACTTGGTACTGTTGCTCTCTAGACATAAAGTGCTGACGGCCACGCCCAAAACTCGCTTATTCACCGACAGACCACGCCCCAAGTTGTCTCCCTAATCCTAGCGAGCTGTCAAACATCTGTTTTTGTGCACCGTTAACCCCTCCACAACCAAGCAGACAGATAATCTAAATGGGGCAACATTCGCCGAGTGGGCAACTGCATTATGAACAAGTTTACTTTTTGGATTGTAGCATGTTTGGCATGCGTAAGCCCTTTTAAGTGCTGTTCCATCTACGCATCCGGAGGAGAGCGTCCTAATAAACTTAGTGAGTGTGTTGAAATTGAATTTTTGTACTACACTGGGTCGCATTGCACCTGTCTACTTCACTTTTGAGCTCTCCATTTCCAAACCAACTAATTCATCCTTCGAAATATTAATAAGTTGCTCGAATAATACTTTAAATCGCCGATGTTTATCGCTTTGTTTTCGACATGGCAAAATGACCACCCAGGTTCGGGCTTTACTTCGCA
The DNA here is from genome assembly GCA_944474145.2 of Dicrocoelium dendriticum. Classification (NCBI taxonomy): domain Eukaryota; kingdom Metazoa; phylum Platyhelminthes; class Trematoda; order Plagiorchiida; family Dicrocoeliidae; genus Dicrocoelium; species Dicrocoelium dendriticum. The sequence continues at coordinate 46,509,017 of OX104059.1, read as the reverse complement.
TATTTAGGCGGCTCTCTACACCTGCACCTAGCATTTTTTGCATGTGTGCAAGGCGGCACAAACCTAGACAATTTTACCTAGTTTATTTTTGTAAATACGCGCACCAACCCATAGTGCAACTGATTCCAAGGGTCTTGTAACTCTTCCCTCCGTCAGGCACTTAGGGATACGGAGAATGGAGAGAAATAAAGCGTTCAGTCAATACATATGTACTGGTCCTATTGTACTGGAGCAACTTTCTTGAATTTTGACAGGTAGACAAATGCACAGCAAGCGATATTGTCCATCCTTGTCTGTAACGCATAACCTGACTGTCTGTTGCGAGGAAGGAAAAACTCTTGACAAGTTGCATCAGTGTGACCGCCAGGGCGAACGTTGGTCGTGCAGTGACCAGACTGTTTTCCTCTAATAAGGGAACACCTTTGTGCGTCGTCCCTTGTTGCCCAATTTTTGTTCTAAGCCACATCACTGTCCTTCAAGCCGACTCCAAAGTCTCTGAAGTAGAAACTGAATGTTTGTGTGGTGATATATAGATTCTGCAAGAACTTCTAAATCGCCCATTAAAGTAAACTAACACCAATGCGATTTCTTTGCGTGGGTGCCATTCAATCTGTTTGCTGCGTCACCAGAATTTCCAGCTACTGACCCAGATAATCTAAATCCTAAGACCACCGACATGCATATAGCAATGGTTAGAGTTATTCCACGCTCTAATTGCCATTGTGACACAGATTTCTTAACAGCACTGACTTTCACACTCGCCTACTTTAAATTTAGTAATAATAAAAATAATAAAAATAGATATATTTCTCATCGCGATAAAATGTGGCCATATTTGGCACGGATCATATTTTACAGAATATGTCATGCTCATGCATGAATGGTAAAATTTTTTGTGCTTTTCATTGCTGTTGCTGTTTCAAGGGTTTGTATTAACTCACAGGTGTGTTTCGACACAATGTGCACTAGCTGAAACAGTAGATGGTAACAGCATTAGGGGTGTCATACAGTATGAAAATTTCTTTTTTACCCACTGGATGTTGTCTGGCCCTTCTTGGTACAAATTATCAAGTGATCGCTCCCAAGAGAACATGGTCATAATCGTGTTCAAATCTAGCTAATTACCGGGCTTAATGCGCAAGACTGTTACGCTCTCACAGGATCTGATTGTGACTGGGAGCTGATTCCACAGGACAGCATATCTAATAAGGAAACGCTAGACCGCAGACTTACCCTGCACCTGAGTACACTCAGGGTAATCGCCTTACTGCGTAGCTCCCTTAGCGATCTACGTTGCATTTCTAGGGAGGGCAAATAGCAGTGGGCGTTTTGATGAATCATATTGTACAGAAACATCAGGTTATGTCCCCATCTTCATAGTCAAACCGGATCGAACTGGAATTGTTCTCAGCGCTCCCGATAGTTCATAGTGGATGTTTCGCCTAGCAGACGTTTCGTAAATGACTTTTGTATACTACCAGATTTCCTCATGCTGCCACAAATGATACTACAATATTCCAAAATGGAAGCGTGAGGATTCCGAAGAGTTCCACTCTGGCCGCAGTTATCTGGGTCTTATGTAATATATTAGCTATTGATTTCCTGGCATTAGCCACCTGGTATTCCACTTGTTCAGAAAAGTTGAAGATGCAAGGATAACTCGTTCCGAGGTCCCGGGTAGACAACTGTACACAAAGGTATTCGCCGTTGAGTGTAATTGATCTCTCGAATATCGAACAACTGCGATATATGATTCTAGAATTTTTCGCAGTGGACTTCATCATCCAGTTGTCACACCATTTCTCAAGGGAGTGGTGGTCTTCCTGTATGAGCAGTATTATATCTTGAAGTTCAGCTTGTCGGAATTTGTAGAATATCTTTATGTCATCTGCAAATAGAAATGGCATGCCAAAACTGATAACCGCACTGATGTCACTGACGTAGAGCGAGAACAGTAACGGACCAAGTACACTCTCCTGAATAACACCACCAGTAATTGGAGGTTATGAAGAGTAGTTGGCGGTCAGCTTATTAACTGAGAACGGCCGCTCAGGTATGACAATAGCCAGCCTAGGACTGGGTCCCGAATTCCAAATGAAGTAATCTTTTTCAGCAGCTGTTTGTGGGGCACTCGATCGACTGCCTTTTCCATGTCCAGGAACAGAAGTATTATTGCGTATTCTGAGTCAATAGAATCCGAAACATGATTTAAATAATACAATTGGCAGATTATGCACGATCGTTAGCCCACGAAACCATGCTGTGATCTGTCTATTAGCTCCAGTGAATTGATGAATTTCAACACACCATTCTAAACCAGTTTCTCTAATATTCTGGCTAATGCAGTTGTGTGATGGACTGGCCCGTAAGCATTAATTCTTGTTGGGATCCACTCTTGTGACGGGGGATGATGAGTGAAGTTTTCCACTGGTTTGGAAAATAGATTGATTCCAACGAAAGGGTAAACATGTTCGGCACTAGCAACGGCATGTCAGGCTCTCCCAGTTTCATGATGGCAGGTGGGAAACCATCGGAATCCAGATGGGAGGACTGTTGAGTAGAATGCATTAAATGTTGGATAGCAATGATAGAAAATTAAGTGTTACACAGGGCGTTGGTATTTTGCACCCCAATGCTTGCATTTAACGTGGTCGTCTCCAGGTTCACGGAGGTAGAGAAAGATGAGTTAAATGCTTCGCAGATGTCGGCTGGATCATGGAGGGACTGTCCGGCTATATTAACCAGTTCATCGATCAAGGGGAATTGTTATTAGTTCTGGGACACAAAATTTTAACAAGTTCTTTCGTTTTACCTTTTGTTCGTTTAGGTATTTTTTCTTCGTGTATCCTCTTTGTCTAATGTATTTGCTTGTACTTGTCAAGGATGTTGTGCAACTGTAAAAGCGAGGAGAAATTTCCCGTCTTTCTCTATCCAGCCGTTAGTTTTTGTGCTTCCAGCGGATTGAAGGCATCATTGAGTCTTTGTGGACACGGTGTGATCCCCACTTCTTGAAGTGTAAGGACAGCAACGGCGTGATGGACTCGATGGTAGAAATAGTCGACGACATTGTGCACATGGTTAGCGAAGAAGAATGAGTCCCAATCGGCTAGTACCATTGTTGATTAACTCCTAAATTCGTGCTCATGTTGAAAGTGCAATTCTGGCCTGGTGTCCATGGTTAAAACGAGACATCCGCCTCTTGGAACAGCCCCAAAGAAGAGCCACAAAGGCAACGCGTGGACTATCCGGTATAAGTTACGAAATGCGTTTTCGTGTACTCGGTGTGTTCTCATTAGAATACCGACGGTTTCGCGGAGATCTTACTCTCACATACCGGATACTAACGGAAACCAGCATCCATGTACATCACTATTGACTCTAGCCCCATACAAACAAAACTGAGGCAACCACCTGAAACTAATGACGCAACACTCTCGTTTGAATTGTAGAAAGTATTTTTCCCACTTAGAATCTGTTCTCACCGGAAAGCATTACCAAACTATGTGGTGAACGCACCAGACATGACGATATTCGAAAGACTCTTAGATTTTCATCTTAGTGATAAACGATACACAACACTTTGCTAAAGTGCAATGATTTAACCACTGATACTTTACGTTCCACGTTGGAACATTTTGATTTTAATTTTCTTTTGAATACCCATCCTGTGGGTCTTGTAATGTTATGCTTTTTATCCCATCATACACCATTGAACCACAATTGAATGTTATCCTATGGGATACATATTGCGGTATTAATGAGTGTTTGATGGCCATGTTGACGCAGAAAGTGAAACGTATCATCTTGTGGTCACTGCCAGAGAATTTGTCTAATACCTCCATCTGTGCACTTGTGACCCCCATAGTGAATATGATGTCGAGTATACTGGTCGCTCTTCTTGACCCAGTAACCCACTGTATCTAGCCACCAATTCTGAGAGAGGAAAGGAAAGCTGTATGTGTTGACGATGATGGTTGAGTGGACCAGTTAATCTTTGGTAGCTTCCAATCACCAGCAATTATCTTCTGTTTGTGTGACAATAGATATATTCCGCTTTAGGTGAGAAGCTGCGTTCATATTTGGCACAGATCTTATATATATATATATATATATATGTATTTATATATATATATAATTAACAGCTTGTTCTTGCATGGACAGAATGAAGTTGCGGCGAATAAAGTATGACGGCATATTCCTCGTCGGTGCGCGGAATTTGCGATTCTTGGTGAACGGTGCAATCGCAAGTATCAGATGTTATATTTTCGTATTTTCCAAAGCAATCCTCAAGCTTTTTTTGAGAACATAGCTAATTGATCGGTTAAAACTTTCGGTTAGATGGAGAGGTTTTAAAAATAATAAGTATAGAAAAGTCAAATGTATAAGTGAAGTAATACGGCCATCTATGAAACCGTCTCCTGAGGACCTGCTTCCATGCGCGTTATTCTCTCCATGGATTTCACCCACACTTCCAAGCCCCATCTGGCGTTATACTGGTGGGGCTTTTAAAGCAGGTAAGCCATCATGTAGGTAATTCATCTATAGGGTTTTTCGGTGTATGTAGTGTGGACAGTGAAGCAACCTAGCTGTTATCACCAGCTGGATGTTTTCTTGCCAGAGAACAGATAACAATGCACCTTGTGTTGGCATAATTATTAGTGTTGAAAACTACAATCCATCACATCTGGGGACCGACACAGTCGTGACTAACAGGGAAGTAAACAAGAATATAAAATATGTGCGCAGGAAAGATCGATCGATCAGCTTGTATAGGGGAGTGTCGAAAACGGATGGCTGCTCGATATATCGAAATGTGGACCGTACTGATAAGAATTTTCCAATTCATAATCATTCGCTTATGTTCGAAAAGTACAGGAATTGATAACGCTGAGCAATGAAACTTGCTCTCTGTTTCTGTGCTGTCGCCTCCGGGACAGAAGAAGTAATATTTAGAGTAAAGTAGGAGTGTAACACAGATAGACATGGGTAAAAAATAAAAAATGGTTTTGTCGCCATAGGGCGAGACATTACTGCATGGTTAGTCCGATCACATTCGTAATCGAATCGTCAAGAAGGGTTTGTTTTAAATCCCTTTATTAGCAAAGTTTTCACGAGTTGATATTTCAGCGACTTGATCATAAGGGGCAGCCGTGGTGTGTAGGGAGCAAAGTCGGCAGGTTTCGGTACTCACTCCATAATTTGTTCGTTGATACCTCCGGAAAGAAAAGAGTTAAAAGTGCGGCATAAGGTACTTTCATAAATAAAATGTGGTAGAGGGGAGTTGACTTCGATTCAATTTTGTCATTTGCCATATGACCCTCGGCCCTTCCTCACAAGGTCTTCAGAACAAGCATGCCGAACCGCGGCTACGTCAAGCATCACAGGTTTGGGATCTCATAGTCGTTACAAAAACTCTTTTGCACTCGGAAATTACCGAAGCCGAAGTTGCGCGACTTGGTGTGTCCCTTCTCCGAAACTATCTCCCTAGCAAGGGTGGTGGGTAATGTTATACTACCGCAGCCACCTACAGCGCTAACGGGTAGTCGATCCGGAAATGCCGATCATTGTCTCACTGTGGTGCAATCCGCGACTGACTTGACTTGAATTGTGACGGCTTATTATCGTCTCCAACCTTCAACCCACTAATGGATTCTCGCTTGACATTACCCATAGTGAGGATTCTTCAACGACGATATAGCCATGTTCTCATCTCAGGTGACCTCAATCTTCACGATCTGGAAGTTCTGGCATCCCCAGCGAACAATTTAGGGCCAATCTGTAAGAGTATGTTACAAACATCCCACTCTTCAGCCGTGTCAGTTCGCTCACCCGATTCAGAACGTGAAATAAACCATCTGTGCTCCATTTAGTGTTCAGTAACGAAGAGCCCAATATCGAGAAACCAAAGATGGAGAACCCTCGGGGGCTGAGGGACTACGTGGCTATAATTTACAACCACTTGTGTTATGCGGAGTATCCACAAGAACGTACAAACTTCTTTCGAACAATCACCCACTACGACATACTGCCAGAACTTGTGGGAGATGTCATTTGGGAGCTTTCGGACGACTGTTTCATTGACAGCGCTTGAATGAAGTTCTCTGACAAGTTCAGTGAGCTGATTTAACGTGCATCGGTCAGGTCCCTTCGTTCCGCAAAAGCACAATCATAGGTTCGGAGCAGAACCAGAAAACACACGACGGTAAGAGACGTAGAGAGAACCATAGCCGTGACAACTGGAGCTGGTATGCTGTGCATCGTGATCACTGTATTATGTTGTGCGTGAGGACTAATTATTACATCAGCTACTCCCGGCGGAAAGTTTTGTTCTAACAACGAGCTTCTGTACAGACATGTGAACAGCCTCCGGAATGTGAAACGGTCAAAATGACTTGGTGTTCCCCCACTACTATCAGCAGATGGATGTGCTCAAACCGCCGAAGATGCAGCCAAACTTCTATGGCTCCAAAATGCTCCAATTTTCTAACGTGCTACCAACATGTGTAACATACGTGTCCCAATTTCATAGATGACAGTATTTACACACAGCTATATTTTGGCGATCATTTTGAGGAGGCCGCTGCCGTTGTGACCCATAGTTCCCCCGGAGTTGACAATATTCCCCCGAAAGCATTACAGATGATAGCTACGAGGATAGCTAAGCCATTAAGGAGATTTTCCAAAGATGAATGGACGAACAGCAGGTCCCTAGCATGTGGAAGCAAGGCATCATCATCTCGATTTTCGAAAGTGGTAGCTGTTCAGAGCCCATCAACTATCAACCAGTGCTTCTCCTCCCGACGCTGTCAAAGATAATGTAATCGAGCACAGATGAAGCTGTGAGGGGCTACTTTGAAAGATCTAACATCCTAGCACCGGAGCAACACGAATTCCGTCAGCATCGGTTACGTACTACCAACCTACTGATTGCCCGTGGCAGTTGGACCGAGATAGCCGACAGTGGGACCGGCATTGATGCCATCTACCATGACTTTCCCGAGGCATTTGACCGCATAGATCACCTCATACTTCTCCAAAATCAGCAAGCGTATGAAGTTAGAAACCCCGTCCTTGGATGGATCGGAAACTTTCTGCTTCAGCGGCGCCTTCAGGTTCGAGTTCTTAGCTCATTTTCTGATCCAATTAATGTGGACTGCGGTGTTCCACAAGGGTCAGTGTTGGGGCCGGGGTTATTCTTGTTCTTCATTAAAGATCTTTCGAGTGCCATCAAGTCAACTTTCATGCTTTTGCCGATGATATCAAGATATGATGTGCAAGCGGTTGTTAGGAAAAGTACGATATATTGCAACGAGACTTAGAACGCGCCTTTGAATGATCAAAGCCAAATCTACTTCGTTTAACATGGACAAGTACAAAACGGTGCATGTCAGCCACAACCGCACGGACGCATATGAGCTTGGAGACAAGATACTGAAAATCGCCTCCCATGAATGAGACCTTGAGGTGGAGATCCAAGACGAACTCTGCCGTTCGCCGCAGTCCTTGAAAGCGTCCAAAAACGCAACTCAACATGTTGGTTTGTTACGGAGGGCCTTCGGGCGGTTGGACCCCTCAATCTTCCCCCAAATGATAAATACGTATGTGAGACCCCACGTAGAACACGCGATCCAGGCTTGACAACTCTGGTTATAACACCACCTGGCTGTGCTGGAGTCCGCCCAACGAAGGGCAACGAAACATACGAAGGGTTTGTCCCACCTGCAATCCCATAGGCGAATGAGAGCTCTGGGAGTGGACAGCGGAAGATATCGCAGTCTGTGAGGTGATTTCATCCCGGCGTTCCAGATTTTGAACAAGCCCGGTCACGCATGCCGCCACCTCCTGAAACTTAGTTAAAACATGGAACCGAGGGGTCAAAATTGAGACTTGCCACCCAATATAGTCTACTTGAGAGCCGCCGGAATTATTTTTCACTTCGAGTTTGTCAACCGTGGAACACTCTTTCTATTTTTGCCATTTCCGCGCCCATGCTATTCATCTTTAAACAACGACGATGCTCTACACCATTTACATTACTCGATCTAATTTCTATTCATTGAGTGACAACAAACCGCAGACAAACATTGTGCTCATCAACCCCATGAAGTCGAGGTGGACAGATATACCTACATCCTTGTGCACATTAATTGAAACAAACTACGATTGTGTCTCCTTTTCTATGAATATCATGTTTTTTATACATGAAAGCTGCCGTTTTGCATTTATTTTTTTATTTTATTTTGGGAATAGATATTTCATAATTGTTTTGTGAATCAGACGATGTAATAACTGCGCATGTCTAGTCGTTACATCATCCAAGATTGCATCATACATTTTATGGTGAGTAAGGTTTTTGTTTCAACTTCTTTTTTTGTGCTTCAGTCATTGTTTGAGATGGACGTGACTCCCAGAAGGCGCGTGAAGATCGTGACCTTGCACGAACACACAGACGAGACCTACAGGGACATAACAAGAGTAGTAGGCGTCAGTTCGGCAACCGTCAGCCGTGTGGTCAAAATGAAAAAGGAAACGGGATGCATTTCATCAAAACGCAAAGGGAAATGTGGTCCTAAGAGGAAAAGCACTGCCAGGGATGACGATTACCTAATACGGGAAAGTGTTAAAGATCCTCGAAAGACTAGTGACGCATTAAAACGTGATTTGGGGGAGAAAGGAATAGAAATCAGTTCTGGCGTATTTCAACAAGATCTGGCCCCGTCCCACACAGCAACAATGGTCAAGACTTTTTTCAATACTAATCAAATAACCATCTTGGACTGGCCTGGGAATTCACCAGATTTAAACCCCATTGAAAATATGTGGTCTATTTGCAAGCAACGCCATCTTGGCATGGACTGTACGACAAAGGAGAAACTTAATCAAGCTTTAATTCAAGTTTGGTACAGAGACCCAAGATGGGCTAAACTTTGTTCAAATTTAGTGGATTCCATGCCAAACCGAATTAAAATGCTACTCAAAAGTCCAGGAGTTCATGTTGTGTATTGATGTGAGTATATTAGTGCAATTCATTATAACAATTTTGAAAAAAAGGTTTTTCAGTGTTTTCGCAGTTTGTTTCAATTAATGTGCACAAGGATGTATGTGTTAACGTGAATAATATGGTGAGTCCACAGATGGGATTTTTCACTTTTCTGCAACTTTTGCTAAACTAACGAAATTCCTACAATCCATCCCACTGGACATGTCAAGCCTTAGCTTTTCATCCATATTATACCGTTGTTCCATTGTTCCAAGCTGGCTATTAGTCCGTCTATATTTAGCATATCCTACACTTTATTCACTGTCAATTCTCTGTTAACTAGTGTACGAAAAACGCTGATTTAATCACACGTTCTCAAATGCTGTGGCAGTTTGTTCCAGATAACTGCACAGCAGGTAAGAGAGAAATGTGACCGTAAGCTACTTCCTGCATTTTCCATTTGTAATGTGCTATCTCTATTCCTTATATTGTATTTGAGGGAATGTTGTAGTACAACCTCAGTGTCGGAGGTAAATACGCTTTTGTGGATTATATCAAACATGAAGTTCAGACTAAGTTTTATCCTCCTTAACCAGAAGGGTTCCATGTTCATCTCGCAACAGCGCTTATTGTAAGTAAGATCACGAGAGTTTCTCATTAGGCCCTTCGTAAAGCAGCGCTGTACATTTTCTATTGATGTTCTATCACTTTTTCTGAGCAATGAGCAATATTCTAACAGGGGACGAATACGAGTTTTATTTAAGTGGATTTTGCGTTCATTAAAATAAAGGATTTTAATGTTAGCCACCTGCTTTTGCAACAGTATACTGCACATGTTCAGCAAAGTTGCAGGATATCGAGGAGTGTAGCCCAAGCTCACGAATGGTGAGACAGGCGGACAATACTTTAATAGACAACTAAGGTGTTAGCTGTACGCCGTAATGACGCTTCGCTGTCGTGCGACAATCACCAGTTACACGCGGGTTAAGTACGCGGCGAGGACGCCCAACCCACCGAAGGAATATACCTTCGATAAAAAATTTCTATGTGCTACCCAATCGAACGCTCTAAGCATATACAGAAATGTAATGGCCAGGCGCTTACCACGGTCAATCGATTGCGTAACGGTTTAGAAGTTGTACTTGACAAGTACAACATCACTGTGTTCCCAGAAACCTGTGTCAGGAAGTGTTGATCAAATTCAGGAACGATATGAATTCGATGATTTTGGTTTTTATTGTCATTTCCATTGATCTACACAGAATGGGTGTATGGCTAATAGGCCGATAGCTCGTGTGTATTTGCTGTATACCACTTCCAAATCTTGATGAAACCAGCGCATATTTCCACACAACTGGAACAACCCCAGACTTAAAGGCTAACGTAAAAATATTTTAAAGCATGGTGGGGACAGCACAGCAGACGGCATTCCATCCGGGCCAGGATAAAAGCTGATTCGCGTTGCGTTGATCAAAGTTATTATATCTGATTGCTGAGATTCAATAGTACTGACGTAATGCGTAGTTTTAGCATGGATGTTTACTACCGATAATATGCACGGTTCTGTGAAAAACGTTGAGAACTATTCATTGGAAGCCTCAAACCTCTGAACCGGGTTTGTAGAAAGGCTGCTGTCAGGCCGCATAATCGAAGGTGGTACGTCATGCTTGAAGTTGCTCCTGAGCTGGAATAATCTGATCATTTCCTTTAGCTAAGGCATTGGTCTCATCTTTGAGAAGTTTTGAGGACGGATTAGTTTCTAAGGATGACATCACTTGACTCTGCTGACTTAACAGACTAAAATTGTTAGCCCTTTTGAGCAGATCGTAGCTTCTTCAGCTTTCCTGTTATATGCGACGGGATAGAGTTCTGACCCGTTATGAGGGAAGTACGCCTGTGACGCATCGGGCAGAACATATCTAGATATGAGAGTATCTTTTTTTATTACACGTCAGCTGCATGTTGAGGTTTAGAGGAGAGGAAATGGTCATCCTGGTCTGGGGATAGCAATTTGCTTACGAAATCTTTCCAGTTTGTATGGTGATAGTAACGAAACTTTATAATCTTATTGATTGCATCGCGATTAAACGAGATTCCTTCGAAGCAGAGCTCTGCTATCTTGTGGTCACTTCCAGGAAGATTGGGGGGATGCATCTATCTCTTAGACATATGTCCTTTGTAGATTAGGTCTAGCAAGCGTTCAACACTTGTTGGAGTTGAAATTTGGGGAATCCGATCAAATGTATGGATTGCTGAAACAAAATGTAGATATTTTAACGGGGACCATGGTGGATATCAGAAGATCTCAGACATATTGAAATCTCCACCAATACTTTTTTGAGTTGACGGCTGCTGAGGCATACGAGAAGACTTTCACTAGACGATCGATATCCGAGAATGTGGTGGGTTGTACACACAACCGATAAGGATTGTCTTGCACTTAGTTAAATGTTAATCCAGACAGTCTTCAAGGCCATTTAAAAGTGGGTCGCACACAGAAGTTGCATTATGCGTATTGTCCACATATATGCGGCAACCGCCACCACAATGGGATACGCGACTACTGCTAAAGCTACGGAAGTTTGGGATGTAAAAATGGGGATCAGAAGTATGTTGGTCCTTCCACCTCTCCGTGACAAGTACAATGTCAGGACAGGTGAGAAACAGTAGACAACTTGATTGGTGCAATTTAGCCTTGAGAGACCGAGCAGTTAAGAGAAGTAGTATAACATATCCATGTTGCGTAGGTAGGTTTATTGACTGTTTGTATATGGTTGGACAAAGGGCATCCCATGTTGTGTAGGAACTTGCGTGAATACAGTCGGAATACACCCTGCTGGTTTCAGTCATATTTAGGCTAGATTGGTGTTCTATTGGAAGAAATGCAACACTTGCTGATTCATTAGGTTTGGCTGCCCTGTGGCTATTGATAAACCTAAAAAACTAGGTTGGTATATATGGGATTCGAACCTGTGAATGTAGTTTGGGACACTAGTCGAAGCATTGAGTTTATCTGAGTTCTTATACCCGATTGCTCAAATTCAGCAGTACAGTTTTAGCAAGGTGTGCCATCGGTAATATGTAGTGCTCGGTGAAAAACGATGAGAAATATTCATTGAAAGCCTCACACATGTGAGCCTGGTCCTGCAAGATGCCGGCAAGCTTCAGTATGTTTGAGCCATAATAATTAGCAGATCTGTAGATGACCGTCTCAGCTGTACTTTTCAATTTACTACAGTCTTACCCCTGACATCCAGCCAGCTCCAGTTTATGTAACCGGTTGCCCAACCCACCTGATCTTACTAACAGATTTCCCCCGTAACTACAACCAACAACAGCTTCGACATTATTTCCCATACACAAAGTAGCTGAAAGGAATTAAGAAGGACCACCGCCCAACGAATTTTACTCCTCCTGAATGGCAACAAATAAGAACACGTTAACAACGTAAACCCAGATATTGGTGACGTAGAGTGCTTCCATGATTGCAACCCGAGCCACAGAGAGAGAGAGAGAGAATGGTCTCTAGCTAGGGAATTTTTCTTGTTTAATGCAAGACAAACGTAGGGCTATACTCATTTGTAAGTACTAATTAATTAGCAAGCAGGTATCCTCGACTGTTTGAAGCACGCCCCTACAGGATGAATATTATTTGTTACAAGGTTCTTTTTGATCGGCTTCGTATTCACATGTACTTGTCAGGTAGATTTAGCATGATTGAGACTCTTACAGGGAATATGCGGGATGCTTGTCGAAAGTACTACTCCTAAGCCACCTCGTCGCAGCGCGCAACCGTTGTCACGACCTGTCTGCTTCCAATGCATCCCGTGTCCGAATTAGCGAAACCAAAACGAAGTGAACTGCAGTCCCGATACAGATTGCGTGTCCCAATACTTGTACACAACACATCCACATCGTACGAGTGCGTCAAAATGATCCACACTTAACGCTGTACGAAAATCACCACGTTGGGTGTGTTGGTGGTGCGAATGCCAAGCGAATGCACTTCTGAGGGCACGCATGGCGTACCCGTAACAGTATCAGTCACAAAGTTTACCCCTTGATAGTTCGATACAGTAAGTGACTCTTGACTGTAGCACGATGCGTTGTAACCAGTGAGGGTAACCTTGAATGTGACCCTTCAAGCTAGCTTCCACAAGTGATAAACAATCACCTCAGTCTTCATAAGGTGGAGTGATATTAGTTGTGACACTCTCCATACTGCCAGCGATCCCGATTAGTACGGCCCCTGCAAACCAGTGCACGCGGCTGCTTTGATTCCAAGATCAATCGGTACGGTCTCAGCGACTCGTTATTCAGTTTACTCACGGCGGTAGACTAAAAAATGAAAACGACTTGAAACAGAACCAGTAACCGGTGTGTAACCAATAAAGTCACATGACTGGTTGGATAAAAATCAAACACGAGGTGGCGTGATCACCAGTATGGGTCAAGGTGACTTGTGCTGAGAGTAGATGGATTGCTTAAAATTGCCGTAATACACATAGAATCACATTTGGTCGTCGTGCGGTGACCACTTCTGCTGACACCACGTGACAGCGGAACCCTGATGTCCGGTAGTTGGGCCTAAGACTGTTGATTCACTAGATTAGGTACGACAACACAGCATGCATTGCTGTCATCCTCTCACCTTTGTGGAAACAAGCCGACCAGCATCTGGAACGAAGTTAGACTGTCTGGTGGTGGATCTCTTAAAGTAACACAATCCACACAAATAAGCACACAAGTGTACAGAGATCGATGTGAACTACTTGTATAGCAACACCTTATAATAGGCACTTGCGGCCGTCTCAAATATCTCACATATGTGATACCTCTATGACGCCCGAGAGCAATTTGACGATGTGTAGATCAGCAGTTTGGTGCCGGAACATCCTTATGCACTGGTGAACAATTCAGTCTGGGTGCTCGAATTCTCTTCTGATGCAACTACTAATTTTTGTCGACAGCTTCTACGCATACGTTTACGGTTTTTTCAGAACAGAAACTGTGGTCATTATAAAGGACCATTAGAACATGGCATATCTATTGTACATTAATTTTGTGATTAGGTTTCTTTGGGTCCACAATAGATTTGGCTTCGAGAAAGTAGGTGATACTTGAGGTAATTAGTTCAGAATTCATAGCAGCATCCAAGTCAACTAGTCCTCCATATGCCCGGAAAAGCACAACCGACCGCATTCCAGTGCATCTCCGTGCATAATGAGGAATATCTGATGAGAAGAAACAATGCATCATACTGGTTATGAGGCATTGCCTTACAAGTTCAGTGGGGTGATCTGGTGGGACTGTCCAAAAAGATAATAAAAATCAGTGGATAGTTAAAGTACTAATGAAAAGACTTATCGTTTTTTATATTGTAGTCCTGCATTCTGCGTAGTGCCACACTGCAAACTGGTGACGGTTTATAAATCCAAAGTAAATCCTAGGGCTAGAGGTGTTAGATAGTGTTAAGTAAAAAAGCGTAAGTGAATGAGTGCCTCAAAGAAGCGTCCCCTAAATATGGGCAGTGTCGGTGCTGCGAAGACCGGTCCAGAGAAAGCATTCTACGGAAAATAGAAATGTCTGTTTGTCCGAACGCCGCCATAACAGGCCGACGTGTTGGTTCTCAGGTTCGATGCCTTTTCGGATTTCCTGGAGCAACCCAAGCCAACCTTAACCAGCCCACCGAAATCACCTTCGACGGAAGCTCTCTACCATGCTTACTTTCTGATCCTGTATGAGTAGTTGCTCTGCTGTCGTAAGGAGAGTGTTTTGCATTTACTCACGTTGAATTGCAATAAATTTTGTAATGACCAGATGTACAGTGTCTAGGTCACTCTGAAGCAAATACTGATCGTCATCCCCCTGAATCCTACTCCAGATCTAAAAAACATAAATAAACTGTGGGATATTTCAAGCGATTGCCTGTGCAAGGTCAATAATAAACACCAAGAAAAATCGCGGCCCTAGAACTGAGCCTTTTGGCACACCCACTCTACTTTTATGAGCTCGGATAATGAGGTGCGCATTCTGACCCATAACTGTCGTTGATAGAGAAAGTTGGCGATCCAGATTAGACAAGGGATAAAGACGCCGTGATTCTAGAGTTGGAAAAGTGAATCGGGTGATGCAAACGATCGAATGCCTTCGACAAAACCGGCTAAATAAGTTCAGCATCTTCATCAGCGTCAGCGGGCTTGGTCCAGCTACACCGTTCTATTAGTAAATTCCCTGTGCACGATCGCTGTCGACAGAAGTCGAGCTTCTCGGGCGTAATGATGTTGCAATTTTCCAGATAGCACCCCAGAGCATCGGCGACAATGGATTACATGAGCTTAGACAGTGTAGGAAGAAGTAATACTGGGCGGCAATTTGAAGTTTCAGTTCTGCTGTCGCTGTTGTGCATCATAGATATTATTCCATGCTTCCACATAACATGGACCTGGTTGTGGAAGAATTAAGCCAAATGTTCGGTCAATAGTCTTGTAGCTGCTCCCAGAGCCAGTGCACCAATGGTATGGACACCGTTCCTTCGGTTCTGACTGTATTGCGTAGCTACTGACGTGAGCTATCGAAATGTTAACGTATCGCAACCTATGTCGTCTTACTGCATTAATGAAGTTGTTGAAGGTGACTCAGGATTTCAAGTTTCTTAACAGAGGACTCCCCGCTGACGTTGTGAGGTTAATGGATCGATTGTTGCCGTTGCGCTGCAAGATCACGGAGGAACGCATAAGGGTTAAATTTTCTAATGAATGTAACCAGTCACGTCAATTACCATCTTGATTTGTTAAAACCGTATCGAAAATTAAGCTTCCCGCTAACAGTGTGAATCTAGCCAGGATTGCATCCGCATATATCGATGCGTACCAAGACACTGTAGCCTTCAAGGTACACTTGTGAGAGCAGTCAACATTCCTTTCCATACCGATTGCTAGAAGCATGTGTACAATATGTCAACAGCTCGGTTAACGCGAGAACAGTAGGAAGTTCTTTCGCTGCAACGGAAATATCGAATACCACCGAAGAAGGTGGAGAGCCACCACACACAGAATAATTTTGAATATCCGTACGATCAACTCAGCGAATTTTCGCCAAAATCAACGCATGATGCATGATGGATTCGGGCAAAATTAGTGGATATCTCGAACCAGTTCCTGAAAGCGCGTAGTAATCAGAGTTGTTGCTTGACTTGGGAACACTATGTGGCAACCAAGGAGCTGCAGCAAATGAAGGACGTAATTTCCCTGCAGCCGGATAAATGCACGGGTGTGGTAATAATGGACAAAGCTGATTACATCGCAAAAATGGAGTCTATTCTAGGAGATGGACGCAACTTTCGTATTGCTGAACAACAATATCTTGGTGGAGAAACAAATTGAAAGGCAAGTACAAATTCGTTTGCTTCAAGGTTATATCTCCGATACACAATATCCACAGCTAACAACGACAGGGACGGAAACAACAAAGATGAGGGGTGAGCCGAAGCTGCACAAGGCGGGAATTCCACTACGCCCATGAATAACTCATGAATAACTCACCTTACCACAAAGTAGCCCCGGGGGTTGGCAAAGCTCTTAGAAGCCTTGCTTAAGTTCCTGAGCACACATTGTTTGAAAGACTCCTTTGAATTGGCGAATATACTGAAACAAACAACGTTCGAAGCGGAGCTCATGCATTCCATAGACGCGGATTCGTTTTGCACAAAAGTGCGCCTACGTGAAACTGTCCGCAACCTATTCCAATTTCGTTTGAGTCGGAACCTCTCTGTGGGCCCTCCTCTGGATACTTTGCGCACTGAGAATGTGTGATTCTAGTTTGCATGGACGGTTTACACTCAGATCGGCGGTGTCACTATGGGTAGTCCTTTGGAATCAGTTCTAGCAGATATCTTCGTGGGTATGATTGAAAGGAAACTTGTTGCCTACATGGGTGAAGCAAAGCTTTACAAGCGCTACATAGACGATATTCTCGTCTTCACAACTGGTGAACATTTTAACCGTCTCTCTGCCCTCCGGAATTCAATTTACCCCAACCTTTCTGCATCACAATAGAGGGAACAAGAGGATAGGCTGCCGTTACTGGACGTGCTCAGCAATAGAAGGACATGTGACACTACAGCTAGCTGTGTACAGAAAAACAACCTGGGGGGAAGTACCTACATTTTTCAGCTTCGCACAGTTGCATACAAGCGCGGCCTCGTTAAAAACGCTCTTCCACAGGGCCAGACAAATTTGCAGTCCGGAATTGCTTAAGGCTATCCAATGGGTGTCCGGAGAAATACATTCAGCCCCATAGCAGACCCCCCAAGGAGAAACTGCCAGTACAAACAGCAGACAAGAAGCATGTTTATTTGTCCTTACTGTTAAAAGGGGATCATGTGGCAAATGATGTAGGTCACAAGCTCAGGTCGCTCTAATGTGAACCTACTCTACCGTCCGACTACGACTTATCCACACTACATGAAGGATTCCTCTCCACAGCCGTCCGAGTAACTCGCCAATCAGTTTGGCCTCCAACATCATCTAGCAGTTCACTTACAGTTGCGGTGACTCTTACATCGGCAAGACTGGTTGCCGGCTGGCTCGAAGTGTGGCGGAACACTTTCCATTGTGGATAAGGCAGTTGCTGTCTCTCCAAGGCGGAGTGGACCAGAGAACGAACAGGAACCCTGCCTCGTATATCACCAAACACCTAATGACGACTCGTCACCAGGTGAACCCAATCGATTCATTCAAGGTGCTATTGTGCAACAGGAACCCGACGTTGTTGGCAATTGGCGAGGCACTACTGATAAGGTTGAACTGTCCTGCGCTCCGTGCCCAGAAACAACAGGCAATTAATTAGCTTGCCTTGGACTTGATTACGTCATGCACATCAATGTTATCTGTTTACCCATGTTACTAAATGTGAACCGTAGTTAACGCGTGTTTTGTTCTGCCTGTATTGCATAGCCACTGACGAGAGCAATCGAGATGTTAACATTTCATAACCGATGTCTTCTTACTGCGTTAATGAAGCTTCTGTTTAATGCTGATGGCTTTCGTTTTCATTCTGCTGCATGCAGCATTGTCGTTTTTGATCAGTGGAGTGCAGCGGTTTCTTTGGGCTACATATTTGTTCCAAGTTTCTGGCGTTAGAGCTACTCTCTTAGGCCGCCTTTCTGCGTTGCGTACTAACATCTATTTTCGAATTCTGCTACTTACGAATATATTTTAGGGCCAATGAAATCCAATGTCTTAGAGATATACGTAATCAGTCGACTGAATTTGTTGACCAACTCCAGCCATGCGACTTTCAGGGGCGTCTTCAGCGAGGAACGACCAGGTTGTAGCGCTAACAAGTTGGAATAGCCGATTGTGGCATTTGCTGGTGCTTACCGTCTCATGCTTTTCAGTTCGATATTCTGCATAGCAGATGCAGTTGTAATTGATGACTACTAGGGCCCAAAGGACTGTCTACAACCAACACACCTATTATGTGTTCATTGTTGGCTGGAAAATGATCCAGCAAAGACAGCCTATTACCTACCCTGAACCGAGTGATCAGTGACGTGATTGCAAAGCGGAACACTAGTCAAGAGCCCACGTAAATCAGCTATGAATTATTCCCCGATCGCGGCAGTGATTTCTAAACAGAGTACTATGAAATCATCCATTATAAGGATGTGAGTGTATCCTTCCTTTAGAGCATTCGCGAGGTGGCAGTCCGTTTCTTTTAGAGTTAACTAAATATAGTAAACCAAATATCTAGTGGTGTCCCCCGTTTATAGTGCAGCGGGTACCAATGAGAATTTTGAAAACGTGATTCTGTATCCTCAGCGACATCGCACTCAAAGTTTATCCGATAATTTCGAATTACGCCCTCATTTTGTGTCTGCCGTTCCGGATGAGGGACACTCCTAGCAACAAACATCACCGTTCGTCGTTCTTGTGTTTAACCAGGCCTCAGTGAAATCGATACCATCACATGGCTTAGAATCTGGAAGATCTTTGATTTCGGTCCCCTTACTGAAAAAACCCTGAACATTTGTATACAAGCAGGCTAGTTCCTCTGTCTTTAGAAGCCTACAGAGGTTTAGTTGTGGGAGGATGCCGACCATTGTGAGGTCGGCCGTCATGCGTTATTGAGACTGAGACTGTGACTGAGACTGTATTTAAAAGCAAGTAGAAAGGTTTCTTTACAACTCTATTCAATTATGAAAAATCAAAAACGTTTAGTTGTGAATCGTTAGCGGTTGTTTGCTCAGATAATCATTTAGCATTTTTCATTAGGAATTCGTATTAGTGTCATTATTCCTGGGTGTACCATGTCTTCTTTTGGCATTGTAGGTGCATCGTTTCACAAAAGCACGGGTTTCTGAAATAATCGTCGATACGGGTTTTAAAACACTTCACAGAATCCGCCTCTATTAATCCTTCCGGTAGTGTACTCCATAAGTTTACGATTCTTCGTTCGATACAAAGCTGATGTGAAACCTTGTTCATGAAGGGGGCCCTGAGTTTGTAACGGTATCCTTGGGTGTTACAGGGTTCCCGCCGGTGGATTATCGGCAGCAGTGTGGGGAAGTGATTTAAGTGCAGTACTCGATGGGTCATAATTAGGTCAATTCTTACTCATCGGTAGGATAGTGTGTAGACTGCGAGCCTTTCACAACGTTTTTCATACGGATGCTTTCGTAGACTGGGTATCATTCTAGTTGCGATATGCTGTATGCACTCCAGTTTTTCAGTTTCGCACTGCGTTATCGGATGGTAATCTGGGGAAACGTATACAAGGATTGATCTAATGAGCGAGATGCATAGACGAGGGACGATTTCTTCGTACCATGTGGAGAAACTGCATTTAAATGCCCAGAGCATACGAAGTCCCGCACCGTAAAATTTCTCGGTATTTTCTAGCGATCTCATATCATGGCGCGAGAGAACCCCTAGGTCTCTGACAGATTTGTTAGAGTGGAGCACCTGACCGTCCAAGGTGAATGACCGAGTGGCTGGACGTCTGGTGATACTGATGAACTCCGACTTGCTTGCGTTAAGAGGGAGTTGCCTTTCAGTGGACCACTTTGACAGTCGCTCGAAGTCATGCTGGAGGCGAGCGCAATCATCCTGGTTCTCAATGAGCCTCCAGCTTTTAAAATCATCTGTAAACCGGGCACACAGTGACTTAAGCTGCCGCGGAAGATCGTTGATATGAATAAGTAATAATACTGGCCCAAGTACAGTTCCTTGAGGCACACCCCTTGTCGATGGGAGCCAGTCTGTCATGTAGTTATTGACTTGTACTCTAAACTTCCGTCCCACAATAAACTCGTGTGACCACTGAAGTAGCATGCCACCGATTCCGTATGTCCTCGGTTGACGAAGGAGTATCTCGTGGTTCACTGTGTCAAAAGCCTTACTAAAGTCAACGTACACCATGTCAACATCCTTCTGTTCATTGAGAAGTCGTATCCACTGGTGGTTTGCGTACGTCAAGTTGGTGATGCAGGATCGCCCTTTCGTAAAGCCGTGTTGCGCTGGCGTCAATATGTCCATCGATTCGGAGAACGACAGCAGACTCTTTTTCACAATCTTCGCGAGAACTTTGGATAATATCGAAGTCAAACAGGTCGGTCTAAAGTTCTCCATTTTACTCAGATCACCACCATTGGGAAGCGGTCTCACTATCGAGCATTTCCAGTAGTTGGGGACAGATCCTTCAGTGAGTGATGTAGTGAACAGTTTTGTTAAGGCTGGTGAGATGATAATCGATGGGGACTTGAGTATTAAAGTCTGTCTGGTCCGGGGGGCTTTGCAACATCGAGGTTGACGAGCAGCTGATGCCCCTCGACTGCATCACATTGTAGGCTATCGAGAAAGACTGGCGCAACCTGTGCGGGTACTGAAACAGCTGCTGGTTTGCTGGAAATTACGGTGAGCAAGTGCGTAGCCAAGGCGTCTGCTCGCTCCGCGGTTGTAATGGACGTCTGTCCGTCCAAGCTCTCTAAAACCGGTAGGTCGCCCCCAGGTTTCAGTTGACTTTTCAAATAAGCAAATGTTCTTTTGGACGCAGTTGTGGTCAAGGATGGTAGCTCCTCTTCGAACTGCCGGCGTTTCTTGCTCTTTGCGGCGTTACATAAGTTACGCTGTTACTTGTACACCGTGTACTCTTCAGCACAACCCAAGCTGATGTATCTATCACAAAGTTTGAAACGCCGTCGTGCTAACTGTCTATATTCCGTATCAAACCAATGCCGTTTGACAGGTCCGATTTTTGAATACTTCAAGGGAACGAACCGAGTACAGCGGGTTAAGCTTCCCCTTAATTAATGAACAACAGGCCTCATTCGCCGCATCCCGTGATAATGTCCAATCATTCTGACTTACGGCTTGAAGGAGTCAGTTGAAGTCCGTCTTCCAATAGTTGAATGTCGGCTTATGTTGGTTGTAATACGGTAACGACAGTACCATGCTTGCCACGATGGGGCAGTGGTCACTTTTCGCCAGGTTCGAGGACTCTGATCTCGATGACTACTTTATGTCTACTTATGGCACTAATGCGGAAGAAGATCCTCAGCTCAAGGTGATACACGGAGGCAGTAATACACTCCAAACTGTTGAATTTACACTTAGTGACATATGTCGCCAACCCGGATTAGTCCGACCATCATGCTCACCAGGCCCTGACAACATCCCTCCAATACTGGTAAAGCACGGAGGTCCAGACATCCCCCTGTTTTTGCTTAATGTATTTGCACTTTCCATGCGCAATGGGGAGTATCCTATACACTGGAAACAATCAACTATAAGACCACGACATAAAAACGGATCTATGCAAGATGTAAAAAATTACCGCCCAATCCACCACACATCTATTATCTCCAGAATCATGAAGAGTTTAGTCAAAGAACGCACAATAGAATATTTGAGTTCTATGAGCCTACTCAGTAGAAATCAGCATGGTTTTTTGAAACGTGGGTCGTGCACTTCCTGTCAGTTAGATTACCTTGATTATGTGACTAGAGCAAGAGACGCCGGAAGTGCAATCATCGTCATATTTCTTGATATCCAAAAGGCTTTTGACCGTGTCCCACACAATTTATTGCTGCTGGAGCTTATGTCCTATGGTATCACTAATTCGCTTCTAACTTGGTTGTCTTCCTACCTTGAGGGTGGAAAGCAAGTAGTCAAAATCGGTAACTGCACATCTGAAGTCACTACAATCTCTAGTGGAGTGTTCAAAGGTAGTGTGCTAGACCCGCTTTTATTAATCTGTTTCAACTGTCTGCTTGATGAAATCTCAAACAGGAAGCCATTCCTTTTCGCTGATAATGTTGAAATTGTGTATTGTTCCGCCGCTGGGCAATGTAGTCCTAACTTAGCCTAAATTCAGTCTGACTTGTCCGCATTGGAGCTCCGGAGTAACTCCTGGAAGTTGCACTTTGCCACTGACAAGAGTAATCTATTGTACCACGGCTGTGGCCCTTCTTTGAACATCCGTACATTAAACGATACCCCTATTCCTGTGTGTGGCACAGTCCGAGACATTAGTTTAAGATATTCTGCTTCGTTTAATTTTGTAGAGCATGTTATATTCTTGCAGGCTTCTGCCAGAAAAGTGATCGCCTACATAAATCGAACTCCTATTTTGAGGGATTCCAGGCTTCAAGTCTTTGAAATGTGTTAGGCCGAAGCTTGAGTACTGTACGATAGTGCATAGTAATCTGAGAAAAGTGGACATCATAGCACTAGAAAACATTCAACGATCATTCACAAAGAGGTTTTTGAACATGCCTATTACTATGACATACCGTGAGCGTTGCGAGGCGCTAAATCTGGAGCCGCTATGGCTACGCAGACCCAAACTTAATCTGTGCCTTTTTTTAGCGCCTACTATCCGGATTAACCTTCACTGCTTGGCCACAACTCGAGTTTCAGACTCGTATGCGCTATGAACTAAGAAACAGCGAGCGCACACTGCAAATACCAAAGTCTCGCACAAAGCTCCGCTCAAATTTTCTCCGTAATATATGCGTTAATATGGGACAAACATCCACTGAGTAGTAGAAACTGCACTACCTATCCGCAATTCAGACGCATGATTAATATTCGCCTAACTGTTGCAAACATCTGGTCAACACTAAGCCAAACGGTGACTCTAGATGATTTGTATGAGAAAGGTCCTGGATACACATGAAAGTCGCCATATCCTCTATTTGTTTCAAGATTATAAGATTACCTACAATTCTTGGGTATGTAGTTATAAACTATCTTACTTCTATCACCCTGTCTAACCATTTCTGTTTGCTCATTTGACGCACTAGTTCGTAGATGCACTACACCTTTCAATCTGATGTCTCTGTACCATCGTCGTCACTCGCCAAGATTTTCCATCAAATGGTGATTGGCCTATCGGCAAGTGCGTGCCTTCATTATTATGTTTTTTAATTCCCCATACTTTAGCTTCTTCTTTGTTTCATGGTTGGTCATGATTGGGCTGATCTCTTGTGGTGACGGATTACAGCTTCCAAGATAAAAAGTATGCCCATGCGAATCATACTGCTACTGACTCGCTGGATTAAAACAAAAAGTGTCACACTTGATTGATCCACATGATGGAATGGGCTGAGGCGCTATCGCCTATAATGTAGCATAAAACAACCCTAAAAACATTTGATACCCAGGCTGATGGCCTATTTACTATTTCGCCACACAGGCACAGAGCCAATTGGAGCATGGAAGTGCGGGTGAAACCCATCGTGGAAATACCCTGCATGAAATCATGTCCCCTGGGCACAGTTCTATGGATGACCGTATTACTTTACTGGAAATTTCC
This sequence comes from Dicrocoelium dendriticum, assembly GCA_944474145.2. Classification (NCBI taxonomy): domain Eukaryota; kingdom Metazoa; phylum Platyhelminthes; class Trematoda; order Plagiorchiida; family Dicrocoeliidae; genus Dicrocoelium; species Dicrocoelium dendriticum. The sequence continues at coordinate 46,485,217 of OX104059.1, read as the reverse complement.
GTGAAATCTACATTATTATTGTTCCCAGTTCTCTTAATCTCTTTACTATTTTCAAACTGCTAATCACTTTAAAAGCCCATATGGGAACCATCGAAGGAAACACGTAAAATTAACTATATTGTGCTATCACGTTGTACATGTCAGTGAGACCACCCAATTGGTCTGTGCCTCGTAATGTGGAGGAATAAAACGTTTATTTTATTTTTTATTATTTTATTTAGCTTCTGCTCGCAGCTCGTAAACATTAGGTCCAGACAAGATGCCGAGTGAGGAGTTACACGTATCGGTCGGATGACATGCTGCGTTGCCCCTATTTCAATAGTCCTTTTAGCGAATTGAGCATCAAGGTTACTATGACCGGGAAGAAGTCGTACGTCTGGCCAAAATGTCAGGTAAATTTAGATCTCCCATCAGTAAGAACTGAGGGCGGCTCATGTGCTTCTGTATATGTGGTAGCCACTCGCAACAAAGGTTTTATGGGCTAAGGTAGTTAACACCCACTATTAGTTCTGCTCGTCTGAGGCGGATTGTGCACCACAATTGCTCGCATAAACTATCCTTGCTCCGATAGATGCTCGTAAGTTGGCTAGATGGTGACGATTTTATGCACAACAGGACACCACTGTGAGCCGTTGATTTTCGGTCTCATCAGCAACATGAGTATCCTGACAATGCGGCCCCTTGCATTATGAGGTCGGAGTTCAACCAAGTCTCTGCAAGTCCTAAAACGTCCTGCTTTTCCGAGACAGCGAAGCGGCACAGTTCGTCACGTTTGTTCATTAGGCTGCACACGTTGGCGAATGCCCCACGGAAGTCCTGGGAGGTAATGTGGGAAGTGCCTGCCGGCTGAGCAACTGGTTGATACGGGTTCGTACACCGTTCTTGATCACCAGAAAATTTACAATTTGTAAGTCTGTCTCACCTTTATCTGTACGGCGTTTGAGCTCAAAGACCGCAGTCTTCAAACGATCCCTGACTTCGAGTTCCAAGTCTCGGCGGATGTGAACTTTTATGTCTTTCAGCCTAGACAGAGGAGACAGTACGAGCTGCGACATATTATGATTTGGAAACGTGATTCTCAGAGGACAACATGACTGGTTAGTTTTCTGGCCAAGTCGGATTACTTGTTTAATCGTCACACTCTCTTCGCCCACATCCAAGAGTCTATCGATGAGCCCCTGGCGGAACTCAACATCGTGATCATAACGTATCTGAGGGTTTTCATCCTTTGACTCTGGTACGTGGAAGACCATGAGATTATGACGCCTCAGTGAAATCGGTGATGAACCTGTGGGAGCATAACTAGAGACGCTTAACTAATTGGGTTGTTGTTTATCAGCAGGGGACGTCTGAACTCGATTATGTGGCCTCATGCGCTTTTGAGTGGTCTATGGATCCTGGGTATTCTGAGGTTCACAGACAGACTCTGAGAAATTTATGGACAGATCAGTGAACCGGCATTTCGTAGGTCCCTAGTCTGTGTCTTCCATCGGTGAGGAACATTGAACCTGAGGCTTAGCCGGGGTCGAAGACGCTGATGGTGGCGCAGATCACGGAGGGACAAGAGAAGGCGAGGTGACAGAGGTACTTTCACGACGGCGTTTGACCCCACGTAGTGAACGGTTGGTTTCTGTCTGGAAAAGTTTTCCCGTAGTCACTGGTGGTCGCTGTGTATTCTGATGTCTTGCACCGTGACATTTATCACATATAACTTGAAAAAAGCGATGTCGGATGTCGAGAGATTTTCGAAACACGTCAACGGATAAGCCAACGCACGAAATATGAAACAAAACATCGCAGCCGAAGCACCGAAGTGCATAAGCCTTATTTCTTACAACTTTCAAACACGAACCACAAGTAGCTTGAGACGGCATCACAAGGTACAGCAAATCCAAGATGGCGGACAGAGATGGCAGTAGGGCAAATCAAGGAGATCTCCGGAATTAGCCAAAGAATAGCCACCAAATTTGCACCGACTGGAAAATACTCCAAAAGAATGGTATTTGTGTGTGACAGGAAAAGCTGATAACCGTAATCCGAAGCAAAAGTAGTATCCAGCACACAGTGATCCAAAAATTGGAATGGGATACTGGCACCTTGTCCGCAACAGAGTGTCTAAGGCGCAATCCTCTCCTTGTCTAGACCTACATCAGAATCGAGTGCATGGGCGGTCGAGTAAAGCTCCTGTGTCATTGCCGGTAGGTTGGATATTTCATGTCAAGTCATATCTGGTCCTTTGCAAAGCCTCTGCAGCATTTAACCGAAGTTCGGATGGGAGGCTTTTCCGAATTTTCGCTATCGAGCTAAAACATCTTTCGCTGCTTGCTCTGTTTGAACCACCAGTTATAGGATTCTTGACCTGCATGCTCTATAATTTGTGGAGAAATCTAACCTTCGGTGCGATCGCGCTATGACAGTATCCAGGGGAGTGTTTCGCGAATGAACCGCCACTGTTCTAACTCGTGATTTCCGGCCACTCGGCCATCGTAGGAAGAACATCTGTCACGCTATAGTCGAAACTGTGTTTAGGAGATTTTGCCTGCCGGTTCCTTCCTCGGTCTTTTTTTCGACTGTTGAACGCTCAAAGGAACATCAGGATTGATGCATATCCCACAGGAGCGGTGTTATAGTGCACTTGCAGGGCGTGTAACGTTTTCTACGTCAGTGGGTGATTCTCGTATTACCCGATTAAGTCTAAGCTCGATATAGTATGCGTAGTTCGGGTGACGAATATCTCGTACTAGATTCGCGGGTTAGGCTTTGACGTCTAGCAAAACTCATAATGAGTTCCTTTGATGTTGTTCGTCAGACATCTGATCCAGCAATGTGATGGCAGTAGATTGGAGAAGGTTTGTGCACACAACAGTCACGGCGTTACTCTCGGATAACTTTTTCGTCGAACCGCGCTGTTGGGTGATCTTTGCTGATGGCGTTCGTCTAGGTGATGATTTTTTAAGGTTGTTTCTCCATTCGCGTTAACGGTGTTCTTAATAGAGACCGCAAGAGTGACCACTCGGGTGACACTTGCAGCAACGTCTGTATAGATGACTGATGTCACCTTGGACTTGGGCTGGACAAGAGACCTTTCAGCTGCAGATGTAGAGGGCTGATGTTCGGCGGCTCCATCCTTGGTAATGATAGAATTTGTCGAGAACAGAGGAATTTGATCCATCAAATGCTTCCTGTGGTTCCTGGTACTTGCCCGACGTTCGGTTAAAATAAGAAGGGACAACAACGATAGGGTAAGCAACTTGTGCACCATTCCTTTGCTTAGAGGCCACTAAGCCGCCCAGGTGCAGGCTTGCTTCAAATGAAGTAAGCTTAGCGTTCATCCACTGTTCGGATTCTGCTGCTAACCAGTCGCACTTCCGGATCAGGTTAAACATACACTTGACGAATAGGATATCCGAATGCGCAATAAAAACCAAAGACCATACTTGGATCTACCCTCGCTTGATCCAGTTGTCGGGATAAATTGGCACAAATTGGAACAATTCGAGCAGGCTAACCGTAATTTAGCTAATCGGTAACATTCTCCTGAGCCACAGACACCCTTCGCCTGGAGCCATTTGGATTCGCATTCACTTGTTTTCTGCCATTTAGCGTGGTATTATTATCTGAGCTGGTCGATGTTCTGTACTTATCCGACGTTGGTTGCTGCGTACATCGTTCAAACGTGTCGTGGTTATAAAGGTCATGTAAGCGGGAACTATCGGTCGGTGTGGCTGCACTATTGTGCGATGAGTTGCATAAACGTGCCAACTGAACAGGTCCAGAAAGATAAAGCGTAACTTTGGGTAATCTGTCATTTCCGGTTGGATGCTAGGTGAGCGGCGACCTACCGTGAAATACGAGACAGCGACGGCAAATGGTATTGGGGAAGTACGAGTTCCAGGTAACGCGATGGCTTCAAGAAGACCCTTTCGAACGAGTGCAAAAAATCCAAGTGGTACTTCAAAACTGAAGTGCTTCGAGCATGAATTTAAATAAATAATTAAATGCTTACTCTCAAATTCATCGGGGCGGAAAAGACCGTCAGAAACGCAGACGTGGATCAGACGTTTAGGCAACAATAATAATGCAAAAGGTAGTTGAGTACCATGAAGAGCTGATAAATCCGGTTCGGATGAATGTTAGTGTTATAGTATGTATCAAAATGGTGATAAGTGATCCACAAAATGTTAAGAGCGGCAATTCAGCGCGATCGTACGGCAAAGGACACAGTAGAAGCTGCTGCGATGAATTATCAATCAAGGCCCCTAGATGCTTACTGATAGCTGCACCAGTTGCCTATCTGTACTACATTTTCCTTAGCAAACACAAAAGCTGATCAAGTGTAGCAATAACATCTGTATCCAATGATCTCCACATATTTCCAAATGATTATCCCGAAACCGAATAAAGCGATATTTATTGGGTACGCATCTCTGTGAATCATTAACGAACCAGACAACGCATCAATCAATGACATCATCCATTATTTAGTTTGGCTCACAAGGTCGGGCAAGCAGACTGCATCTGGAAGACCGCACCTGGTTGTGACTTTCCTGACTAACTCAGTAAGTTTGGCAAGCAACCTAGAAGCATCAGTATTCGGGGACATACACCACTCTGACAGTGGCCTCAGTGTTAACTCTTCCCAAGGTCCATCCCATAGGAACTGTGAAACATTGGTATATTTGTGGGTTTTTCGTAAGTTATTAAGGGTGATTAGATCTTGTTGTTTTAAGTGGTGCAGAAGCCACGCAAGTGACGCACTGGTAACTCGGTTTTCCGCCACTACTCTTTCGTCTCAGGGAATCCAATCGTTCAATGATAATAATCTCCATCTTTTTACCAGCATCCAATTTATACGGTAGAACAAGCTGATCCCCTCTATCCAGTCTATACAATACTGCCATTCTCCTAATCCTGAGTTCATCGAGAAGTTTACATGTTCGGTCTACAAAGACACTTAAGGAACGGACTTCTGTACGAACAGCATTGGTAGCACATGCTGATTAAAGTATATGTGTACCTTGGGAATAAAGCTCCTAAACAGGCCTTAAAAATTAAATGATTTTGTGGGATTTTATGTGTAACCTAGCCCCAGATCAAGTAAAAGGATCCAGAGTAGCACTGAGAATCTACGTCTAATGCCAATGCTTCCGCTGAGCTACCATTTGTACAGCCCGCAAGAGTCGATTGGTGAAGAAGTTCAGTCTGCTAGCTCATCTACGGTTGGTGACGACGGCTGGATTAGAGGCTGACAGATGAAAATAATGTCTTCAGTTGTCAATACTGCCTCTTCCATACCGCCGTCGCCTGTCAACGCCAGTCTCCAGACTCTGCTATGGGAGATGGCTGGATCGAAGGACAACGGCTCTTGTAATGCTTATGAGGATGTGATAAGTGACTGTTTACTTCCATTTTGCAGCAGCGGTCCATCAACCCAGACTGCTTCTTGAAGAGGGATGAACAGAAGAATAGGCTGAGCACTTTAGCCTTGGGGGTTCCGCATGTCTCGCAACTGACCTTGTTCCTTTTCAGTCCTATACATCATCGCTGGTTTTTACTACCATGTATGAGAACAGATGGTCCAAGTCACAATGGTAACGGGTCAACCTGTTGAACTGCACTTATTAGCACTCCGCTAATAGTTCAGTTCGACTCGTCCGTATGTGTGTCAATATTCCATCTTCCTTGGTACTTGTTTCCTCCCCTAGATGTTGCCGAGTATCCACAATGGTATAGTACCTAAAATGCATTTTGACTGAGTTTATTTTTTGTCGCTTTCTGGAATTAGTGGGTCTGACAAGTTTTATCAACGGGCAGCTGTTCCAGTTGGAGAAGACCTTCTCCATTTGTATGAACACACATCTGCTAGTCCTCCTGGCTAGCTCTAAGACTTAATGTCAGAAAAGGCTTTTGGGTGATGCAGGGCTTTGTAGTTACTACACAACTGACTGCAAGATCGTGTGAGGTTGAAATAACTATTGCGTGCTGACACAACGGTCGAAGAGTTGGGACGCTAAGTAACCCACTGCAGAAAAGTCTCATAATGTTACAAGAAGATCCATTTTTCCTGTTTCTGTGGTTAGAGAAATCAAAGTCTGGTCCTTGTCTATTAGTTCTAAAACGAAAGGCATGCGGAAGGAGGTAACCAACACCGGTAACGAGGTCTGGTGGGTGGACACAACTCTTTGGCTGCTGAGCCCGGAAAACTGGTTTATTTTAGACACAAGTACGTCCTCTCGTTAAATCAATCACCCAACCCATTAAGTGTTAGCATACAGTTTCGATAGGAGCTTGTAACAGCAATCCGATGGAAATTTACTTGCCCCTGCTCGCACACAACGTTATGGCGCACAGAACGGACCATGTAATCTCCTCGTTTTTATCCCTTTAATTGCTTGCATCCATGCTTAATTACGGTTGAGTTCTGCGGGTTCGAATCCTCTTGGTCTGAAAGTACCCGGATTTCAGCGGGCAAAAAGACATCAAAGAGTAAGAGCAATACTTACGGAAATATCGGCCCTTCATTGCAGAAAGACTTGGTCTGCGTATGCAGAAAAACGAAAATAGCAAGTTTTCTGTTCAGCCCCATTAACAACAATGTTTTCACCTCATAGCTCAGTAGCAAAACGAAGAGGTCGGCTCATCAGCACAGCCGCAAAAAAGAAGGATCACGCGTGCTCTTCAATGATCGGTCTCGTCTACTGTCCACTCTCTAGCTCATTATTAGGTTTATATGTCCGCTCTGACAGTACTCTCCTACCACCAAACATAGCTTGTGATACTTTTGCCCAATGGAGATCCAAATGAATTTGCTACGATTTCGCTTTAAGCCAAGGCGGTTATCCACCTACCCCGACCTTCTACAGGGAGGACGGTGAGACATAGGTCAATGCGTAGAGCTGACGTAGACTAACAATAGTGGTTCTGAAAGTATCTGGAAAGTACCACTCAGCGTACGTGAATTATTACGTCACGTTAGTCTCTTTTCCTATCAAAATATTTATCTTAATGCTTCATGCTAGCAACTGCAAAAAGACTGATTACAGTCAAAGTCTGACTAATAGATGTACCTTTCAGCCATTCCAGCTTTCAGCTGACCCTTCTGAAGTCTGTTTGTGGTGTAAGTTGCTTATGTTTCAAAGGTTGCGTAAGGTAAGGGTTTGCAGATCGCGGCAACACTATAACGCTAGGGGTGGGTTCAGAATGCAGATTGAGTGGATGGCTTCCACCCTGATCCAGTGACAGTGCCACTTAGTGGTCAGTAGCGAGTTATTAACATATCTGACAGAGTTGAATGCAACCACATCAGGAACTCAGTGGATTCGTCCTAGCCTACAACTGACGCAATAATTCAATGCAACCTTCACGGTGCGGCGGTACTCGCTGAAGTAGTAGCTTTCATTTGTGAGTGAATAGTCGCTACTGCAATACAAGCTACTGTGGTATTCCAATCTCGCATATATGAAACTTCCCAAGCACACACTGCCTTGCTTTTGAAGCTACTGCGATTTGTGGTCTGAAAATGCGCTGTTGTCGTCCCCTTTATCAGGATACTAGATGGAAATCAGCCGGATGTTTACCTGAGCGGGCAGTGTTGTATTGAGATTAGAACGTGTGACCCGCAGATGCTCTCAACAGGTGTTCATCGAATCAGGCCACCTATGGCGCTATCATATTTACCAAATGGTTTCCTCGGTCTTGGGACTTAGAGTTATAGGTTCAGAAACAGAAGTGAGCGTAATTTTTGAAGTTTGTGAAGTTTGGTCGTGATCTACGCTTTCCTCTATCAAAAAATTACTGACAAACGCTTTCGACGGTGCTTCCTAAAATTTATTGTTTTGCTCACATACTGTTTTTACTACAAGCACTATCATGATAAGCTATATCCGCGACGTCCTGAAATGGGCATGAGTTTCCGCGCGAACAAAAAGACGATAATCGATCTATCAGGAACAAAATGAGAAAATGTACGAAACCGGAATAAATTTCTGAGAAAGTTTCGTGCGGGGTGGAAAGTTACTCTCAAGAAAAAATAATTTGAAAGGTATGACCATACCCATATTTCTAATCCCAAATGCTAGGCCCTTATCCAAGATTGGCAGGGAATCCACTCCTGCTCCTACGCTTGGTGCTGATCAGCTGGAATTCGTCGAGAAATTCAAGTATCTAGGCAGCGACATCAGCACCAGTGGAATGGAGATGAGATCAAAAACCGCATAGCAAAATCTCGAGGCACTTTTCGCACTTTCCCCCACCTGTGTCGCCGGTACGACCTCACTCTCGACCTGAAGAGCAGAGTTTCAAGGCAGTCGACCGTTCAACTCCACTGCACGGTCACGAAACCTGGTTCAACATGCTGACAGACGTAAAGGGGCCGGTTACGTTCCATCATCACTGCCTTTGCAGCTTAGCTAAGGTCTGGTGGGAGAACCGCGTGAGCAACAAGCATGTTAGGCATCATGTAGTTGGTGCAGGAAGAGCGAGTAAACCGCTTAACACTGTTATTTCACGAACCAAGCTCCGACGGGGGCCACATTTTGCTCTTGCCAACACACCGACTCCCGAGACGTGCATCGTTTGCGCATCCGGGGTGTGGATAAAAGAAGAGGAGGGGAGGTCAAGCGATGAGTTGGTCAAGAAGAATGAAAGCTCCCACTTCGAACTTGGCCTCGGTAGGTGTCTTCCGACTGCAGGGCTAGGGAATGAAGGATACCTTAGCTGACATGACAAACAGCCGCCCACAATCGCCTTTGTGTTGTGAGTTTCTTTCTCTCACCTCATCCCACTTATCTTCCCCTCCAGCCACCATGGTAGTCCTGATGCTTAAGCCGTTTGTTATCTGCTTTTTATCCTGTAATGTTTATTATCTCGTTTTCTGGGAGGCTTTATACATTTGCATAGCAGTACAACAGTTGTAGTGTGTTTCTCACCTTCAGCTAATGTGCAATGCTGCTGCTGATGAATCTCCAATGTCTGTTCGCTCTTGGGGAAAATGGAGGAGTATAAAGCACTATTAACTATCAAGAATACGTACCTCTAAGAATCAGTATACTGCAACAGACAACTCCATGAAGACCTTGAAGGTGCCGTTGTTGTGATTAACCATCTGCTTTGTTTTCGTGCTGATCACCTATGCACCTACCAGAATCGTAGCAGCGGTGTCATAACCACTATTAACACTTCTTGATGCCGATCAGAAAAAGGCTGCTCCTGCTACTAGTCTCAACGTCACAACTTTCCACATTTCAATTACTTTAAAAGAAAAAATGCAACACAAAGCTTCTGTTGGAACTATATAGCGCAATTCAAAAATTGCCTACCATCTGAGTTTGTTGTACATAACGATCAGACAACCTACTTGGTCTGCGTCTCCCACCGTCGAGAAATATAAAGGAAGAATATACTGCTCCTCTGTAATTTCTTTATTATTTAGTTGGTCGTAAAGTGTAAACCAAGGCATTTGAATGGGAACAGCTTAATTTTATCGGCCAATACTTACAGATACCCCAGTTATCCCAACTCAAAAGCAGGTAGATTTGGCGATGATTTTACGGCTTCTGTTATTGGGAAAATTGACCAGTCCCTGTGCTGGTTATTTCAGTAGAACAGACACCACATTCCCACAGAAAAGTGTAAAATATCCCAACAAGTTAGAAGCAATCCTGGATTTAGTAGTTATCATCAGACTGATGAGATTTTCGGTCTTCAATCGGGCAGCACGTGGCAATTCGGATCATTCTATAGTCAAGCTATCCACTGTTGTCTACAGTAAGACAAACCGCAAGGATACCACTTGCTGCGATGATCGTGTAGCAGTCTGGAGACTCCCCGGTTTGCCTGTGTAAAATTCTAACTAAAATTCTTTAATTGTACACCTAGACAACCGGTGTGGTTTGTTGAACTGATTGCTGAGTTCGAATGCTTGACTTGCTCATGGCCATTTTTGCTTATCGCTCGCTTCGGTTGCAACTCGCGACTGCCCTGTGTGCTGTGCTTGCGCCGTTCCCCTAGCTAGAGCGTCCACGGTGTCGTTCCTTTATAGCTAGATAACAGAGAATCTTTTACTGTGCCAATAAAAGTTTCCCTGCAACTCGATCTGTCTTCTCGAATCGCTCTCTGGGCTCCCGGTACAGGCGACCCTCTAAAATCGCAAATGGAAATGGAGACAATCCCTTCTTTCAAATGCGGTGCAACTGAGAGAAATAGTTTGTTTCCACAGAATAAATGTAGTTTTTCGACGCATATGTATTAACATTCTGGAACCAAATGACAAGTTATTCGAACTTTTGCTATGAACTTTGCTGTTCTTTAATAACCAATTTCATCTGTGCTGCTCGGTTTTATTCTTCCCATCTCAAGCAACTTCGCAGCCACAAGAAAAGAGCTTTCAAAAGCAAAAGTCGTGCTGCACTGAAGTCCCTTTCTACTCGTGTAGAGGAAGAAGAGCACCACCTCAATCATGTCTGTGTCCAGATACTTCAGCTAGACAATAGTTGTCTTGAGGTTTGGCAGATGTGGAAACAGCTAGGTAGAGTTGCCTATCAAAATGAAACTTCTGATGTGGACGTAGAATAATTACATCACAACATTTGCTGCACCAACAGTGACCCATCCTCTGGCTCAATCTGTACATCGTTTCAGTAGTCTATTGATTCACTGCGTCCTGTCGACCTCGCATCACTGCACAAGTTGCTAACCCAGCTGCACACAGACAAGGCATGCAGGTCTAACACGTTATTTCCAGTTGCCTTCAAGCAGTGTGACGATTCATTAGATTAGTCTCTGGTCGAGCTACACAAAATGTGGACGGAAGACAATGGATGCGATATGTTAGCATTTCGATTACTCTCATCAGTCGTAAACGTAACACATTTGGGTAAAATCTTAACGTATATATATATATATATATATATATATATATATATATATATATGTTCGATGGAGCCGCTGAGGACACTGATCGATGGTAGTTCAGGCGCTACCTGCACCCAGACTGCAGACATAATGCAGGTCTGGCGGAAACACTTTGACTGTCTCTTGAACAACCGTTCAGAAATCGACTGGCCTATATTGAATGGCCTGAAGCAGCACGATGTGAAGACGGATCTGGCGGATACGCCGACGCTGGATGAGACGCAGAGAGCACTTGCTCAGCTGCGAAACGGCAAATGTGCCGGGGGTGACGGGATCCCACCTGAAGTATTGAAACACGGTGGACCCGCGTTGTTGACTGCGATGCACCACTTGGTGCAACGTGTGTGGATTGAGGAGAAGGTGCCTGCTGAGCTGAAGGATGCCCTTGTGCTACCACTGTACAAGGGCAAAGGTAGCAAGCAATGTTGCACGAATTATCGTGGCATCAACTTGCTGAGTTGTGTGGGCAAGTTGATTGCCCGAATCCTGCTCAACCGCCTCGTGAGTCAGGTTGTAGAACCTAACGTGGCGGACGAACAATGTGGATTCCGTTCGGGTCGCAGCACTATAGATATGGTGTTTGCGTCTCGTCAGTTGCAAGAGAATTGCAGAGAACGATACCAGCCATTGTACTCGCTTTTTGTTGATTTCACCAAAGTATTTGATACGGTGAACCGCGAGGCACTGTGGCTGGTGTTGGGTAAGTTTCGTTGCCCGCGTAAGTTTGTAAGTTTAATTGAATGTCTGCACAGTGGTATGCGAGCGAGGGTGCAGCTGAGTGGAGAGACCTCGGATGACTTTGCAGTTGTCTCTGGTGTGAAGCAAGGCTGTGTCTTAGCTCCTGCCCTGTTTAATACATATCTTCATGCAATGTTGTCTTGTGGTTTTGATACCGCTTGTGCTTACGGTGTTCGTGTGGAGCACCGTATTGATGGTGGGTTGCTGAACATCCGTCGTTTCAGTGCGAGAACTCTAGTCTGTGAGACAACTATCCATATGTTGCTGTTTGCTGACGATTGTGCGTTGTTTTCACACAGCGCGGATGAGTTGCAGCACATGATTAGTGCTCTGGCTTCGACAGCGGCCAAATTCGGGTTCATCATCAACACAAACAAAACTGTCTGTCTCTTTCAGCCTTCTCCGGAGGTGCAATCTTCAATATTGCCGCAAATCAGCATTGGTGCTGAAGTATTGGAAACCACCTCCCGCTTTTGCTACCTTGAGAGTGTGATGTCGACTGATCAGCAGCTACACAGTGAGTTGCGTATTCGCGTGTCGAAGGCGGCAGCGGCATTCGGGAAGCTTGAGTACCGAGTGTGGAACAACCATCAGCTTAGCATTGGCACGAAGCTGATGGTGTACAAATCCATGGTACTGTCCGTTCTTCCATACGGCAGTGAAACGTGGACGATGTACCGGCGGGATGTGCGATATCTTGAGCGGTTCCATCAGCAGTGTCTGCGACGAATTTTGCGGATCGGCTGGGGCGACAGAGTTGCAGACACGGAAGTTTTGCGCCGAAGTGGGATGTATGCAGTGGACGGCATACTTTTACTGCGACACCTGAGATGGCTCGGTCATGTGAGCCGTATGGATTCGGCGCGGATACCGAAACAACTTTTATACGGTCAGCAGAGTGTTGGGAAGCGGCGTGCTGGGAAACCAAAGTTACGTTACCAGGACATGATTAAAGTGAGCCTCACACGTTCTAATCTTGATTGCAGATCATGGGAATCGAAGGCGGTTGATCGTGGTTCATGGCGCGATCTAATCACGAAGGCAGTTGCTGAAGTGCGGGAGAAAGCCCTCATGCATGCAGAGAGGAAGCGGCAAGTGCGGAAGCGGCAAGCACCGATGAATTGTACTCCATCGACATCAAGCGCATGGTGCTGTAGAACTTGCGGTCGTGCGTGCCTTAATCAGGCAGGCCTAGTGAGCCATGAGAGAGGTCACTCGGGACCACTGCCGAAGCGACGACGGGTCCCGCAGTGAACGTAGGCAGCACCGGCGCAGCGTTTGTAGGCACGCTGAATTCGATTTACTAACCGTATGCTTGCATGCTAAGTCTCTTTATTTCAGGTGGTGGGTTTTCGGTTCTGTCCTAATGCTTTTCTTTCTCATATAAATGTCCAGTGGGCCATGCGCTGTGCCATTTGGGACCACTACAGAAGCGACGACGGGTCCTGCAGAGAATTACGGCGAGCCGGCGCAGCGTTTGTAGGCACGCTGAATTCGAGTTACTAACCGCGTGCTTGCATGCTAAGTCTCTTTATTTCAGGTGGTGGGTTTACGGTTTTTACCTCAATGCTTTTCTTTCTCATATAAATATCTCCCTGTACTCTATTCCATTAACTTGCACACCTCGCTTAAGCCAATTGTATTCGATTTTCATAACATTTTTGTGTTCGTGGCATTCCGTGAACTATACTTCCTGACCTCGTGCACTTAGCTAGGATTTGTTTGTAAACAACTTATTACATATGCTATTTAATTAAGGTTTATGACACCGTTTCCTTATGCATTATTCGAGTTTTTCTATTCCCTTTTCTCTCTCCTTTTCTCTCTCAAGTGGTTGGCTGTTGATTGATATTCCTGGTGTGGCTGAGCTTGATGTGCATATTGACAAGGTGCCTACCTTTCTATTACCCACTACCTCATCCATACTGGCTCCAGGAGACAGTTGGTCGTTGCTGGAGGGGACAGGGTGCACGGTCGTTGTGGCCGTGCTAGGCTCGAAGTATGGCTCTATGCACTCAGTGTAGAGCGGACTGCGGTCCAGCCACCGCCTTGTGTGCGCTTGATTTCCCCAAATACAGTGTGCTTGTGTTTGGCTTTGAAGGAGTGTGGGCCGGCTCCGTTGATGAAACGTGGTTCCCATCCGCATGGCTCCCGGTCTTATTCCTTCGGGTTTACACTGGATATGTGGTGTGTGGTTGAAGCTGTGGGTGGTGCAGCGCAAGCCATCCATGGTCCCTCTGTAGGCGCAGGCGTCCTGTGGCTGGCTACAGTGACAGGCAAATCCGAAACCGGATGCCGCCAACCATATACGCCCGATGCTGATGCTGATGTTGCATTAATGATGCTTCCCAACCGCACTTGGACTAAAGCAACTTGCACTTAAACTAGGTCATTTTACACTGGATAAATTTCATTCCACTCTAATAGCTTTGTTCTGCCTACCTGAATAATCTTCCATTAACTTGCACATGTTGCTTACGCTAATTGCGCTTATCCTCGTTAACTTTATTGCGTTTGTAGCATATTTCGAGTAACTTGTGGACAGTTTGTACATGTCGCTTAATCGATGATAATCAGCTTACTTCATATGCTACTTTAACGAAGAGATGTCTGCATAGCCGTATGCTTTAACAGATATACTTTTATTAACAATGTTATTTCAAGCGATTGGCTGTAGCATTATATCCTCGGTTTAGCTGCGCTTAATACGTATGTTGACAAGGTGCCTACCTGTCTATTACCCACTACCTCATCCATACTGGCTCTAGGAGACAGTTGGAGGGGACGGGGTGTACGTTCATTGTGGCCGTGCTAGGCTCAATGTATGGCTCTTTGCAGTCAGTGTGGAGCGGACCACGGTCCAACCACCGATTGAGTGCGGTTGATTCCCCAAATATGGCGTGCTTGTGTTTGCCTGTGAAGGAGTGTGGGCTGGCTCCTTTGATGAAACCTGGCTCCCAACCACATGCGTCCCGGTCTTATTCCTTCGGATTGATACTGGATATGGGTTGTGTGCTTGGAGCCGTAGGTGGTGCAGCGGAAGCCACCCATGGTCCTTCTGTAGGCGCAGGCGTTTTGTGGCTGTCCCTGTGGAAGCCACAATGACAGGCAAACTGGAAACCGGATGCCGCCGGTCATGTATATATATATATATATATATATATATATACATCGAATAAATTTATTCGGGTAAATCAATTGGAATATTCATGACTAAGATGGAATCAATTCTCGGGGGTACACGTAGGTTCCAAGTGGTCAACACCGTTGACGCCAATCATCTGGTATAAATGCAGGTCGCAAGTAAACTGCAAATCCTTTTGCTGAATGGGTATATCACCAAATCGCTGTAACAGTAGCTGAAGCCGACGAAAATGGGAACCCCAGAGTAGGAGACGCACCGATGATACACAAGAAGGGAAATCCCTTACGACCAATTTTATGCAAGAACAACTCCCTATATAGCAGGGTATCTCGTTGGTTGGAGAAATTGTAGAACCATTTCGTAAACTCCGGGTCACATATATTTTGAATGACTCCTTCGAATTAGTCGAGATACTGGACCATACGTCAGTACACAGAGAGCGAATATACTCGACAGACGTGAACTCACTTCTCACAAATGTACGTTTGCGCGAAACTATTGACGAATTATGCGGTTTTGTTTTGAGTCAAAACCTGTCTGTTGGCATTCCTTCTGAGTACCTCAGTGACCTGAGGTTAACATGCACAGAAATTGTTCGGTTTGAGTTTGAAGGATCCGCATGCAGGCAAGTCGACGACGTTACAATAAGAAGCCCACTAGGCCCGGTTCTGGGGAAAAATATTCTTTGGACTGATTGAGAGTAAGTTCGCTAGCATTATTAGTGAAGCTAAGCTGTATAAACGTTTCCTGGATGACATATTAATCTTCACTACCGAGGAGCATTTTAACAATATTGTCACCCTGTTGAATTCGACTCACCCCAACCTCTCCGTTTCCTATGAGAAGGAAAGGCGAGATAGCCTCCCGTTCTTAGACATTCTCATCAAAAGGGGAGTCTGAGGTACACTCCAACGCATCGGCTTCCGTAAGGCAACTTGAAGTGCGCAACAAATGCATCGTACGAGCTTCGCACCGGTTGCATACAAATGCGCTCTCGTCAGAACCCTGTGCTACAGTGTCAGACTTATATGCAGTCGAGTGGTGCGGCAGAGTGAAGAAAAGTTCCTACATATGACTTTTTGTCAAATGGGTATCCAAAGGAATTTCTTCAGTTATATTGTAGACCTAGCAAAGAGAAGCTATTAGTACAAACGGTGAAGAAAAAAGACGTTTTTATTTCTGCCATTAAAAGGAGACAATGTTTCAAATGAAATTGGTCATAAAATTTGGTCTGATGTAACACGCACTTATACCACCGCGTATCTACGAATCTTTCACACAACACGGAGAGTGGAGCTCAACTACCGTCCGGACAGTTCGTCAGTCGGTTTGGCCTCTCATATTATTTACCAGTTCACCTGCAGCTGAGGTGACGTACATATAGGCAGGACCGACAGGCGACTGACCCAAAGGGTAGCTGAGCATTTCCCAAGGTGGTTTAAGCAATGGTACAACCTTGAGGGATCAGATGGAGAGCCGGAACCCAGCGTCGTCTATTGCAAAACTCCTCGTGATGACATGACATCATGTGGATCCATGGAAGGCTTTTAAAGTGCTATTGATCAATTGCAACTCGAAACCGCTGGCAATCAGTGAGGCATTACTGATTGCGGTAAACCGGCAGGTACCGTGCGCGCAAAAGCACCTGAGACAGTCTATCAGATTGCCTTGGTCTTGATTGCTCAACTGTGATTTACCCGCATAATTTCGTTTCACATATACATACATTAACTCTTAAAAAATGCATTACGTTGGCGACTTATGAGAGTAATCGAAATGTTAACATGTTGTAACCTTTGTCTTTTGTCTGCATTGACCAAGTGGGTAAAGGGGAAGACATGTATAAACGATGTGCCTAGATCAAGGAAAAATTACGGATGTTTGCTAGCATAACCTCAGTACCGAAGAAAAGTACAAATAAATATCGACGGATTGCATTCACCTCGGTGGCTTTGAAGGTTTTGGAGAAAATAATTCTTGACTAATTGCTGGCCCAGTCCCGTTTGGATGATCCATATCAGCTTGCGTATAGAAATTCAAGATCCACATAAGGCAGTAAGTTGCCTAGGGCATTCAGTGTTGCCGTCCATGGATAATAAGGATAAATCCACGCCTGTCTGCTTCGTCGACTACTGCAATGCTTTCGGCTGTGCTAACCGTAGATTGATGTTGCAAGATCTACAAACGTCTAGTATTCCAGCTTCTCTAGTATTTTTTGCTAAATGATTATTTCGCCAAACATACTCAGGTCACCAGGTTTGGCGGCCAAAGCTCCTCACCAATTATCAGAATTTCTGGTGTCCTTCAAGGAGCGATTTTCTCACCATTCATGTTCTACATCCACGTTAGCTATATACCTGTCCCAGAAGTAACCATACTGGTGAAATATGTTGGCAACCATATTATCGGTGTGTATTATCAAACCTCGGCCTCCTCAGCCAAGGTGCAAAGTTGTTTAGACGAATTAGTGTAATTGTCAAAAACCCGCTGCTTGACGCTGAGGGTGTCCAAAAGCAGTGACATACTGTTTTCGCTTCATTACCAGGATCTTGTCACAGAATGTCATAACCTTCAGTTTGATGGTGACAGCTTGAGTTCCTGTACTTCAGTATCGTGGAGTTACGCTAAGACACGAGTTGCCGTGGTCACTCAAGGTGAACAAAATATTCACCAAAGTCAGGCGACTTTAGTTTGTGGTCGCTCGATTACGAGCATTCTGCCTATCATTCAGTTTGATTCTGAAATTCATCACTGCTCGTATTCTGCCACAGTGGACTGGAAAATCACAGGATAACAATAAGCTGTCCTGTGTAGGCGTTTCAAGCTGTTTGAGTGGTTACTGAAGCAACTGTCTCATTGAAATGGTATTCCAAAGCCAACTATGGTAGAAACACTTGCATCCATGCACAGAAATTCATGCACTAAATTTGCCTCTAGCATAATCTAATTCCAATAAGATAAGGTTTTGTATTGAGAATGTGCAAAGCCTGGACACACGATTGATAGAAGGTGAGCGCGGGTTACCGTGTGAAGCTCGATTGGCTAAATTGGGTTTGTTCTCAATGAGAAGACGCAGACTGAGAGGGGACTTAATAGGAAGGTTCAAAATCAAATAAGAACCCAGCGGTATAAGGCCCACCGATATGTTTGAACCAGCGACGTGAGTCAACTTGCGGGGCCACTGCATGAAATTGAAGCAGCTTAGATCTAGACTGGAGTTAAGATCCAGGTTCTTCGCAAACCAGGTTGTGCCTGTCTGTAATAAACTTCCTCCTGTTTTATTAGCATGTAAAACGGTGGAGGAATTTAAATGTAGCCTAGATAAACATTGGCTGGCGCTGTTTCCCGAATATCCTTGGGCTTCAGTGACTGCTCCTAATCTCATTACTTCGTCTTACACTTGCTTCTGTTTTTTCAATAATATTTAATCAAGTCGCAGTAATGGGGGCTCTTGTCGCTTAGTGTCACGCGAAACGGGATGCTCGTCAAGCGGAAGCTTGTTTCGTCCCTAGATCCTGTCCTGTACCTGACGTTAGAAACCCTCTTCATTATGTACTCTCCAAATATTTATCTACCTCGACTACTAGAGAAAATGCACAGGGCAGTGTATACCCGCACGTGGGTTTGTGGTTCTTAGGTCCCTCCCTGTCTATTCGGATTTCTACCTGATCAAAAATCTATTATTCAAGGACTAACAGGTAAATTCTGCCAATGAAGTTATATTTTAATTGAACTTTTCCTTTCACTGTTGTTCTGTCGCTTTTGAGTTGCTTTTTTACCTTGTCGATGGCATGTGTCACCTCTAAAATTTCACCCGTCACATATGCATAAAAGCACATTACTGCCTTGACTTGACTCGAATGAATTTGGCTAAACAACTATATTGAGAAACGAGTTTCTTGGATATTAAAAGCCAACCCCCATGCCAGTAAGCTTATTAATAGTTTAGCCCACGTGTGCTAGCGAAGGAGAGATGGAAAACAGCTTAGTTATCGCTCCGTTTAGGTTACCACCTCGATCATTTCATTTCGAATAGACCACTAGGGAGCAAAATTAATACGGTTGGCCAGCACATTCAATTTCAAACCTGGATAACTACCTTGTAATCAGTGGCTTGAACGCAGAGAACGAGTGTTCAGAACTATAAGACTTCATAAGTGATAGCATGCTGCACATTTTGATAAACTAACCCAGTTTACGGGAGCCAGTTGATCCGCACCGGCTGCAACCTGGAAGTGGAGGAATGCCTTTTTAAGTAGCATTACGCAGTCCATGAGACCAGAAATCTATTTATTTCGTGGACGCAAGTAACTGGGGTATGCTTAATAGACCTACTCGCTACTCGATATCCGTACTATTGCCTGAGTGAGGCATCAATCAGAGCACTGTGCCAACAAGGGGGTTATGCTGTTTTTTCCTCCCGATGGTGCCTGCTCTTGTTGGTGGTTACGATGCTAGTGTACAGCCACTTTATCCAACTGCTCCATCAGTTTTCGCAATGTTAACTGCCTAAAATAGAAGTACATGGTTTATCGCCTTATGACATCCGAGGAGAGGCCCAACCGTTGGCGTCAGCGCGAACCGGTGTGACCGCCATCTCTTAAAACTATGCCTCTGGATATGACACGTTTTTAAAGAAAAACATATTTTTATCTATCCACGGCTATTGACCACCTGATCCTCCTCAAATTCGTAACAGCGTTTTGTCTGTAATAACCTTGGCGATTTCCAGCTGCCTGGAGAACATGCCGATATTGGAACAATGGGTAATTACTCCCAAGCTGATTGAATTTTGTGTACCGCGATAAACATGATTGCGTCTTGACTTAGTCAAGAATGTCAACATAAGGCAATCTCGGTCTAATGGCGATTCTACAGTCTGGAATCACACAGTGCAACGTTCGGCCAATTTTCACAAGCACACCAAAACAACGTAAGATAGCTCGCCTTTGGTAGCACGTGACACTGGTGGTAGGCGTATCCTCCTACAAATTATCAGTTATAAATAAACATTAACTTACGTCTCCTGTTATCAACTTTTCCCACTGACTTAACAGACAAACGATAAGTGCCAAGAGATTGCTCATACTGCTCATACCCATCTTTCTTCCGCCCACCGGATTGGACATCCAAGGCTGTTTAAAGGCATACCACCAGTGTCACGTGCTACTAAAGGCGAGCTATCTTACGTTAAGTTTTGGTGTGCTTGTGAAAATTGGCCAAACCTTGTTTATCGTAGTACACAAAATTCAATCAGCTTGGGAGTAATTACCCATTGTTCCAATATCGGCATGTTCTCCAGGCAGCTGGAAATCGCCAAGGTTATTACAGACAAAACGCTGTTACGAATTTGAGGAGGATCAGGTGGTCAATAGCCGTGGATAGATAAAAATATGTTTTTCTTTAAAAACGTGTCATATCCAGAGGCATAGTTTTAAGAGATGGCGGTCACACCGGTTCGCGCTGACGCCAACGGTTGGGCCTCTCCTCGGATGTCATAAGGCGATAAACCATGTACTTCTATTTTAGGCAGTTAACATTGCGAAAACTGATGGAGCAGTTGGATAAAGTGGCTGTACACTAGCATCGTAACCACCAACAAGAGCAGGCACCATCGGGAGGAAAAAACAGCATAACCCCCTTGTTGGCACAGTGCTCTGATTGATGCCTCACTCAGGCAATAGTACGGATATCGAGTAGCGAGTAGGTCTATTAAGCATACCCCAGTTACTTGCGTCCACGAAATAAATAGATTTCTGGTCTCATGGACTGCGTAATGCTACTTAAAAAGGCATTCCTCCACTTCCAGGTTGCAGCCGGTACGAACCAACTGTATTCTAAAAATGGAATTTAGAAGTCTGTCTTCTATCTACATGGCTCGTTGGCTATGGAACACTTAGTAGGCAGAAACACGTGCTCCCGGATACGGTGCATCCACACTTCTGACGAGCTGCCGGACCACATTTTGTCCTCATATCTGTCAGCTATTCTCCGTGACATGCGCACTCTAACTTCATTGGAGACGATACCTTCACGAAGCCATTATTCATTGGATTGGCAACAAGGGGAGCAACAACGAGTGGGCTACCAGACATTGTTTGTACTGCTTTCAATAACAGACAGATAAGTAGAAGTTTATCACTACCAACGGCGGAGAACTCGTGCTCAGCCTGTAGCTAACCACCGCAGCCGCCCCAGTATCTACCAATTCCGTTGCATTCCCCGTCGTTCATTCGCCAGTGATTCATCTAATACTGCAACTGTGCGACTATCAAATGCGTCTTTGTGAATTACAATATTACCAAAGTATCAGGTGGTAATTGATAACAGTAAGCCGGCAACGCTTCTAGTTTCTAAGAAGCACTCTAGCATTTACACAAATGCCCCAGATTTGCTCAAGAAGTTAGCTGAATTGCGGTATCGACATGTCTCAAAAGCTTAGGATATCATTGCTACCATGGAAACATGGCTGTGTTGCAAGACGACGGAAGCGGAGATCAAGCTAACTGGTATGTCTGTTTTCCGGAATGTTCGGGCCAGTAAGGCTGGTTCGGTGGCTCTGCATCCCCACAACGACCGCCTGGCCGCCAGACGTATGTACAAGCAAGCTGAGACTTGGGACGAAACGCGTAATCTTGCGCGACTGCTCAGATACCCAGAAAGCAAGATTGCCCGAAGCTAAAGGTTCGTTTGCTGACTCAGTCCTAGGCCAAATACGCCTTCTACAGCTTCGTATTTATAGTTCAAAAACATAGCAGCTCTCGGCTGTTGGTTGGTTCACTCAGCTTGATTAAATCATTGCACACGTTCCGTCAATATGTTAAGTGACATCTTTAGTACAATCGTGTGCGGTAGGGAAATCTTGCTGAACCAACAACTTCTCAAAGCTATGCGAGCTCCACAACGCCCGGGATGCAACATACATCAGGATTCAAACGATCAAAACAGTGACAGTCTTCTTCCCAGTTGCCTAATCGAAAGTGCTTGGATGTGCTTTTACCGCCCTTTTTAGTCTAATCCTATGCACCACATTTTTATTAGTTGGATAAATATTTCGTTGCTTGCGATAGAGTATCCTTTTTGTAACTCATACCATATCTTAGTGACGGTCTTGCGATGCTTTTGCTGCAAGGCCAAAAGCAGCTGTATGCTTCGGTCCGAAATGCTTCGCGCTTGTCTTGCTTGTCGTGCAATTATCTTTTGGTATATTTGCTGCTTTTATTAACGTTGTTCTACCCTTCTAACTAATCAACTTTCTTTTCCGTATGAATCGGCATACAAACAATCGAGCCCTTCTAAGACGCCATAGGCATCAAGCTCCTTATGGGTCGGCTGACAACAATAGTTGAGGCAGTACGAAGAATCACTTCGGAATTGCTTTTCCGCTGAACACCTTGAAAAATACCTCGTTGCTGGCGATCCGTTTGTGTACAGTTTGGTTCGACTAATCACTTAAAACCTGCCTTGCACTGTCAGGAAATAAATGGTTTTTCTACTTAGTCATTTAAGCTGCTTCCTTTGGCGAGTGAACAATGCGTCAGACGTAGGGTTTCAGTGTTACTCTGTCCGGTCTCTGCAACCTAATATTCAAAGGGTTAGTTGATTGTTCCTTGTTAGGTAATAATACCCGCCGTGTATCTGGGTTGTGACGAGTAATCTCAATTGGAGCCACGGTTTGCTTTGAAGCAAACCTACGCCATTTCGACTACTAGGACCGTTTAAAAACACTGTACTCTGCGACTGACCGGTTTCGTCCTGATTTGGACTCGTCAGGTATAGGTAGAGAAAGCTTGAGCTGAGAGGTGAGCCCAACACAGTAGTTGACGGCCTTCGTCTTGTTCACTAGGCCAATGCTCCACAGCAGCACTTGACACAGCGGTTAGAAGTTCGATATTGGGTATTGTAGTAACCGCCGTGCATCTAGATTGCGACACGCCATCTTCATTGGGGCTACAGTTTTGTTTTGAAGCCAACCTTCGCCATTCCCATTATTGTGACCGCGTCTGATGTGCAGGGTTTCGGAATTGCTCTATACCAACAGCGGACGAAATCGGTTGGTTGTATAGGGCAGTGTTTGGAGAGCGAGAGAGAGGGTAGCTCTGGAAGTATCCATCAAAGCATCAGATAGCTGATGCTGTTCATGGATGGCAAGTTCAGACGCTTCGTCCACTCACAGTGCATAACCGTATAGTGCTCCGGTTACGATATCAAGTGGTTTACATGTATAAGTTAAACGACTAGGATCTACAGCACCGTTCTCACAAAATGATCTTTGTGAGTTGATCCTGGACTATCTTAACAATTCGCAGCAGCCTGAAATAGAATCAGATAATAATGGGCAAAACTTGGGCTCTTACGGAGAGCTCTACCAGCATGCACACCTACGCGGAATATACCACTTAAGTTTCGCAATCATGGCAGAGACAAGCGCTCGCTGGTTTACAGACTTCGCTACTTCGAGCAACCAAAAACTAAAAATCGTTGTATCGTTTGCTTTACGAATAGCGACAGAGGGCTAGGAGTATTCACTGAACACTACCGGCGTTTGCGTGCTGATGCTATCACAGTTTATCAGACGTTCGTTAAAGCTATCCAAGCGCGCTGTCAATTTTCAAAGCTCAGCTGTAACAGCAATCTGAGAGGCCACTGTTTCCATCTAGTGGAACGATACAGCCGCTTGAGGTATTGTCAGAATTCACTCTTGATACGGATTTGCCACACCTAGAAATCTAAAATATATTGTCTCCGCCCCTATAATAGCCATGTTCAAAGATCTTGTCGACAGTGCGCCGGCTGCACGTGAACGTATCTTTACAACCCACATGGCGTATACGCATATCAGAAAACCGAAGCAAATTAAGTGACACCAGTTTTGCTGGTCAAACCAAAGGTGATAGCCTTGCAATCGTATATAATCATGTGCAAACGATTCAGATGGTCAGAATCTTTGATCAACAACTTCACTGTCAATGGATGCTCACTGGTTTATTTTGTTTCCCGTATTCCATTTGGAATTCTTGTCCGATCATCTGGTGTGATATGTCAAGGTTCTACTGTTTTAATCATACTCTACTAATGACCAGTAACCATTGGACGGGACCAAGACTGAAGTCATCTACTCAAATGGTGATGTTTATAGATACGCCCTTCCTCATAACCAAACCAATACCCGTGCTCTGTGGACGATCAGCAAGATCCTCCTTCAGCGTTAATTGCAGATTTCTTTTCACTGCATACGACTGAGACAGTGCTTTTACAAGGCGTGAGCGGTGTGTGAGCCATCGGTTCATATTTTATGTTCTGTTTCACGGCATTACGCTTCGATATGCGTGGAATATGCGTATCGGATATTGACTTCTCTATAAGCACGTTGACACGGCGTATGAATAGTAAACCAACAATCTGGTCCGTTTAAAATGTGGATGGTGATAATCAAGTGTCAAACATGGGTAAGAAACATACAGTCCGCAGCTCGTCGACCTACATTACCTTGAATAAATGAGGCTAGCCAGGCTATGCAAAAACGCACTCATATACGCAAATGTACAGCGTGAACACCGCGAAGTGACAGGCGCCATCCAAATTTGGCCATCCATGCCGAGTAAAACTTAATCTGTTGTAATAGGTTTTGTTAACCTGTTAACTTTCCGAAAGCAATACAATTAAAACGTCTAGACTACTGCCAACTTGTTTTGTGATTTGATTCTCAGGTTGAACATCTATTAGGGAATATCAGCCATATTGCCTTTCCTATCTGCAGAACGACTGGAGAAGCTACTGGCCGATGCTTCCTTTGGACAGCATTTTTTATCCGATGCTATTGCTTTACATGAATGCGTCACTGGACTTAAAGTCAAAAAGTACTGTATATGGTTTGATGGATGTAAGATGCTTTCAGTCTGCCGTCTCTTAACACAACGTTTAGTGACCGTTACCGTCGATGTATGGACACTAATTAATGGAAACCTGAGTGGTCAACCGGCCCTGGAGCCTCGCATTGGCTAGCTGGTGACCTTACCACTAGTTCTTCATGCTCAGTACGTACTGTTTGTCACCATGCTAATGCATTCATGAGTGAGTTTGTAGGGCTGTTTGTAGGTTCGGATGGCAGCAGGTTAACAACCTAAACTGTGTTTTAGATTGATAGAAACAAAGCTAGGATTGCGGCGTGGGAATTGAATAACATTAGACAAAGTCCCAGCCACTGACGCCACCGGAGCATACTTCAAAGCAGGTAGCGGTCCAGTGAGATGATTTGCGACAATCCGAGAAACCAATGACCGACGTTTTTGGTACTTTTGAGCTAATGAAACCGCATTCTGATCCATGTGTAAATGAATAACTAAATAACCAAAGCGTTTAGTTTTCGTCAATGCAAGAGACTATTCCCACCTAAGGAAAGATCAAAAGCATAAGAATTTTTTCCTTAATTCCCCTCCACCTACTGGATGGTAGTATGTGCTAGGTTATGTTCAGGACAGCTTTGCATATGCACTTTATTCAGAGAGAAGTGGTGACGATTGTACCGGGGTGAGATCCTCCCTTAACTTATGTCCCGTCGATCTGAACCAGTGCAGTCTGACCAGAAGGTGGAAATGGGATTTTAGTGGCTCAGTCAGTCATTCAATCTCCAGCTGAGGCGTATTCCAACTTAATAAATCGATTGAAACCTATTCAGAAGTCCCAGTTCATAGTGGACTCAGCGAAGAAATAAATTAACGATAGTAGCAAGTTATGAAAGAAATGACTATAAAATGGTTACCAATAAAGATAAATGGAGCAGAAATGTCTGGCAAAAAATAATCCAAAAATATAGGCACCAGTTTGAAAGAGATACATAAAAGTTGGCAAGTGATCTTGAAATTTCCCTAGTAGTTGAGCTGGGACATCTAAAAATGCGGAAATGTGAAAAGTATTTCAGAATGAAAACGAACAATCTACTAGCAACAGACTCTGGCGTTAGGTACAATGCGAGCGAAAGTTGCATTATTTGGTAAGTGTAAACACATCAGTTTATGACGCAGGGATAATAAAATAAGCAATATAGATGCTGGCGAATGATAATTTCTAAATCAAACGAAGTCTATAAAGTGTGATATAACATAGTAGTAACATTAAGTATAATTTACAGCGATATGCGCCTTAGGAGCATGGAATTTTACTAATTTACTTGAGCACATACCTAAGGAATCATAGAAAACAAGCTGCGAGATATAACATCATGGCCACATTGCGTGTAGACTCGGAGGTGAGTCCTGTCGAGTTACTCACTTACTTACTTACTTACTTACTTACTTACTTACTTACTTGCTTACTTACTTACTTACTTACACACGTAACATGAAGGACAGGCAGTTAATTTCGTTAATTTTATTCACGTTTGATCTCCTTTTCTGTCATCTGGAGTTTATCGTGATTATGTTGATAAGGAGGTTATTTTATATGCTATTTAGTGAATAGTTAAGTCGGAATATCCGCATGCTTTATTCCATTTATTTCATTTAATCTCGTCATTCCAAGTACCTGGTTGCTGCTTGACATCCCCGGTGTGGTTGCACTTGGTGTGAATGTTGACAAGGTGCCTACCTGTCTATTACCCAACACCTCGTCTATACTGGCTCAAGGAGACAGTTGGTCGTTGCTGGAGGGGACGGGATGCATAGTCCTCTTGGCCGTGTCAAGATCAATGTGTATTTCCATCCAGTGTGGAGCGGACTACGGTCCAGCCACCACCTTGTGTGTGTCTGGTACGCAAGATTTTCTACATAGATAGACAGAAATACTGCTACTGTTCGTTTTGAAGGAGTGGGGGCCGGCTCCGTTGACGAAATATGCCACATGCCTCCCGGTCATGTTCCTTCGGGTTTACACTAGATATGCGGTGTGTGAATGGAGCTGCGGGTGGTGCAGCAAAAGCCACCCATGGTCCCTCTGTAGGCGCAGACTTCCTGTGGCTGTTCTATGGAGGCTTCAATGACCAGCAAATCCGGAACCGGATACCGCCAACCATGAATGATGTCCACTGCTGCTACACAAAGGTTTATGGTTACTGATGTACAGATGAGAATCAGATGATACATAAGCACACAGGTTGAATCTGGAGGACTAAGGATAATGGGCACAGCTACAAAACGATGCATGGTAATTCTTCCTCACGTTTTTCGTCGTTGCGGTATCCCCAAATCTTGAACACGCTTTCAAACCCTACTACATGGTGTAATGGTGGTATGTTTTTCGATTACTTTCCACGCGTAGTTACCATCCTAACATGGTGCGGAAAGTATCTGAGCTAAGTCAAGTATTTATAGTCCCCGCCATGGCAGAAAGAACGAAAGAAAGTAAGGGCATTCAATAGAGTAGACGACAGACGTTGATGACAGACGTTTTCAAGCACCCGTGACAATCAGATACTGTCGGTGAAGTCTGTCGCTGTTCGATATTTCATTGACTGATATGTTGGACACCATTTTTGGAACTTGGTGGTAATGGCCATGTAGTTAAGTGGTTTTCTGCAGTCTTGCATCTCTCACTCCGTGCACATGTGCGTGCTGTGCCAGAATGATAACAGGGATCGATATATGTCATTCAAAACAGTATACTGAGATATACTTTGATATTATCGTGTAGCTGATTTCGCGTGTGAGGAAACGACCACCGCATTTCGGAGGTCTCAGAAACCATGAACGTAGTTGTGACCAGCGTCTCACTCGCATCCTCCTTGAAGGCTTGCACGCAAAGTTGACTGAAATAGCAGTGGCTTATGTGTAATCAATCGAATGGAAAAGAACAGTTAATAAGTTACTGTTGTTAAAAACAATGGTCACTGGTGTATTGTAACTAAATAGGAGAAGAGCTTTCTGGGCCTGTATGATGACCAGTTAATCAGCAATAAAGAGAAAAGCAAAATCGGAGCCTGTGAATTGTCGAGCAGAATTTTGATCGAAAGAAGTGTTTCTTCAACTATTGATACATTCGGAAAAGGTACGCGAGTTCTGATCTTCTGAGATTTGTGCGGGTTATGTGAGGAAACAAGGGCATAGTCGACGCGGTCTTCTAACACAGTTAACATTGAAGTAGGGACAACACGTTCCGGGACAGAATTCCAGTTGTGACAGCCACGCGGAGAAAAAACGACCCAAGGACATCCCGAGAAGCTGTCAGTTTGCGATGGCTGCCACTGAGGTTGCTATTACTACTAAACTTCAGTATGTGTCAACACCCTTGAATAGGATCCATTGTGAATATTAACTACTGTTTGTTTGGCGAAGAAAGAAGCTTTGCACATCCATCGAAATTTCTTCAACCCAGCACAACAGCCTGTTCAGTCAAACTGCGTACTCTGTGATATTTCATCAGTGGAGTTCCATCTTTGTGGCTGATATTTACCCATATCGCAATCACACCGTAGTCAATCAATAGTTTTGATACATCACAACGTCCCCATAGAAACGTTGCCGTTTTCCAATGAAAGCTGTCTGCACACTCGATCTCAGTTATCGAGGCAGACGTTGCAAGTCTGTGACCTAATTGTTGGCCTAAAGCTGCTGAATATTCGAACCAACGGGCCTGAGTGCCGTATTCAAATGTAGGGTCTATGCATGCACCGCGTATTTGTGGAGTGCCCGGATGCTATTCATAAGAGTCCTACGTGTTCACTTTTCTCTAGGTGCCATTTTGGATAAATCGGAACAAGCGGGTTCTACTTAAATCAGAAAATTAAATTCCCTTTGGCGAGGGATGTCCTGCGGTTCACGATCGCCCAACCATGTGCTGTGGCGAATATAGCGCTTTGCATCATGCTAAGCCGGACTGAAGTAGCTTTTGGACTGACCGCCCAACTGGTCCCGCAGGGTGATCATGGTGAAAATTCAAAACATTGTAAAGTTCTCAGCAAATTTAGATTCATATTAGTGGACTCACCGCGGTTTGCGCAGTAAAACACGTAAGTACACTGTAAGTCAAGTTTTGTTCGTTAACGAGTATGTGTATCTGTTTACACCGAATTCGTGGGGGCCGGAGAGCACAATATTTATCTGCGTCCTGTTGTCACTAAGTGAACAGAAATCAGATCAGGTAACGCAGGTGTTGTACTGCATCGAGTAGTCCTTTGTTAAAAACGGGTAGCTTCTACTCAGAAATTACAAAAGTTGAAAGGGCGTTCCAGGGGTAACAAATTCGAAAGGAAAATACTTCCGGCGCCATTCCATCCGACCGTATTGCGTATCCAGTTTCAGTTGGTGACTCCATACTTTTGTGTTGCGGCTAAGTTTCAGGAGGTGACGACAAGCGCGACAGGAGTTTTACAAGACCTGCTGCACCAGAATGAGGTCGTCCCGTAGACGGCGGTAACTTTTGCTGTACACTCCCAAATTTTTCCTTTGCGGATGGTGTGGCAGGTGGAGCAAGCCCTTCACATTTTCGTTGCCCTTCGCTATGCCGTACCCAATGCAAGCAGCTCACATTTTAACAATGGTTGGCAAGTCTGAATCGCGGTACTCCAACTGAGGTCTCACATACACATTGAGCTTTTGGGGAAGATGGAGGGGTCGAACCGCCCGCATGCCCTTCGTACAAGACCGACGTGTTAGTTCGTCGTTTTGGACGCCTTCAAATATTGCGCCGAACAGCCGAGGTCGTCTTGTATCATCATTGTAAGCTTGCGTTCCTGTGGGGCAGTTCACAGTATATACTCTGCAAGCTTAGATGCGTTCGTGGACTTGGGGTGCAAGTGTACAGAATTGCACTTGTCCGCGTTATACCAAAGTGGATTTGCCTATGACTATTCAAAGGCACTGTCTGTCTATCTGCAACACATCACGATCGTCCTGACAACCGATCGTCAGACATATCTGGATGTCATCGGCGAAAAGCAGGAACTTCGATTCGATGACACACGAGAGGTCGTTGAGGAAGATTAGGAATAAGCGCGACCCTAACACCGATCACTGTGGGACACTGTAGTCCACGTCGATAGCATCAGAAAATGCACCCTTAACCCAAACCTGAAGTCGCCACTGAAGCAGTAAATTTCCTATCCATCCAAGGACTGAGTTCCCAGTTCCATACTTATTCAGCTGTTGGACAAGGATTCGGTGATCTAAGCAGTCGAAGGCCTTAGAAAGTCGAGGTAGAGTATATCTGTGCCGGTGCCACTCTCGACTATTTCGGTCCAACTGCCACGCGCAATCAGCAGCTTGGTAGTACATGACTGATGCTAACGAAATCCGTGTTGTTCATGTGCTATGATATTAGACCTTTCAAAGTAGCCCATTAGCGTCTCAACTATGATCGATTCCATCACCTTTGAGAGAATCGTGAGAAGCACTGGGCGATAGTTGACAGGCTCCGAACGGCTACCACCCTTGAAAATTGTGGTGATGATGCCATGCTTCCACAGGTTAGGGACCTGCTGTTCATGTAAACATTTTTGCAACATCGAGCTAATGGCTCAGGTATTTTCGTAGCTGCCTCCTAAGTACTTTCGAGGGAATGCTGTCAACACCGGGGGAAGTACAGGTTCTCAACGAAATCGTTTTCCTCAAAATGGTCGTCGAACTAAAGTGATGTGTGTGAATATTGGTATCTGGGGGATGGGACAGGTATGCGACGTATGCTGACGGCTCGTCTAAATATTGCAGCATATTGCAGCCGTTGAACGTTGGTTTCATCCTCGGCAGGTTGAGCACATCCATCTGCCGATATTAGAGGGGGCACACCATGCTTCACATTCCGGAGGCTATTCACAAACCTTTACAGAAGCTTGTTGTTAACACAAAACCCTTCTGCTAGGCTCTGCTTGTGTACTAAGTTGTACTGACGCACAAGTGTGGTGCAGTGATTACGATGCACTACATAGCAGTTCCAGTTTTCTGGGTTATGGTACGCCTTGTAGATATGCCACGCTGCGTCTCTTAACGCCATGCGTTTTCGGGTTCTGCTCCTAATAATTGATGATGCTATTGTAGAACGAATGGGCTGGTTTACAGAAGCGGATGTAATCGATGGCTGAACTTGACATCAAACTTCGTCCATGAAGTATCAGTGGAGCAATTGTCCGAAAAATCCCAAATGGCATCCCAAACAAGTTCTGTAAGCACATTGTAGTGTGTGATTGTTCGAAACAAGCCACTGTGTTCTTGTGGATATTCCGCATAATACATATAATCGCAAAGTATTGTTACCTGATCACTTCGTCTTAGAGGGCTCTCCATCTTTGATTTCTCGATATTGAGCTGTTTGCTCGTAAGTACTAAATCAAACACAGATGGCTTATTTCCAGTTCTGAATCGGGTGGGTGAACTAACATGGCCGAAGAGCCAAATGCCTGCAATATACTCTTACAGATCGGCATTAAATTGCTCGTTGGAGGAAGCCGGAATTTCCAAATCCTGAACACTGAAGTCACCGGAGATGAGAACATGGCTGTATCGTCGTCGAACTACCCACCCCAATACAAACTTTAGGCGGGAGTCCGTCTCTGGGGTGAACATTGGGGGACGATAAACTGCCAAACTGCCAAAAGGCAAGTGTCGTTACGCCTTAGTCGTAGACTGTGCCAGAGCACGTCTCTAAACAGCGTTTCCGGATCTTCCACCAGTTCACATTGAAAGTCATTACGATAGTATAAAATTACCCCACTGCCCTTACAGGGTCGATCGCTTCGAATAAGAGGCATATAATGTATCGCGACTTCCACGCCGGTAATTGCTGAATGCAGTCAAGTTCCAGTTGCGAACATGAGTTCCCAAGCGTATGATGGTTGTCGTAGCCGTTATTACGCAAACTTGCTCAGGAGACAATTTGCGTTGGTGCACAAGCAGGAAAGTTTCATTTTTCTTAGCAACGAATAGTAAAATGTGTGCTTTTCGTATGATGTTGTGTTGACTGGTGAAAGGTCGGCAACCAATCGTTTTTTGAGTGGGGCGATGCCGAATTCATCTATGTCAGATCCAGCGATCCCTCCATTACCACTTTGCTTCTCTCTTTGTATATAATCTTTGGGCTGTGTTTTTACCAGTTTCGTTGGCTAGTTGATTGAAGTCATCCGAAATGTTATGTGGAGGTAGTCCGACTATGTTGCTGCTTTCTTATGTTTGCTTAGGGGAAGCTGCTTTGATCCGTAGCTCGAAAGGAAGGCTGCTACGGCCGGCGTACCAGCTCTAACACCCTAGCTGACGGTTGTGCGGATTGAAGCACTACTCACAATCCTCGGGCACTTTTCTTTTTAATTTGGTGACCTGCGTTGCCTCAAGATCGATTGCGCTAGCATATACAAATAATTGCATTCTTGAGTATATATTTGAGAACGATCCTACTCATATTAATCCGTCTAACCAATTCTGTTTTCTCCTTTGACGCACTAGTTCGTAGATGCACTACACCTTTCAATCTGATGTCTCTGTACCATCGTCGTCACTCGCCAAGATTTTCCATCAAATGGTGATTGGCCTATCGGCAAGTGCGTGCATGCATTATTATGTTTTTTAATTCCCCATACTTTAGCTTCTTCTTTGTTTCATTGTTGGTCATGATTGGGCTGATCTCTTGTGGTGACGGATTACAGCTTCCAAGATAAAAAGTATGCCCATGCGAATCATACTGCTACTGACTCGCTGGATTAAAACAAAAAGTGCCACACTTGATTGATCCACATGATGGAATGGGCTGAGGCTCTATCGCCTATAATGTAGCATAAAACAACCCTAAAAACATTTGATACCCAGGCTGATGGCCTATTTACTATTTCGCCACACAGGCACAGAGCCAATTGGAGCATGGAAGTGCGGGTGAAACCCATCGTGGGAATACCCTGCATGGAGGCAAGTCCCCTGGGGACAGTTCCATGGATGACCGTATTACTTTACTTGAACTTTCCGCAAAATCTACATTTATTGTTGTTCCCAGTTGCTTTATCTCTCTATTTTTTCCAAACTGCTAATCATTTCAAAAACCCATATGGGAACCGTTGATCAAAAGACGAATAATTAACTATATTATGCGATCACGTTGTACCTGTTGATAAGACCACCTAATTGGTCTGTGCCTCGCACTGCTGAGGAATAAGCCTTAATTTATTTATTTATTTATTTATTTATTTTCCAGGGACAGGGTCTCTCGGATGTACTGCCGCTGCTATTTGTCGTGAGCGGTCGCTTCGCGCTCATCATGACCTCTACCTTCGGGAACACCGTGTACAAGGATGGTCTTGTCCCGAATTCCCTATCGGTGTTCTTCCAAGTCGCGCTTCGCCTGTTTACGCTTACTCCACGGGATCTCCGAAGGCGAGCTATCGATAACAGGATAGCTTCTGTCTCGCGAGTGGAAGTAAATATAACACGGAGAATTCTCCGTTCACCGTAGTGTTGTGAGTTTGGGTGGCGCGTGATCCGTGTCAATTTGCCGGGCTTACCTACAACACATATGCTGTCACATATGGAGTTCCACTGGTTCACATCATTTAGTTGTTTTCCTATTGAGGAATTTGACGCTGACCCTGAAACTTTGGTGCAGATTACTGACGGTACACTTTGTATAGCTCGGATTGCTGTCAGTTTGTCTGCATACAACCGGTGGAGACTGTGAAACTTCATTTGCGCTTTCTTCAGTTACTTTAGGCGCAGTTGGCGTAACTGAAGACCTACGTTTCCGGTTGGCCTTGGCTGAAATCATGTCCCATCCATCAACAATGTCGACATCCATCTGAAATTTTGAAACAGTTTGGAGGGTGGATGAGGCCTTGACCGTACTTATCCAAATCGGACTGATAGTGGTTGTTTTAGGTCTATTTGTGCTACTGGTAACGTTTACTTCGAAAGCAACAGGGAACGCATTTTTGATGCCCTGCCCAGCATTCATCCACTGGTTTGAAGCGGAGCCTAATGGAAAAGGTTGGGGTTCCCTCACTGTAAACCTTCTCTCAAATGAATCAACTTTGGTGTTCATCATAACTTTAATCATTGCCACCAGTCTTTCGTGTCTCTGCCCCATTTCATGCACAATCTTAACCAGTGGGAAAACCATTTGTACTTCACAGAACTATAGGGTATATGGTTTTCCATTATGTATTTTCACCTGGCTTATTGTGAGCTTTGACCATTCAGAATGAAACTTGTTGCGGTATTTGAACACTACATTCCGGTTTGTACATTTTTATGGCATGATGGAAAGCCATGGTATGGACTAAGGTTGGTCGTTAAAAACCATTGCGTCGGTAGATAGCTTTTCAATTAGTGGTGTGACTATCTGCTCATCGCTATATTTTCAAGGTCAGCGCGTTCGGTAGTTGCGGGGCTAGCAGACTAGGATTGAGCGAATGGATGGTTTGTTCGTTAATCGCTATGGGATTTAAATAATGCGAATAAGCAAGAGGGACAGGAAATGTTCGATAGCTGATGCGTTTAGCAGGGGACAGCTGTGATTGAAACCATGTCGTATAGATGGCTGGGTAGGCTTTCGTTTGAGACCACAAATATTCCTATGCGGCCCGGGGTCCGGAAAACGCCTCTGTTGCGTTTCTTTGGGAACAGTCCGGAAACCGCGATGTTGAAATTACAGATGATACACAGACGTTATCTCGGAGAGATCGAATACACCAAATAGTGCTGCTGAGGCCGCATCGCATGAGTGTAAGCATACATGTGTGCGGCAGTAAATTCCAGTAGATTTCAAGGCTGGAGATTTTACGTCCTTGCGGTAGAGAAGTATTAACTTGATAGAAAATGTCAAGGTGGACTACGGAGTTTAGTTAAGGCTTCCTTCATTATGAGGTCAGCGATGACGCCATTGCGATAACGAATAACAGCGTTCGATGCAACATAGCAGCAGCTGGCTTTTGCAGTCTCTGTGCTCTTCACTCGACATCCTCTGGTAAGCATCGTGTTTCCAAGGTCAATGTATCACGGTCACTTCCACTTCATTCGATGCCTTCACGTAATGCAAACAATGGAACGCAACAGAAGTTTGTTTGCCCGTAAAGATACCAAATGGAAAGAAACTAAATTTCGTGTTTAAACGTTTTCCTGAAAGCCACTGTGTAGTATTCGTCATCTTCATTTACCCTGACTCTCATCGTCAGATGACACGTGTCGCTGGGTGCTTAGCGTATTCGCATTCTGGGGAACGGAATACGTGTTGTTGGCTGTTTTGCACAACCAGAAATAAAGCGCTGTAATGCACGTATCAGTAAAGAACAGTCACCCAGATGAGCTAATGTTCATTGTTTTACCTTGCCTCATCGTTAACTGCTGTACACAAAGAACAGACCTTAGGACTACTAACACGCCATGTGCTTGAGGGCAGTAACGTTTAAAATACAATCAATGCTATAACTGTTCTGCCACTTCAGACAGTAACGCTGTGCATAGTGTGTTCCATTTCATATTCCTGCTGAGTCTGTGCAAGCAAGAGTATGGTTCACTGGAGTTATCTATTGAAGGATGCAACTGAATGCACTGCTTCATGCAATCTCAGTCTGGACTGCGATGTATAACAACGTGAGTCTCGTTCATCTTCGTCATTGAGACCGTGTCTGAAGTAGCTAAATTTAGGGTATTGTCCGTAGCACAATACTGTACTAAAACGGCCGATGTCCTATTCCTCTGCACTTGTCAGATAATTATACCAGCAGCGTGAATCGGATCCGGGTAGTAAGTACCGCCAGTCGAAGCATTTTAGTTCTGGTAATTCTAGCTTTTCGGTAGTATTCCAGAGCCAAATCTTGACCGTGAGGTCCTGCTCTACAAGCTGTGGATGTGTGCTATTGGTGGCACACTGCACCAGTGGATCAGCGACTTCATAATTGGGAGAAGCTGGCAGGTACAAGTGGATGACAACCTAACGGACTGGAACCCCTCCAGTAACAGTGTGCCCCAAAGGCACAGTGCTGGGGCCGATTTCATTCCGAATCCACCTAAACGATGTGCCTCAGTTGCTTCGGTCGCATGGTGTCCTGTTTGCAAACGACTTGAAGGTTTGGAGGGTCACTGATTATCCCGACGTCCGTGAAGTCCAACAAGCAGGACCTCGACCACCTATCCCGGTGGTCTGCAGAAATTGACCTACCGGTCAACCCGGCTAAGTCCTCGTTTATGAGCATAGCGTGGGGTGGTAATGGCCGTGAGTACACCCTGGCCGGCCAAGCGTTACATAAAGGAGCCGCTGAAAATCTATCAAACACAATCAAATTTCCACAACAACGCTCCCATTGCACCCCGCTAGCTCTTCAAGCAAGCTACGTTTAACGTTCGAACGCTTATGCAGGTTGGATGACAAGCTGCTCTTACGCACACCTTGGAAACCCTCTGCATTGATGTCTGCTGCTAAACCAGAACACGACTACATACATATAGTTATCGGCATCCGTTTCCGGATTTGCCCGTTACCGTGACCTTCATATGAACAGCCACAAGACACCTGCAGTTACAGATGGACCATGGTGAACTTGCGAATCACCACCCACAGCTACAGCCACACACCCCATATCCAGTGTAAACCCGAAGGAATAAGACCGGAAGACGTGCGGATGGGAGCCAAGTTTCATCAGCGGAGCCAGCCCGTGCTCATTCACATGCACACACAAGCAGTTGTATTTGGGGAATCAAGCATACACGAGGCGGTGGCTGGACGGTAGATCGCTCTATACTGAATGGAACTACTCTTTGAGCTTAGTACCACCACGAGGACCGTGCACGCCGTCACCTCAGCACCGATTCACATTCTCCTGGAGCCAGTAATCTAGGTGAAGAGTGTTAGACGGATAGGCAACTTGTCAACATTAACATCAAGCGAAGCAATACCGGGGATGTCCAACAACCTCCAGTCACTTGAAATGACAATGTCAAATGATACTTAAGGAACAAAGCATGCGGATATACCGACGTAACTCTTCGCTAACTATGCATACAAAATAAATTGGTTATTGTTACGTGTTCAACCAATGATCGCTCACTATGACCGTGAACCTGATTGGCCCTACACACACACGTAGATAAGCACGCACACACGCACTCAAGGACACACCCTAACGTTCCGTGCTCACATGTAAACCGTTAAGTGTTCAGTATACTGTGCGCCAGACTGACGCGTCTTCTTGCTTATTCGCTACGAGTTGAAATACGTATTGCGGTTAGAGTCCAGTTGTGATATCTGGCGACGGAGGTCAACATGTCCATGACAAATACTCCACCGGTCTTCTAGTCGTGCTCTACCGACAAACCTTCTCTGGACTCGTGGCATAGATGGCGGAAAACCTTTACGGATTACTTGGAATTGCTTCCAATCTTGAATCCAGCAGTATCTCTTACTGAGAAAAACAAAGTGAAGCTCTTGAGACAGTTTCTGGGAGATGAGGGTCAAATGTATTTCGATGCAGTTCGTATTGATCAAATCTCTCCTACGATAACCGGCGCTTTGGAAACCTTCAGTGCTCTTTGGGGTGCTAGTCAGAATGTTTTTACGGCTAGATACTACTTCTCGAAACTCTGCCAGAAACCAGATGAGAGTATGAACGAGTTCATCGCTCGTGTACTACAAGCAGCATCTGATTGTAAATACAATGAAGTCGATCCAACGAGATTTGATGAGACCATGTTACTCCAACATTTGATAGCCGGAATCTCAGACCAGAGCACGCGGGAGAAGCTCCTTTCACAAGATGATTGTTCACTGACCTGGGAGACGGCCTGCTCGATTGCCCGGCAGAGGGAACACCTTACACAACAACTCGCAACATTTACGCTGAAGGACTCGTCAGATGAGCTGCGATTGATTAACACTACACCAAAATCAAAGCCACCCACTGGCGTCAATTTGTTTGTGTGCTATCGTTGTGGTGAGCAGCACAGTTGTCCATCCGACTGCCGGCATCAGAAGACAGTATGTCGAAGCTGCGGGAAGGTGGGCCACCTGGCGCGAGTGTGTAGATCGGTCAAGCGACGTTCAGGTGGGGCTTATCGAGGAGCAAACCCCATCAAAACTGTGGACGAGTCTGATGGTAGTGACCCTGAATTACCTTCCATTTGGCTTAATTCCGTTTCTAGCATGCAGCCGGCGCCATACACTCTAGAACTTTACATTGAAGGACAAAAGGTACAGATGGAAATCGATACAAGAGCATCCGTGACGATAATCCGGGAAAACGCTGTAAAAACGATCCCGAACTTATCCGCTTGCAGTTCTGTTCTTCGCACATACACCGGTGAACCTATACGTGTCCTTGGTAAATGCTTCGTGAAGGCGCAGTATGGCGACAAAATACGCACACTTCCTGTATATGTGATCCCCGGGGATCGTCCAAATCTGTTTGGAAGAGACTGGATACGTGCTTTCCCGGATACAATGAATGTGGTAAAATTAGTCACCGAGATCTCCGGACTTGGAACATTACTTAAACAACATTCAGCTGTTTTTTCCGAGGAGCTTGGGAAGTTGAAAGAATTTCAGGCTGCGATAAAGCTAAAGGACGGCGCTCGACCAAAATTCATTAAGGCGCGCAACTACCATATGCTATGAGGCCTAAAGTTGTAGAGGAACTAAACCGCCTACAGACTCAAGGTATTATTACTCCTGTACACTTTTCTGACTGGGGAACTCCAATTGTGCCAGTAACCAAACCGGACGGCTCTGTACGGATTTGTGGTGACTGCAAGATAACCATAAATCAAGCATCCATGCTGGTCAGGTACCCCTTGCCACGTATTGATGGCTTGTATGCAACACTAGCTGGCGTTGAAAAGTTTACCAAACTCGATCTGAGTCATGCATACTCGCAGATAGAGCTCGATGAACCTTCGAGGAAACTTACTACCATCACCACGCACATGGGACTATTTCAATATACTCGTTTACCTTTTGGCATTAATTCTGCCCGCGGAATATTTCAGAGAATTATTGACGAGCTAGTGAAGGACATTCCTTTTGCGTGTGCTTATCTGGATGATATTCTTATCTCTGGGCGCTCGGATACAGAGCATCTTCGAACACTCGCGGTTGTGCTCGAGCGTTTGGAGCGAAGTGGATTCAGATTGAAAAGGTCTAAATGTGAGTTCCTTTCACCTTCCGTTTGTTACCTTGGATACCGGCTTGATAAACACGGTTTACATGTTTTAAATGACAAGGTTAAACCTATTTTAGAAAGCCCAGAGCCAAAGAGTTGTGATGAACTCCGTTCGTTCTTAGGAATGCTATCTCATTATCTCCGTTTCCTGCCTAATGCATCGACGGTTCTATCGCCATTAAATGAGCTGTTACACAAAATGTATCGTGGTGTTGGGGTTCCCGTCAAAAAATGCCTTCAATAAAGCAAAACAAGCTCTTGCTTCGCCACCAACGTTAGTCCATTATGACTCTAACAAGCCACTCATACTTCAGTGCGACGCGTCCCCTTGGGGGGGGGGGTCGGGGCTGTCCTGTGCCACCGCATGGACAATGGTTCTTTACGTCCCATAGCATATGCATCAGGCACCTTACAGACGGCGGAGAAGAACTACTCACAACTGGACAGGGAAGCGCTCGCCGTTATCTTCGGAGTTAAGAGGTTTCACCAGTATTTATGGGGAAACGTTTTCGAGCTTCATACAGACCACAAACCATTGATATCCTTGTTTGGAGAAACCAAAGGTATACAACAAATGGCATCACCGAGGATGCAAAGATGGGCTATAATCTTGAGTGCTTACAGCTACAAGATTGTTTATCTTACCGGCGTCAGCAACTGCACAGCTGATGCACTCAGCCGTCTGCCGATCAGGGAAACTGCACATGAACACGACCCTCCGTTTGAACTGGTTAATCTAATGCAACATCTAGACACAACACCGATACGGAGTTCAACAATCCGTCAATGGACGGATCGAGACCCCGTGCTATCAATGGTGAAATGCTTTTTGAACATGGGTTGGCCTCCTGAAGGGACAGTTGAATTACAACCGTTTATGATTCGGAAGAACGAACTGACTCTATTCGACGGCTGTGTTTTTTGGGGCTCTCGTCTAGTCCCTCCCACCGAGGCGCGTTCACAGATACTTAAAGAGCTCCATGATGCTCATCCAGGTGCGGCGAGGATGAAGGCACTAGCGAGAGGGTACTGCTGGTGGCCCAAGATCGACTCAGACATAGAGAACTTACTGAAGAATTGCGATATTTGTCAGGCGTATCAGCGGAGCAAGGCGCCAGGTCCAATACACCCTTGGCGTTGGCCCAACAAGCCCTGGCAGCGTATCCACGCCGACTACTTCGGACCGATCGACGGGACCATGTTTCTTCTACTTATTGATGCACATTCTAAGTGGATTGACGTACATCCAGTTATTCAGGCGACAGCCGAATCCACCATCACTAAAATGCGCTCGTCCTTCGCTACATTTGGCATTCCGGAAACCATTTGTACAGACAATGGTCCGCCTTTTACCAGTGCCGAATTTGGTAAATTTGTCGCCAACAACGGAATCAAACGCGTTAAATCAGCCCCGTATCACCCAGCATCAAACGGATTAACGGAGCGTGCAGTACAAACTGTGAAACAAGGCTTGCTAAAGCAGCGAACGGGAACATTGCGAACAAAACTGGATCGGTTCCTATTCTCCTACCGTTCTACACCCACTGGGGCTACCGGGAAATCCCCGGCGGAATTGATGTTCGGCAGAAATCTGAGAACGAGGCTTCATTTGTTGTTCCCGAACCCGCGTGTTGAAGTACAGGAGCGTCAGAAAAAGTTTGTGTCTTCAGAGGAATCAAAGCCGGAAGTTACATTTCAGGACCATCAACCAGTTTACACCAGGTTACCGCATGAACAATGTTGGCAACCGGCGATTGTGCTCGATTCTTCAGGAAGTCAAAACGATTTTCAGCTTCCGGACGGCCGAGTTGTTCGCCGGCACTCAGATCATGTACGCCCCAGGAGCACTGACACACCTGCCGTGAGTCAGTCACATTCGGAGATCGCAGAGCAAGCTGCAGAGCACAAAGAACACAGAACAACAGGGGAAACTCAGTTACACCGATCGACCCGGATTCGCAAACCTATCGAACGTTTTCAGCCATGACTGTAACGTCAGCCAAAACAGGGAGGACTGTTACGTGTTCAACCAATGATCGCTCACTATGACCGTGCACCTGATTGGCCCTACACACACACGTAGCTAAGCACGCGCACACGCACTCAAGGACACACCCTAACGTTCCGTGCTCACATGTAAACCGTTAAGTGTTCAGTATACTGTGCGCCAGACTGACGCGTCTTCTTGCTTATTCGCTACGAGTTGAAATACGTACTTGTGGTTAGAGTCCAGTTGTGATACTTATCAACAAATCCGCGATAAGTTCAAAACATCAGGGAAATATATTTTTACAAAGTGCCATAAACGCGAAGAAGTTAACGAATCTAACCACGATCTGCCTAAGTGACCTGTGTAAGTGAAAAGGAGCTTATTCAGACAGGCAACTAAATGACTTAACAAAATAAGCATTACAAAATATGGCAAACCAACCACTTGAAACAAAGAAACTGCACACGCAAGCACGCGGTTAATAAATCGAATGCAGCGTACCTACCAAAGCTACGCCGAATCCGCTTATATTCTCACAACGACCCGTCTTCATTTCGACAATGGTCTCCAGTGGCCTGGCTCGTGGCTCACCAGACCTGCCTGACTCTTACAGTCACGACCAAAAGTGCTACAACACCATGCGCTCGACCTCAGTGGAGTACACTCCATCAGCGTCTGTCGTTGCCACGCCTTCCGATCCTTGTCCGTATGCAAGAGTGCTATCTCCTGCACCTCGGCAATTGCCTTCGTGAGCAGATCTAGCCATGCATGCCGATCAACCTCCTTCTATTCCAAACAGCTGAAATCATCGTTAGAAGGTGATAGTCTCACTTTGATCATGTCCTGGTAACGAAGCTTCGGTTTCCCCACATACCGTTTCACTGCACTCATTTGGCCATTAAGCAGTTATTTCGGTATCCACACATGACCGAGACACCGAAGGTGTCTCAGCAAATGTATGCAGTCCACTGCATACGTACCAACTCGGCGCAACACCTCTATTTCTGCAACGCTGTTGCACCTACCGATGCGTAGGATCCGTCGCACACCCCGTTAATCTAACTGCTCGAGACATCCCACGTCTCGCCGCTATATGGTTCGTATTTCGATGCCGTATACAAGAACGGACAGCACCATGGATTCGCACAAAATCAGCTTCGTGCCAATGGTAAGCTACTGGTCGTTCCACACTCGGCACTTAAACTTCCCGAATGCCACTGCTGCATTCGGTAATCTGACGCGATGCTTACTGTGTAGCTGCTGGTCAGTCGACGTCACATTCCAAACGTAACAGAAGCGGGTGGTGGTTTGCAATACTTCAGCACCAATGCTGATTTGCGGAAACACTGCAGTTTGCACCTCCGATGAAAATTGAAAGAGACAGACAGTTTTGCTTGTGTTGATGGTTAGCCCGGATTTGGCCGCTGTCGAAGACAGAGCACTAGACATGGGCTGCAACTCATCCACGATGTGTACAAACAAGGCACAGTCGCCAGTAGACGAAAACATATGGATAGTTGTCCCATAGACTAGGCTTCTCCAAACGACGGATGTTCGGCAACCCACCACCAATACGGTGCACCACACGAACATCGTAAGCACAAGAGACATCCAAATGACAAGACATCATTACATGAAGATAAATAGTAAACGGTTATGGAGCTAAGACACAGCTTTGATTCACACCAGTGACAACTGCAAAGTCATCCGAAGTCTGTCCACATAGTTGCACCCTCGCCGGCATATCACTATGCAGACATTCAATTAAACTTACAAACTTACTCACACTTACTCACAAAGCGAGTACAACGGCTGGTGTCCTTCTCTAGACTTTGCCTGCAATTGGCGAGTCGCAAAGACCATATCGATGGTGCTACGACCCGAACAGAATCCGCATTACTGTTCCACCATGTTCCGTTCCACAACCTGACTGACGAGGCGGTTGCGTAGGATTCGGGCAATTATCTT
Source organism: Dicrocoelium dendriticum (assembly GCA_944474145.2). Lineage (NCBI taxonomy): Eukaryota > Metazoa > Platyhelminthes > Trematoda > Plagiorchiida > Dicrocoeliidae > Dicrocoelium > Dicrocoelium dendriticum. Next base: position 46,442,413 of record OX104059.1, on the reverse strand, counting down.
GCGCACACAACTCACCAAGTTGATGCCACCATAATTTGTGGCACATTGCTTGCTCTCTTTTCCCTTGTACATTGGTAGTATAAGTGCATCCTTCAGCACAGGTGACACTTCCTCCTCAGTCTGCACGCCTTACACCAACTGGTGAGACGCATACTCCAACGCAAGTCCGCCGTGTTTCAGGCAGGATCCCGTCGGCACCGACTTACTTGAAGTCTCGCAGCTGAGCAGGTGCTTCCCGTGTCTCACTCAGTGTTGGCGTGTCCACCAAAGTCACCTTCACATCATGCAGCTTCAGTCGTTCAACTTGCTCCAGTCAATCTCTAAGCGGTTGTTCAAGAGACAGTCAAAGTGCTTTCTGCAGATCTGCATTATGTCTGCAGTCTGTGTGCAGGTACCGCCTGAACTACTATCGACTAGCATCCGCAACAGCCCCAACCCCGGTCCATATCCCGTCTTCAAGGAGTCAAACAACTCCTTGTGTTGGCGGCGTTCGGCGTATCATTCCATCTGCTGCGCTCTCTCCGTCCACCACACAATTTTAATGCGACGGAGCTCTCGCGTCAGTCGCCGTCGAATTTTGGGAAACTGATTATTCTTACCCTAGTCATTGGGGTCTGCCACAAGTACAGCAAATTCTGCATTCTTCTGTGACACCAATGCGCCAGTCGTCACATTGTTCTTCTCAAACCAATCAGGCAGTTTCCGGTTTGCGTGCCCGATGGTCTCCTCGGCAGCAGCTGCCACCTGGTCGCGAATGTGATGCCACTGGTTGCCCACTGTGGCTATGCATTTCACATCACACAGTCATGCAGCCATCGCCTTCCCCATCTCCATCCATTTCTCCACAGTAGCTAGGGAACAAGGTTATATTTCCGCCGGTTCACAGCAAGAGATTGATGAAGGTCAAATTTGGTCAGTGCCCTATTCAGCTCCATGCAGTGCACCTGTCATGCGCACTTAACCCATATCACACTGACGTACGACGACATAATCAAGCACGTGAGCGAGACCAGTCAGTGGGTGCGTCGAATTTGCTATATCATTCACACACAGTGCAAACCAGTGTTCGTGATTGTCAAACCGTGAGTGACGCATAGCGAGAGCAGCCTGTTGCCGTTGGCATTTGCTGAAACCACGCCACGCGGACCGAGGACATCTGTACACACCGATGCATCACGCCCAACGCGCGTTGAAATTCCCCGACCGAAATTGTCAATGAACAATGAACAATGATTTATAACGGGTAAAAAAGCAGGTGCACAGACCGTGTCACGGAAGAGAATTGAGTGTAGAACTAATCACGCGTGTCATCGGAATAGCACATAGTCGGACCGTAGGTGCTTATAAATGTGTCAAACTGACCAGTTCCGAGTAGTAGGCGAATAGCCATCAGTCACTTGCTGATGCCAGTGGGCTGGCCTACCAGCTGGTCATTTAGGCGATCAGATAGTGCAAATCTGAAACCATGTTCCCGTGGTGTTGAGGTGGCGTCTATCACCCAGTTGAACGTATAACCGGCACCAGCTTCATACAAATTACCTTGCTCAGCTAGCCGGGTCTCGCGACCAGTGCAGTGTGTCGCTCGGGGCGCTCCTTCGAGTTCCGGTTTAGTGGTGTGCTCGGGTTCCAACACCCGATACTGAGTGGTTTGCGTACAGACGTCCCATAGCATTGCTACGCAATTACACGCATGGTGGTGATTGTGCTCCAGGGGTTTTCTTGAGGGACTGCATCCGGAGCCTTTGAGACAATGGCGTTACCCACACTCCAGTGGGTGGTTGGGTGGTTTACTTGAGGGACTTCCCTCGGAGCCTTCGCCTCAATAGCCTGACCCACAAGGTAGTGCGGAGCGGATCCAGCTCGAGAGTGTGATTCCAAATACAGATTAGGATCTGCTTGAGGTCCGTCACACACAGCCTTTGGAGATCTGGAACAATTCATATATATTTTGTGCGTAGTAGGATTCGCACCTACGACTACGTCCAGACGCAGGAGGGTTATGGCAAGTTTGCATCCATGTGACCAGGGGCTGTCTAGCTTGTGGCCGGCGGTATCAAAGCATTGAGCACCCGGAGGTGCCCTCCCACCGTCAGAGAGAGTGCGTGGTGCTTACGGTCTAGCCAATCGAGCGGCGAGCTTATAATCCTTGGACCTGTTGACTCTCATAGCTAGATTTTAAGGAAATAGGGTCATCGGCCATTTCCTAACCTCCCAAGAAGATGGACCAGGATATTGGCGGAACGCCCACATCTGACAGGAGAACGACCCGGGTCCTAAGCCAAAGGTAGCGAGTCTAGCACAAGTTCAGTTCACTGATTGTTGCGCACTGGTGGTCTGGCTCTTAGCTAGAAGAAGGGCGCAACCCAACTCCCACTCAGCGGTCGCTACGAGGAGTCTTCCAGGACATGAGCCCATGATACATCAGTAGCAACAGTGGGTAAACCTTCTATCATGGTCTAGCCACCACAATCCTCAGCGCACCATAGGCTATCCCGCCATTTGTTTATGCACCTATGGTTGGCGGCATCCGGTCTCGGATTTGCCTGTCACTGTGGTCAGCCACAAGACGCCTGCGCCTACAGAGGGACCATGAATAGCTTGCGCTGCACCACCCACAGCTCCATCCACACACCCCATATCCAGTGTAAACCCGAAGGAACATGACCGGGAGGCATATGGATGTGAGCCACATTTCATCAACGGAGCCGGTCCACACTCCTTCACAGAGAAACACAAGCACGCTGTAGTTAGGGAATCAACCGCACACAAGGCGGTGGCTGGACCGCAGTCCGCTCCACACTGAGTGCATGGAACCACTCTTCGAGCCCAGCACGACCACAAGGACCGTGCACCCCGTCCCCTCCAGCAACGACCAACTGTCTCCTGGAGCCAGTATGGTCGAGGTAGTGGGTAATAGACAGGTAGGCACCTTGTCAAAATGCACATCAACCGCAGCCACACCTGGGATGTCAAATAACAGCCAATCATTCGAAATGCCGATATCGATTAAAGTAAACGCATATGATGACATAAATACTCGCTAAATGAGCATATAGAAGAAATTGGTTATAAGTGAATCATCCGTGATAAGAACAAATTGTCCGAAAGTTGGTTAAAAATACCACGCGATAAAATTACGCAAGTTTACCACAGTTTGCGTGAGCGACGTGTGCAAGTAAGGAGAAGATTATCAAGTACGCAGAACAAACCAAATAACATGTAATGAATTTTACCCACATTAAAAAGACGCAAAGGTACGGCAAACATGCATTTATGTGCATTTTTGATCACACTTTGTTATCACAATAGGATCCCGCATGTATGGGCGTGCCCGAGTTGTTGCGAATAAACAGTTATTTATTTCCATAAAGCAAGAAGAAACAACATTATAACAGAATTTACTGAATTCAGTAATTTCGCGTATTCTCCTCAGCTGTTTACATACAATGAGTGGAAAACAATGCGATGTTAACAGCAAAAATTCAAAGCGGTCGAAGGTCTTTAGGCTCACGTGACCTGTTCCGAGGAAAACGCAATCGCTAGTCTCACCAGGGTAGGGCTAGCGTGGTCACGAAATCCGTTTGCTTGCATAGCTTTGGCTTCAGCCGCCGAATTGCTTTCGCCTCCGCAAATTGTAGTAAACGGGGATTAGCCTGTTTGCTAACTACCCTGAAATTGCCACGTGGGTTCTGGCATTCAGGGCAGTCTAGTATGTGGCGGGCAATAGAGCTAGTTGGTAGCTTCGGACCCTTAGCAATCATGTTTCGCGGAACGTGCTCTGCAATCCTCGCTGACAGCCTTCTCTCAGTTCGGCCTACGTACTTGCTACCGCAAGTACAATTAAAGAGGTAAATGCAAGAGGCGGTAACTTGAGAGTCTGGTCTGTCCAGGTTGGATTTACAGAGCAGCCTTCTGACTTGATGCAATACCACTAGCTCAGCCGCATGGTAACACTTCTTAATCGATTGACTGAGGCGATGCCTGCATCTTCGGTCAACTTGATCTCCTTTGAAGGGCAGTGTAATGAATACTTTTTTCTTTGGGACATCGGTTGGTGGTTTATCTCCGGATCGTACTTTTGCGTGTCGAGTTATAAATCGCGCTGGATACCCATTCTCTTGTAGCGTCAAGGTGACTCGTTCTAGTTCATGTTCGATTGTGTCTAATGAGCAAATTTGGCGAGCTCTAGCAAAAGTGGTACGTACTAGAGCTCGTTTATAGTTCATTGGGCAAAAGCTATTAAAGTTCAAGTATTGCCCCATCCATGTTGCTTTTCTGTACACAGATCGAACGAGTGTACCATCTGGCTTTCTCTGTAAGTTAACATCTAGGAAGTGGAAAGATCCGTCGGACTCGTTTTCCATTGTGAACTTGATGGCTGGATGACACAAATTCATCAGTTTCAGTAAGTGCGCCGCCTGTTCAGGTGTGTCAACGACGATGAATGTGTCGTCTACATACCGGCAATAAAGATGTACATTTTGCTCTAAGATGATAAGGTAAATATCAACCCAAAGAAATGCTAAATGGGTGTCCAACAGAGCAGTTATCTTGGTTCTCATGCTTCATCTGAATGATGCAAACCAGACGCTGATTGGATGAAGCCATTGGTTGATGTGAAGTCGCCCAACAAGGTTCATGGGCTTCGATCACTGATGGGAGCTATACAGTGTTATTCCAAATTCATTCATAACTTTGCATCGCTTACTGACCCTTTATTCACTTTGTTGAATGACATGTGTTATTTGGTTAGAGAAACATGAGTATGTTCTGCAAAAGGTTTTGAAAACACTTACACCTGTTTGTGTTCTTCGTACTTTTTATCCAGAATTACCAACCGTGCTTTTCACAGATGCCCTACCAACCGGTATAGGTGGGGTGTTAAAGCAAGATGGGCACCCTAATCTGTTTATCTCTCGTCGACTCAGCAATGCTGAAAATAGGTATACTCAGACGCATCGAGAAGCAGTCACGAAATTTATCAAGTATTTGTTTGGTCTCAGATTTACTCTTTTGACAGATCATGAATCACTAAAGTTAAATTAAAACCCTGTCAGTTCTTTAGCTAAATCTTCATTAGCTATAGTTCAAGGGTTGAGTGTTGCTCTTAACGCGTACAACTATGTGGTTGAGCAGAGAAGTGCAAAGTTCACGCCCCACATCTACTACTTATCGCGAAATGCAACGGTATTCGAAGCCGAATCTGAGTCCAGTTGTTTACTCACCCAACCGCTTCCAATCTTTCGTTCAGCCCTTATTGAGGAGACTAGAAAGTATTAATGGTCATTCATTTCTGCTGTCAAACGAGGATGGTTTGTTTCTCTCAACCGCAAGTTCCCATAGTTTTATGTGCGTTGTGAAGAGTTGTGTGTTACACCTGATGGATTACTGTGTGTGAATGACCGTGTCGTTATTCCGGCAAATTTGTAATAAACTGTTCTGACGGATTTACATTCTGGCCACCTAGGTGTCGAAAACATGAAGTCCTTAGCTCGATGCTTGTGTTGATGGCCTGAATTAAATGCAGATACTCAACGAACTGCTGCTGATTGATTGATCGCAAGCGGTTAACTCAATCACATTGAGCCGATTGCCTTTCTGTGGGACACCTTTCGGTACAGAATTCTTGAGGCAGTCCGAAAAGCCCACGCTTATTCCGATCCAGCGTTTCTCAACATAGCTGTGAAAGAATTTGTGATCTCTAAATCCGTGTTCATCGCCGTGTTCAGATTCAGTTGGCAGGTACCACTCACTCGCCATTCCTTGTGACATTGTCAGCTAGTGGGCCTGCATAACCCATCACACGGAACGCGCAACCACGCGGACCGCTCGTTTGACCTTGTAACCACCACGCTCGCCTGACCGATGTGAGCCACTCTCAAAGCTGAAAAAGTGCAGAACACTAACCAACCAACTGAGTCAGGTAACGACACCACGTTGAATGGCAGAAATGCGAAACCGAAAATGTTCCAAGCGAAAGGCATTTGTGGGTTAGGAGAATGTCGCGTAGTTAAAATCGACCTAACTTGCTCGCACTGTTAGGAATGGTGTGATACGAAATGTGCAAATATTTCCAAACAACAGATCCGAGAGCGAAATAGCTCCCAAAATGCACTTTGGTTCTGTACCGCGTGCTCCACCATCCCACTCGTTAAGTGCCTGCCTATCCCAGCTCAGAAGTGCGACCGGTTAACCGCCGAATCCGAGCAGAGGATAAAGGATAAGATTACTTCAATGGAAGTGAGTATGCACCATGAAAGCGTAGCAGCTTCTAAGCAACGGAATGCTGAACAATCCGCTTCCCCTGAACCGCAGTCGGTCACATCCCCATCTCCGTTGCCTTCACCAAATTTTGTCAAATGCCGGGCGAAAACAGACCGTACCTACGAGATTCAAATAGTACTCACGACAACGAAAATCAGGCACCACTCGAAACGTCTGCCTGAGCAAACTCCACTAGACCTGACATCTAGCATTAACAAGGATGAAGCAGCCAAACACCAACCCTCGGTACCTGTAGTTCAGATGTCTCTTGTCGAGACAAAACCCCCAGTAACATCAGTTACATATGCAGAGATTGCTGAAAAGGCCCACCGGGAGGTCGCCGTTGTGGTCTCTTCTGTTGTAAACATTGTTAACGAGAATAGGGGGACAAACAGCAATCAACATTTGTCAGCAGGTTTGGACAAACGAGTAACATATCTTGTAGATCAACGAACAAGGGATCCAACAATAGTGCCCGGACTGTTGTCTGCTCAAATGTCCCTGAATCTAACGAAGTCACATTTCGGGATAAGTTGCCGGACAACCAAGACCAATGGAACTCATTGTGCCTGCTGATGAGTGTCAAAGCCAAGCCGATAAACCTATGGCGAAGTATTCGTCATCTTAACTCGCCACACTATGGAGAACCCAGACTTATTCGAGTAACACTAGAATCCTCCGCTGAGGTACAAAATGTTCTACTCTCCGCATGCAAGCTAAAACACGGATATTGTGTGATACGCATCTATCCTGATGTCTCTTGGAGCGCGCGACAATCAAAAGGAAGCTTCGAAGAGGGGCACAGCAAGCAAGACCGCCTAAACGTAAGCGTCACATATTGCGTGCCAGAACATACTTCTAATGATGTTCAAGAGACCTAAAAGCCCGATTAGGAACAGTGGCGATTCGTTCGTGAAACAATTTCTTTGGATACTATTGTAGCGCTACCGCTCACCAGGAGACCTTTCTCACCAAATTATGGTGAATGCGGCCCTAGAATCCTAAAACTTGTGGTTCAGTCAGAGCAACAAGGCATGGATGTTTTAGATCGATCGCGGAGAAATCGTAATAGTCTTCTGCCTGCATTTCGGTTAAATGTCGCAGAATCTTTGCAAAGTTCAGATACCAAAGCACCTGAAGCAGCAAGCACACCGACGAATGTACAGAAGCGTAAATTGACTGCTGCTTTAAATGGCTCTGACGTAGGTCTAAACGAATTTTGGGACGCACCTTGGCCGAATCAAGTTGCGAACTAGATATCATTATCCCAACATAAAAACGAGTAACTGCCGACGGTCGGCATTCTCCCACACTTGTTCCCTGTAGCCCTCTGTGGGCGATTATGGACCGCGAAACTGGTCTGCTTGTATACGAATGCTCAGGGTCATTTTAATAAACTGGCAGAACTGAAAGTTCGTCAAGCTTCCGGGTCATATGATATCTTTGGTATCATGGAGACGTGGTTGCACAAGGGAATGACGGACGCTGAAGTTTCGCTACCGGGCATATCGCTGATCCGAAAAGACAGACTGACGAAAGGAGGAGGGGAAATCCTGTATTAAGGAAGTGACTTACAGTGCGAAGCCGTGGAGGATTCCGACTCGCAGTTCCCCTATTCTATTTGGTGCCGCTTGCAGTTAATAGGCAAGGGCGCTTGCTTTATTGTCTTGGTGTACCGCAGCCTAAATCTACACCCGAAACCGACTGCCATCTAGCGGCTGCTTTAAAATACAGTTTACAGTGAAAGTACATTCACATACTTATCGTGGGTGATTTCAAAGTACATCGTTTAAAAACACCTGCCACAATCGGAGAACAATTCAAAGCCGATCTACATGATCTCGTAACCACTGTTTCTCTTTACAATCACATAACTTTGCCCACTCGGTTCAGAAAAGGTAACAGATGCTGGACCTTGTGCTTACCAATGAGGAGCATATGACTGACGGGTTGCTTGTAGACTGACCGTTGGGTCGCAGTGATCACGCAGTGATCAGTTTCAACTTCGTCTGTTATGCAGTATATCCGAATGAGAACGATGAAAATGTGCGAACCATCACAAGCTAAGATCGATTAGACCAGTTCATCAGCGCCACAACATGGTCTTTCCTCGTAGAAGAACCCCCGGAAGTCGCCTGGCTCGAGTTCGTCAAAAAATTCAGTCAGCTGATTGCAGAGGCTTCAGAGATAAAAGTTTGCAATAAGTGTGCATCAGTTTCTTTCGTTAGGAGCAGAACTAGAAAATGGATGACAGTACGCAACGCAGCATAGCGAGTGTACGTAGAAGCTCCAGCAACAGAAACTTGGAACAACTAAGTAGCCCAGCGTAATCAATGAACTCAACTGCTAAGAGAAGACAAAGCCGCATATCAGCATAAAATCACACAAATTTCAATACTAACCACAGACCGCTGTACAAGCATGTCAATGGCCGAAGAAAGGTGAGGCAAGGATTTCCTCCACTCAGGACGGCTGAAGGCCCAACAAGAATGGCTATGGAGGCAGCGAACGCGCTGCGGATGCACTATACCCCCACGTTTCAAAGGGTCTTGCCCCCAAGCGATCTACCAAACTTTGTCTTCTCCTCGCCAGGACTAACACACATCACTTTTACTGCGGAAGCTATATTGCGAAAGCTGAGGACTCTAGGCAAACGCAGCTCAACAAGTGTCGACACAATTCGTCCAGAGGCACTGGATGCACCTGAAAGCCAACTGGCAGGAACTTTAGCTGCTTTTCCAGAGCAGCTTAGACCAGAATCAACTTCCCGCTATGTGGATGGTTGGCATAATAATCCAGTTTCACAAAGGTGGAAGCAGAACAGCTCACTCCAACTACTGTCCAGTATCCCTTTTTCCTAGACACTCCAAGGTCATGGAATCCATGGTTGTCGATGTACTGGTATGTTATCTGCAAAACTGTAACATCATCACGCCTGAGCAGCACGGTTTGCGTCGACAGCGGTCATGTACAATGAATTTACTAATCGCACACAGTAGTTGGACCGAGTCAGCTGACGCTGTAGAAGGCGTTGATGTGATCTCTCTGAATTTTTCGAAAGGTTTCGATGGGCTAGACCATCGGATACTACTCTTCAAGCTCCAGTAATTCTGGATCGGCGATCCACTTTTAGACTGAATTGCCAACTTTTTATTTCAACGGCAATTAGCCGTCAGAGTTCGGAGCTCTTTGTCGGACCTCATACAAGTCGAGTGTGGTGTGCCGTAAGGCTCAGTTCTAGGTCCATCTTTGTTTTTGGCGTTTATGAATGGCCTTTCACAGGGCATGCCTTCAAACTTCCAATGTTTGCCGACGATATCAAGATCTGGTGCAGGATCCAGGCGAACGATGACCAGCGTCTGCTTCAGTGGTCAACCCAAAACTTACTGCATCTCAACATCAGTAAATTTAAGTTACTTTCCATCCGACATCAGAGCAGCTACTCATACCGACTCGGAACGAATATACTACAACAATCAACTCTCGAACGTGACTTGGGTGTCCTGGTTTAAGATGATTTGGGTTGCTCCAGGCAATCCGAAAAGGCCTGGAAGACCAGGAACCAACACGTCTGGCTGTTGCGACTTGCGTTTGGACAAATAAACAGCTTTATATCTCGACAAATTCTCAGTGCATATGTTCGCTCCCATGTCGAATACGCAATTCAAGCCTGGCATCCATGGCTGAAACACGATCTTAATGCACTTGAGCAGCCACAGCGTCGGGCATCTAAGGACGTAATTGGGATGCGTAACCTTTCATACCAGGAGAGGCTGTAACGATTGGGGTGTTCAGTGGAAGCTATCGCAGGCTAGGAGGCGACCTGATTATGACATACTTGATTCTGTGAGACCCACATCATGTGGACCGCTTTACTGCGACTCGGCAGTAATACAAACCTGAGGGGCCACTCACTGAAACTCGTTGTACTGTTTTGCCGTCTGGAGTGCCGCAGAAATTTCTTTTCTATTAGTGACTGTCATCTGTAGAATGCTCTCCCAGAATCGGTCGTCTCTGCACCGACACTAACAGTATTTAAAAGACGGTTGGATGATGCATTCATCCACTTACCCTTTGTCACTTAGCACTATATCTCCAAGTCACACCTGGAGTTTAGCCTGGAAGTGTTTGACTTAACTGAGGGTGCCATGTATCCCAGCGGATTACACGACTACGGAGGGGCAACCGTTAAATCCTTATTTTCATATTTAAAGTACTAACTGTTTTACTGTCATTATTAGCATTATTGTGATGTCGACATCCCCACCAACTATCCAACGGGACTTGTAGAGCAACACTTCTTAACTCGTATAAATGCATTGTTTATTTTTCATTGAACTGTAAACACGAGATTCTACGGCAGCCGTCCAGGAGGACACCATGTCCAATGACATGCGAGCCCGCAAAGGGTACGTATGGATTACTGTGGACAATTTCTGCAGAAGTACTATGCACTTTTGGTGGTGCATTCGTACTCAAAGTGGCCGGAGGTATTCGTGACTGACAACCCAAATGCAGATTATACTGTCTGTACCTTGTGAAAAGTGTTTAGTAGGGAAGGAGTCCCATTAGCTATTGCAAGTGCTAATGGCTCAAACTTTTCAGCTTCCGTTGGCTGCAGAGTCTTGGGTGTAGTCACCATTTTACTGCTCCACGACATCCATGTTCTAATGACCTAGCCAGTTTGACGACATTAGATAAGGTTGATTCACGAGGTAGTACGAAACGATGTTTGTTTGTAGTTTCCGGTTACGCTCCCACCGACTGCAGTTCAAATGCTGTCAAGGAGACATTCTATCACGAAGTGAACGCGCTACTACGCAGTGTTACTAGTTCAGATAGCGTAGTACTTGCAGGGGATTTGAGCGCACAATTAGGGCGTCTGAGCATTTCAGAAGCTCAGCTTGGTGGTAATTATAGGCTTAACCCCCAACGGACTGACAACGGCGAGCGTCTGTTGCAACTGTGTGCGGAGCACCAGTTGTTTCTTAGTAGCACTGCTTCTAGACACAGTAGGCGCCGAAGTGCCACTTGGCGTCCTCCTGTAGCTGACCAGCGATGAACCCAAATTGACCACAGTGCCAAAAGTTACAGGTGACGTGATTCCATCCTGGACTACCGCTCGTACTGGAGCACCTGCGTCGACTCTGATCATGCCTTAGTACGCTGTCTTTTCTCCATGAATTTTACCGGGAGGCGCACCAAACGTCTCCTCTGATTGGCAACTGAGAAAATGTCTCAGCCCTCGGTCAGGCAAACCTATCAAGACGCACTGCGTACCGACCTTTCGCTGTCTTGTCCTAATGCCACTGATCTTCAGTGGAATAGTATTTCGTTCGCCATGCACGACGCAGGAGCAACTGTTTGTGGCACTATCCATCGTCACGGCACCAGTCACTGGATATCCGAGAGATCGATGAGCCTGTTAAAGTCCAAACGAAATGTCCCGGCTGGCTCTGATCACAATGTGACCTGGCAGGCTATTAGGCGCGAACTAAGTGCTGAAAAGGCTCAAGAAATGGAGGTGGCAGGCGCAGTAGGCAGTTACCGCAAGCTCTTCCACCTGATCCGCACCCCTGGTCCCAGGAAACCAGGGGTCAGTGAGACAATCAGAGAGCGCGGGTACACTGATACACAATAAGGGGCGCCGTATGGCTCGTTGGGAGGGACACTTTCAAGATCACTTCAGCTGGCACCCTGCTCCCGGACCTCTTCTTACTCAGATGATGCAGAACGTGTCATGGACGGTTAGTTTAGAGCCTCTGTCGGAGGCCGAAGTCCGAAACGCTATCACAGCCCTCAATCGTTTTCGTGCCTCCGGCCCGGATTCTCTTCCACCTGCACTAATTAAGGCTAGAGGTGAGGGCCTCTGCAAAGCACTGACCTCCCTATTCGAATGTATCTGAAAGGAAGAGAGTATCCCGGTTAATAGGAGCGAATCGATTATAGTGGCAATGTACAATAAGGGCAGTCGCACAAACTGTTCTTAACACAGGGGTATTAGTCTAACGCCAGTTGTAACCAAATTAATAGCCTCGATTCTCGTTCCACGCCTCACTGTGGAAGGGAAATGTCGTATTAGGGAAGCGCAGGACATGGCTCCATAAGTCAGATATCCACTCTGCGACAGGCGCTAGAGCAGTGCTACGCATACGGCAGACTGCCGATAGCGGTGTTCCTCGGTTTCGAGAGTGTGTTCGATTCACTCGATCGATTGATTCTGTTCGAAATACTTGCACGGAATGGTGTTCCCACGAAATGTGTGGACATCCTACGTGCTCCATACCCAAACACTACAGGCAGCGTCAGGGTCAACGATGATCTGTCGGATAGCTTTCCGAGCACATGTGGCCTTCATCAGGGTTGTCCGATTTCCCCATTTTTGTTCAATTTCGTCGTGTATTCTATCATGGAGTGTTCCTTTGGGGAATCTCACGATTTAGACGTTGAGGTCCTGCCTGGTAAAAGGTTAGTTGATCTTGATTATGCGGACAATTTCGTGTTACTTTTCGACCATGTTGCAGTGGCACAATGAACCCTGAATAGCCTGTCTAGAGTGGTCCAATTATTTGGCATGCACTTCGTATCTCCAGACACAAAGTGTTGCTGCAAGGCCACCAGCCACTTTATGACCCCTTGACCCTTGCTAACGAGGCGTCCGGGGGGGTTGATCAATTCACTTATTTTGGTAGCTGCATCAGCAACGATAGGCGCATAGAAACTGAGGTTAGCTCACGCACTGCAAAGACCAGAGCTGCATTATTGATCCTTCGGCATCTTTGGCGACAGAAGGTAGTTTCCCTTTGTCTGAAAGACCGTGTATACAAGGCCACAGTGAAAGCCATTCTGCTCTATGGAGTGAAACTTGACCCCTTTCGGTCGGAAGATCTGAGGTGATTAAAGTGTTTGCTCATCCTTGTCTGTGAAACACTGCTGGTGTCGGATGGCACCAGCGTGTTCGCAACGATGATGTGCGTAGGAGAGTACAAGGGAACACTGGAACCATGGTTAATTGGGGCAAAAAAGCATTGCTTAACAAGTCCCTTGGGATTGAAATTATTGCGAAAAGTGAATTACATGATAAAGTGGAAAGTGTTTTGTTGGCCTCACAATAGACTTCTGCAGAATAGCGGAGATGTTCGCGTATTAAACGTGTAAACCCATTGGTTGGGTTTGGCAAGACACCGTTTAATCGTGTTTCGTAGCCCCTGGCTAACAATTCCTAAAACGAGATGTAAATGAGACACGCATGGTCAACCCGCTTTCTAAATACCGCCAGATTGGGAGCAGAGACGATATAATTAGGGAGAGCGTTCCAGGGCTGGCACACGCGGAGGGGAAACAATTTTCTACGACAATCAAGCCGACTAATATGTATGGTCAGTTTCAGAAAACGAACTCTTAGGTTAGTGTTGTGATTCAATTCCAGCAGCGAACGGCAAATGTGGTTTGGGTTCTTCAGAATCTGGTAAACCATTATGAGATCCCCTCACAAAAGCCGAGATCGACTGCTGTGCATTTTTAGGAATTTCAGTCTAAGCTGATAAGACAGATGAAAGAGGCTCCTGATGTTCTTGGTTTCCCTTCATTGAGGAGTATCGAGAGCAACAATATCCTGTTTCTGCCACGGCTGCCACGCCTGAATAGCATATTCCGTTAAGAGTTAAGCATTTTGTGAAAGATTGTGGGTTCAAACCGACCGAAGGCTCTGCGAAGAAGATGGAAGTGTTTATTGCCGGTTCTCGTCGCCTTCTCTGCTTGTTTTGAACACCCGAGATCTTCTTGTACCAATAGACCCAGGGCACGCTCCTGGGAGGCCGTCTCCAAGGTGTGGACTCCAAGCTTGTAAGCGCTCACCGGCTGGTGACGCAAATGGGTCACCTTGCACTTAGCCATGTTCAACTGAAACAGGTTCCTCTTTGACCATTCCTAACTGCAATCCAAGTCATGTGGGAGCAGATCCTGACCTTGCTTGTCACTAATCGCAGGCCACCTCCTAACGTCATCGGCAAAACGCAGGAAGATTAAGGAGATAACACTAGTTAGGTCGTTGATAATCATTAGGAATAAGCGCGGTCTTAGCACTGAGCATTGTGGAACACCAGATTTCACCCCAATCGGGTTAGAGAGTAACACCCTAACACTTACTTGAAGCTCCAGTTGGTGAAGGAAGCTGCCAATCCAACCAAGTACAGGACCTCCGATTCCGTACCTCTGTAGCCGTTAAAGTAGGACGCGGTGATCAAGGTGGTAGAAAGATTTGGAGAAGTCTAATCCATGATTTCAACCCCGACTCCATAATTAGCCACTTCCGTTAAACTACCTCATGCAATCAGTAGGTCGGTGCTGCGTGACCGGTGTTGACGGAAGCCATGCTGCTCCGCTGCCAAGATGTTACACATTCGCAGATAGTCCATTAGAGCCTCAGTGATAACTACTTCCATTACCTTCGCGAGCACAGGTAGGAGAGTCACTGAGCGATAGTTTGCAGGCTCGGAACGACTACCGCCATTAGAAATTGGGATGATAATACCACGCTTCCACATAGTGGGGACTTGTTGTTAATCAAAGCACCTTTGGAAGAACTGTGACAGTGGTTCAGCTAGCTTGTTGGCCGCAGCCTTCAGTACCTTCGGGCGGATGTTGTTTACTCCAGGAGAACTATGATCACGCAGTGAGTGTAACTTCCTTAGCGCAATTGATAGGTAGAAAATTACATGTGTAAATAGTGGAGTGGGACATGTCAAGCACCTGCTATTTTACCCCTTATAAATCATTGTTCATTATTCATTATGGGACAGGTAGTGGTTGCGAGTTCGAAAATTGTGGCGTATTGTAGCCGCAGGGCATTAGCTGCTTCTTCGGCACCGTACACCACCGCCTGTCGTGAAAAGTGGAGAGGTTCCATAATTCACTTTACAAAGATTGTTGACATGTCTATACAGCGGTTTGTTGTTTGCCATGCATCTTTGGCTAATCACTGTTGATAAGTTACTTTGTCCTCACGGACTAGTGCAGTGCAATGGTTGCGATGGGTCAGGAAATTGCCCCAAATATTCTGAGTCGGGGTTAATCTTGTAGGCACGCCATGCTGCATCCCTTATCGCCAAGCATTTTCGAGTTCTGCTACTTAGAATTAAAGGCATTTTTGCGGGACGAAAGGGCTTGGTCTCTGATAATCTGTTGATGATGTAACTGAGTCTATCAACGAACTCAGTCCAAACGTTGTCAAGAGGATTATTCTTTGAGAATTCCTAAGCAGATGTGTCGACGAGTTCTTTCAATAAGTGATATTGTATGATTGTATGAGTTAGTTCCGAGTGTTCAAATGGATACCCTGCATACCACACATAGTTGAACGTTATTACTACATGGTCACTGAAACCTAATGGACAATCCATCAATAACTTGTCAACCATGAGCTCTTCGTTCGTGAGCACAAAGTACAATATGGACGATTTGTTTGCACTCGAATCTAATGGGTGTGGTGAAATGGTTTTGCAAGGGAATATCAGCGATTAGTTCATGCAAGTCTACTTTGAACTGTTCACTAGGCGATTCCGAAACATCCAGCTCGTGTATCCTGAAGTCCCCGGAGATAACAATCTGGCTGTACCTAGTGCGTGTTACTCTGCTCAGGACACGTATCAAGCGGGAATCCGTTTTCGGAGTGGACGTTGGGGGGCGGTAAACGACAGCTACGAGTCATGCGTCGTTGTACCTTAGTGGGAGACGGCACCCGAATTAGTCGATAACGTGTGTTTCCAGATCATCAACTATTGTATATTGCAGATCGCTGCGGTAGTCGAGTAGGAACCCACCTCCTCTGCTGGGGCGGTCGTTCCGGATGAGTGACATTCCGGCTATCTCAACCACAGCATCAGTCACCACTTGGTGTAACCGATTTCGGTAATAGGAATTGGGTCCTAATCATTCGCAGCCTGACGTAGCCGTAGTTCGTTAAGTTTACTGAGGAGTCCTTGTGCGTTAGTGTACATACATGAAACTTTCTCAGATTTAAGCCATGCTTCGGATGTTGTATAACTCATACGTGAAGTTCCGCAGACCAGTGAGTGGCCGGCAACTAATCGATTTTTCGATGTGTACTTGGTGAAGGATTTAACGTCTTATTCATTGTCCGTGGAGTTAGTCCCGTGTCTCATCTTCCACGTACAGTGTAAGGTGTCTGGTCAATGTCATCTTCTACAGGTTGTATGGGCTCATTCGACACACTATTAGTGCATTGTTCTTTCATAGATCCCATCACGTTTGGTTCTTTTCTTGACATAGCATCTCTAGGAGGCATATCGCTGACTGTCTTCACCCGAATTTCAGCTGGTAGCCTGCAACGGAACATGTACCAGCATTTTAGCAGCCGTGTTACCATATGTTTTGTCTGAAAGACCACCTACAACACTCTCGGTCCACTTCCTTTGTAGTTCAGTGAGGTATGCAGCCGTGACATGGATTTTGCTAACACATTATCCAAGCAGAGTGTTTCACGTATATGACACCATTGTTCTAGGTAGTGATAATCATGCTTTCTCCCTAGTACAACAGATAGCACTGGATAAGTTGCGTTGGCTCGGGCACGTTCTACGTATCCCTGGTCACCGCTTACCAAGGAGGGCATTGTTTGGTCTACCAGGTGTAGGGTGGCGCAAGGTTCGAGGCGGACAGAACTTGACTTGACAGCGGAAAGTGAAGTCAGTGACGACCAAACTGGCTGCGGTTGGTCCGTCTCGCCTTTCGGGCTGGAACACGTGACTCACCTTGTGCTTGGCTCGAGACTTTGCAGTACAGGGCTCGCAACCGACACCAATAGCGCGTCTGTTGTCCTCTCCCAATCAGATTGCCTGTTTACAGTGTGTTTGGTTTTGAGTTATCTGTTGGATAATGCCTGATTATGACGCTGGGCAGTGAAAACCGCAAGGAAGCTGTCTCGCCGATGCCGGCTCATCTTTGCACGATGGCCAGCTGTTTGTGACGATATGTTGTCTACACAAGGTGTAGGTGCCTTGTCCCTGAATGTTTGCTTAGGACATTAAGGGTTCCAAATAAGTCCCCCTTCTCTCCCACTTATTATTCTTTATTCCATAGGTCATCGTGGTTGTATGGCAGCGAAGCACCAGTTCAAATGACTGATGTACTACTGTTGATAATGGTGATAACTATTAGAGATAATGTTTGACGATTCGCTTGGGTCACTTAGTATCGTCCTGTATCAATTAAGACAACAGCCCGACGAGCAAGCCTAATTGCACTCTGACTGACAGCTCTATTTTTGTAATTTTCGGCTCATCCAGCCATAAAATGCTACGCCAATTATACGGACTAACCCGTTTGGCCTGCGAAAGCATGTATCTCAAAGGCGCAGTGTTGTCCAGAGGTCGTACCGACTGATTGTCTTCATTCTGTTGGTTATAGTATGGACGATCGATCTCCCACGTCCCTGCCATTTGCTCCGTGTCATAAAATAGTGACATATTATGAACCCCTTTTGCCTCCCAGGCCATGAGGGTGTGTACTGTGTGTCCTTACTAAGTGACGTGAGGTGTGAATGCTCGATCTGCAACTGCGCACAATAACCGGACAATCTTAATTGAGCGCGTTGCGCTCACAGATGGACAAGTGCATACGAACGCCATTTATGACGGAATATGTACAGGCATTTGTGTTACATAAGTGATGTAGAGACGAGTCGTTTCATTTCCTTTCATTAACCTATACTCGTTTTGGTTTACTTTCACCAGTTTAGAATGTGCCTTTGAAATTTCATAGCAGTGCTAGAAAGTTGGCTTGTGCCTTAGAAATTGCCGCGGTTATAGGTTGGGTATTTCTTCTATCACGTATTTGATTTAGTTCCACGATAAAAATGCGGGGGTTGGTTCATTGTGAGCGATTCATTGTCTCGTGGCAGTAGTGTACAGGGGAAGCTTTATTGTGCCAAACAACGTAACGGCATAGTCACAGAAGTGATTAGCTGAAAATGTGATGGTAAACTATTTTATTGCGCTTGACCTTCTTTTCGTATGGGTCTACTAACCAATGTTTCGCCCACCAGCCAATGTGCATCAGGAGAATTTATTGGATATTTATAGTTTCGGAGTCTGTCTGGGAGAATGATTGCTTACAAAGTGGCATTGAAGTTTAAACTGGAGATGTTATGAGGGAACAATTATCTCGCAGATAAGGGCGGATTAAGTTCCAGGTGAACTTGGACAATTTCTCGGCAGACATGACTTGCTGCCACCCCACGTAGACCAGACTATAGTAGAAATTCAGCAGGGACATGGCACATTCACGAACACGATTAATGTAAGATGACCCGACACATGAGGAGGAAAGAGTGAAAGAGCAGTGTTCTTAGCGTAAATGAGAACGGGAGATTGAGTGTTGCAGAGACGACCTGTGGATTTCAACCCATCATTCAGGCGTTAGTCGGTTTTAGAACGGTAGCGATGACAAGTTCAAATCTGTCTGAAGCACCATGTGTCCGACCAATATAGCTCACGCGCTCTTCTTAAATCGCTACTTTCCTTGGTACTTACTATGGTGTTTTTAACTCGTTTTATGGTAGGGAGTTGCTTGAATCCGATAGTTGTTTCGAGTTAGAGGCCCAGCCTAAAGCCTCAGAGAGTATAACGATGATCAAACTATGGGCCATGTGGACGCCAGCAAGTGCTGTTACTTTTCACTAACGCAAGGCGTCCTGATTATCGAATGCGAGAGTTGTTGGTGATTCGATCCCTTCAGACCATTCCTTATTGAATAATCCGAGTGAGCATTAAACTGGATATGAAGTTTAATTTCTGAAAAGGGCACGAGGAAATCGAGGTTTCTCGCCCCAACGTAAATCACACATCGGTCACCGAAAACCTGCTCTTCGTGAAGAACTCGCATGTGATGTAAGACAGCGTAACAGAAGCGTTTATTGGCAACTGGTGTAATCCTGGATCCGATTACCACACGCAGCGTTTGAACGTGGGACTGAGAGCGTGGTAAGTTATACACTCCCACTTCTACCTCTAAAGTTCTTCGGAAGCAGAGTTGAATGCTTGGTAACGTACATCCCACCAATTATCTCCGCTACCATTCTAGAAATGGTGATGCTGATATAAGGCATCCGTTGATCAGCGTGTTCGTATTACTCGTTGGTGTGTACAACGCGACTGCATTGCCGAAGTACAACGACCAGCTTCTCCTGTGCCGGAACGAACTTTCCACCCTCACTATAAGAGTGAGTTATAATACGGGAGCAGGGTGCCAGAGAAAATGTAGCAACTTAGGTCTCCGGTACCTATCGATCTTTCTCTGGACACATGATCTGCGCAGAACTGCTGTGGACTAAACTGAAAACAAATTGTCCTCACAATGGTTCCACAAACGTGAGCAATACGCAGGCCACTACTATGCTGGGAATGACGCACAATGTATGATATAGCAGAAAGTCACATTATGGTGCCAAATGACCTACAACTGACACCGTGAACAATCAAAGTAATAGAGCTCCAATGTACCAGTATGTGATTGTTTGGAACTGACAGAGTGATGGAGTGTGTGTCATTTAGCTACACACAGTGTTGAAATCCTTTAGCTGGTAACTGGACCAGGTTATCTCTACAGTATTGTAATTCAGGATAAGTTCGGCGTATACGTTGTCATGTTTTGTAAAATTCGGAGCGCAACTAACGACAGGTACTTCCTTTCCTAGATATGGTTCACAGCTTTACAGACAACCAGTGTGCGGCGAGCGGTGAAATAACGTGTGAATTCATTGTATTCTGACAATCTTCTCAAATGGGTTCCGCACCCACGTCAGAACCCAGTACCAGCGCGAAGCTGCATTAAGCGATGTCTGAACATGCGACTGATATTGTGGCATTTCCGAAATTTCGACTATTACCCGACACAGACAACTGATCAAAGATCTCTTCTTCAGCAGGCGGTTTGCTTAGCTGCCAGAACAAGTTGGGAAAAAGATAATAATACGTTGTTCAGTCCGCCCCTTTGCTAATGCCCTGTATTTCTCCTGTACTGGTGTTTGTCAATCGGAACGCGCATGCATTTCTTTCCCCGTCTAACGCTCTCAGCAGCAACCAAAATGATGGCATATCCTCAGATTTGTAATGCCCCCTGCCAGTCGCAAACCATCAACATAAATGTGAGGCTACTGAGGCTACTTACCATTGGATACCTCTTTTCTGGACAGATGTGCACTTGGTTGAAATAGATGTGCATGCTTCCTCACACGTTAGGCTACTTACTCTCTGAAGTCGGCCTGTTAAACCAAGTAATGAGCCCGTTCTGCTTCCGACTGCGAATTGGGCGGAATGGGGTCCGGTCCGCTCAGCCAGTTGGCCGCACTGCGGCAAGATGCATCTCGTGCGATGGTCTTCGCGTGCCTACACACGACATTGTATCAAGAGGTCAAGGGCTCGCAACTGTGTTGGATCAGATCAGATACCCTTGTGAGTACGCCCCGTCTAGCACAGTTTAACTGTGAGGTTTGATTGCCAAACTTACCCGTTAGTTTCGCCGCAGCAACTACAGGATGTTTGTATCTGCAGATGGATCGTAGATGGACCACGCTGCACCAGTCTCAGATACATCCACACACTTCATGTTATGAGTGGAAGAGAAGGAACTAAACTGGGAAGCATGCAGATAGGCTCCATGATTGATTCGAAGATAGTCCAGACTTCTCCGAAAACCATAGCACTGATGTGGAAATTGGGAAGACCTGAGTACAAATCTTAGTGCACGCGCTGTAATCCCTTTCATTACAGAGCCTATTGATTGTGCTCACGGAAGGGCATTTGCCACGCCAATCACCGATAGTGCGCAGTATTCTGCAGATGACATTCGCGGCGGTGGCATTCGGGAAGTAGGTATTTGCGTAACATTCACCGAACTCGTCCAGAGTCAGCATTTCATACCTAAATCCGTGCAAATTGTTGAGGTGACACGCGCTTATTGATGCAGGCGTAGTCTAACTGCGGCAACAATATGATACAACAAGCACCTTGTAAACACGGTCTAGTATTTCAAACTGGATGTTTATTTTAACCACACTGACACTAAGTTAACCCACCCACAGCTTATGGGATACTGGTTGTTTGTTACCACACTGTGGCTTACCTCAGAAGCAAGACTGAAGCAGAGTAAAACCTCCAAAGTTGACAGCCACTATATTTTGACCATCTCTCTAAGTTGGTCGATATTTTTTCATTGCTTGAACCTTGCTGATCCAGACCTCTGTATGCTGACTAATTTGTGGGGTGGTAAGCTACCACAGATCACGCGGGTTGCCTATCGAACTGGCGAACTGGACAAATTGGGGCCTATCGTCTGAAAGCTTAGCCTTCGCCGCCAGTCAAGCAGCAACGCCTACACGGATGAGTAAGAATCGATTTGTAAGCCCGCACAACCAGGGGGCTCGATCGATGGATAGTAAAATTTCCACCAGAGGCAGCCCATCGATGAAAACCAAATCGGAATCGCTTAAGGGAGCGCAGCTTGCTCTATAAAAATGACGTTGCCTTCGGATCAAAATAGATTATGATCACTGTCCAGATTTTCCTCGTGGTTTTCGGAGGGCAACCTTGACAAGTTTGTCCAGTCCTTTCAGTTACCAACTTAACAGGATGTTTAACCGTAGTTACCGCCTCTTGCGTCGTAACGCAGTGTTGATGACAGCAGAAGGCTTGTGGTTGCTTACATCCATCGTACTCGTATCAGGTGATTTCGCACTCTGCGCACCAGTCCTATTCTGTGCACGTAGGTAATGATATTCAGGGTGGGATTACGTCATCGGCGGTAGAACTATTTTCCTTCATTCGGCGTCTGAAACTGTTGTAACGCTTCTACTTTACCTCTGCTCTCTGCCACTGACGACTGTTGCACTGTTGCTAGCTGCCCTATGAGACTGCGACTGTCTGACTGCTCAATCACGCCCCAACCCAACCGACGGAATACAGAAGACCAAGGCTCGGTAAACAGGGCGTCTATCTACACCATAACTTAACTGTATTTATAGGTAGCCGAAACATGCTAATTTAGGAGGTCAAGATCGCTCATTTTTGTGCGTCCGGTTTTCAGCCAGTGTGAGTGAGTTCCACTCCCCGTGTTTATCATATTGACGGTATAGTTCGATTCGTTTTACGCGGACTGGTAATTGCTGGCCGATCAATTCTCAGTCGATACCAAACTTTAGCGCCGCTTACGTCTCTACTAGAAAGCTACATGAATCCACTTCAAACTCAATCTTATCATGACCTGCTGGATTCCTTTGCACTGTACTAATATTATTATGCAGTGGATAGTTCAGCATCTCGATGACATCCGTTCAAAGAGCTTGACCAAGCTATTAAACTATCATATATTATGCACGAAAGCTAGTTACACTTTCCGCCTTCTCAAGATAAGAATATCAGAAGTGGTATGTTGTGGGATGACATTGTCAGTTTGTGCATTCTCCACTGCTACGTAGGTGCAAGTAACAAATAAACCAAATTAAAATCACATTAGTCCAATTGTTGGTCAACAGAATTACAATTGTGCGCTGCTCTCTACTTTGGAAGTGTTTGCGTTATAGTCAGCTGTTTTTGAACGTAGATCGTTGGGCGCTGTCGATCGATAACAATGGCCTCCAGAAGCTCGAGAATGTGAGGCCTTTGGCTGCGTATGATGACTTTGAATGATTGATCCTGGTTCACCTGGTGACCAGTGATCAGCAAATGCCTCGTAGTTGCTGAGGCAGCCTTGCTACACAATTCCTCCGGTGAAACCGTTGCAATTGCCATCCGTTTCGGAATATGTTCGTTGATCCGGACTTCTAGATTTCGCTCAGTGGGCCCATCATAGCCGTCCCCGCAGCTATAAGTGAATTTATATCGACAATGGGACGTGCACTGCTTCGACATCGGTGTCTTCAATCAACTCTTAAGCAGTGGTCTTGTGGACATAAACATGTCTAGCTGGGCTGCACTTTTGAATCATTATCTCTCGATCTCCTCTCCCTGTGTTGCTGTTACGCTGTAGGAACTGTTGTGGATAAGCATTAACTTTCAACACCTGAAACAGTAGTTCATTCTCAGCCTCCAGTGTATCCGTGGTGCAAATCATATGAGCCCGATAGAACAAAGTTGGAACTAGGGAGCGCTTGTAGTGCATTGGCGTAAAGCATTTAAAGCACTTGAGTATTCACTCGTCCAGGTCGCTTAACGGTAGACTTACCTCTGGATTGAACCATCTGGACGTTGTGTGAGCAGTATGTCTAAGTACGGGGGACAGCGTCATCTCACAACAGACGTTTCTGATAGTTTTATTTGGAATTATAAAGGGAAACCCACGTTTCACAGGTTAGTGTTATATCTTATATAGTTGCATAAGTTGCCTGCTCATGATTTTATTCACCAAAGCAAAAAAGGGATACCTGAGGCGGGCTCAGGCATTAGTCCCCAGAAGCGAATATGATCCTCTAAAGGCAGCGTAAGTTATTGATCAAATTGCACCCGTCTTTGTTGCTACCCATTCTGCCCGGATTTTATCTCCCGTGGTTTCAAGTAGACCTATAGTCAGGGCACAATCACTTGACCCCAGGCATTTTCCCAAAGAATACGAACTGACGTTCGTCTAACTCCATCTTTTGGTAAGCTCCTCCATTTTCAACACATAAATCTGTATGCAATAAATACGGAATCAGTCGGACAGCTATTCAGCACAACTATTCGGAATGCCATAGATGATGTCGTGTATTAGTTAGCTTCCAACTTTATTACCAGTGTGAGTAAAACAAATAACACTGGTCAGGAAAACTTCATCCTGGTGCCAAGGTTATCTTAACCGACTTATAGCAAATAGCATATACAGTATGGTTGACGGTATCCGATCCCGAATTTGCCTGACACTGGCCTCCATAAGACAACAAAAAGAGGGCTGCGCCTACAGAGGGATCATGGGCGGGTTGTTCTTCACAACCCACAGTTGCATCCACACATTCATATCCAGTGTAAACCTGCAGGAGCAGGACCGGTAGGTGTGTGGATGGGAGCCAAGTTTCATCAATGACGTCAGCCTACATCTTACGACAAGCAAAGCGGAAGCATTCATGCCTAAACGGGTAATCATGCGTACCAGACGTATACAAGGCGGTGGCTGGGCCGTAGCCCGTGCCACACTGGATGCCTGGAACCCTTCTTTGATGCTGGCAGGGCCATGAGGACCATGCACCCCGTCCCCTTCAGCAATGACTAACTGTCTCCCGGAGCCAGTATAGACTAGATGATTGGTAGTAGACAGGTAGGCACTTCGTCAAGATTCACACGAAGCATGACCACACCGAGGCTCTCAATCAAAAATCAATCCCTGAACTTCAAGAATCTCAACACGCAGGCGTACGTACAAACCAAGTACAACAACGATACGACATGCGTATCACATCAAGCTCCTGCTTGGCCAGGGTTAGTAAATCGAATGGATGCGGAGGCAGCGCACATAACAATCGCTGCGCTGATTAGGCTTAGATAATCAGTTGACTCGTCGTCTTTTGGATGCTGGCCTCAAGTGCCGACGCTGGGGGTTTGCCAAACCCGCTTGCCTCATGCACTTGCGATCGCATGTGCTACAGAACCATGCGATCGACGTCGATGGCACCGAATCCATCGGAGCTTGTCGCTTCCGTACCCAGTTTTTCTCCTCCGCATGTAACAGTGATTTTTGGTGCACCAGGGCAATCGCCCTCTTGATCAGCTCATACAATTCGCGCTGATCAGCTGCCTCTGACTCCTAAAACCTGAAATCAATAGTAGAACATAATTAACACAGCTTGCTCATGTCCAGGTAACGTAAGTTCGGTTTTTCAATCTGCCGCTTCCCTGCATGCAGTTGAGCGTACAAAACCTGTTTGGGTATCCCCGTCTAACTCATTCGGCTGATATGGCACAACCCCGTCAGCTGCCGCGGCAAAAGTATACAGTCCAGTGCATACATGCGACTGCTGCGCAGCACCCCGTGTCTCCCACACAGTCGCACTAACCGATGCGCAAAATCGGTCGCAGACACCGTTGATAAACCGCTCCACATGGCTGACATTCTTCCGATAAAGCTTACAGCATTCGTTGCCGTATACAAAATCGGACTTGCCTTCCATCAACTTTATTCCAACGGTAAGATGGTGATTGTTCCAAACACGTTTTTCCAACTTTCCCAACGCGGCAGTCGCTTTCGATGCGTGGACAATTAGATCTTTTATCATCTGCAGATTGGTCGAAAGTACACTGCCCAGGTAGCACAATTTCGGGGTGGTTTCCAAGATTTCATCACCGATATGGCGAACATACGGATCTCATTTCTAGTTTAGGCTGGAAAAGGCAAACAGCCTTGCTTATTTCCAACTAGCAAGAAGAATAAACATTTTAACTGGATACGTTGAATTCAGGTATTTCGCGTGTTCTCGTCCGCTGTTTACGCGCATTGGTGAACTTAGCGCGTTGCGTACAAAAGGGGAAGCAATGCACAAGGTCATTCAATTCAAATGAAACGATCAATAACCTCACCAAGGTAGGGTGAGTTTGGCCGTAAGTTCAGTCTGCTTGCACAAATGGGGCTTAAGCCGCCGAATAGCTGAGGCCTCGGCAAACTGAAGCAACCGGGCATTGCTCTGTAGGTTAATTACTTTAAACAAAGCACGAGGACGTTGATTCATTGTGCAATCCAGGACGTGCTGAGCAATAGAGCTAGCCGGCAGTCTGAGGCCGTTAGCGACCATATTTAGTGGGCTGTGCTCTAAAACACTAGAGTATAGCCTCCTTTCAGTTCGACGAAGGTACTTGCTACCACAAGTACAGTGGAATAGATAAACACAAAAGGCGGTAACGTGAGGATGTGGCTTGCCTAAGTTGGATTTGCAGAGCAACTTCTTAACTTGGGGAATAACACCAGTTTGGCAGCGTAATAATATTTCCCAACTGCCTGGCGGAGACGGTGCTGGAATTTTCTAACGTTTTGATCAACTATAATTGGCAGCGTAATGAAAACTATTTTCTTGCAAACACTTATCAAAGGCTTTTTACTATTTGCTGTGCCGTATAGCGAGCAATGAATCTCTTGGGTGTCCATTTTCTTGTAGTGTTGATGACATGCTTTCTAGTTCACTGTCGATCATATCTTAGGAACAAATTTTACGACCTCTTTCGAAGGTAGAGCGGACCAATGCTGGTTTGTACTTTACAGTACAGAAAATGTTGAAGTAGACTTTCGATACACAAATTAAATAAGTGTGCCTTCTGCATTCCTCTTCAGGCGCACATCCAAGAAGTGGAAGGTGTTCCCCACCTAGCTTTTCATTGTGAATTTGATCGCAGGGTAGCATTTATTTAGTACTTTAATTAAATGTTCTGCCCGTTGAGGGCTATCAGCTACAACGAACATGTCGTCAAGATATCTACTCTACATGAGCAATTTTTGTATGTAAGGATGTAGTTTCGTGTGTTCCAAGTGGCCCATGAAAATGTCAACCAGGACTGGCCCAAGTGGACTGCCCAGCGCTACGCCATTGATCTGACAGTATAATGTTCCATTGAAATGCAACTGTATGTCTTTGTGCATTGATGATGAGGCCGAATTTGGTGGTCGTCGATGTGAAAAGCGAAGTCATATACTGCAATTCCTTCGCTTTATGTGCTAACAACGCAAAACCGTCGGCAAACAGAAACATACGGATGCGTATCTCACAGACTAGGATTCTCACACCGAAACGACAGACGTTCAGCAACCCACCAGCAATACGGTGTTGCACACGGATACCATAATCAAAAGCAGTGTCAAAAGCACAAGAAACCATTGCATGGTGGCATATGTTAAACAATGCAGGGGCTAAGCCACAGTCTTGCTTCACACCAGAGGCAACTGCAAAATCATCCGAGGTCTCTCCACTCAGCTGCACACTCGCACACCTAGCACTGTGCAGACATACAAGTAAACTCACAAACTTATTCAGACAGTCAAACTTACCCAACACCAGTCACAGTGCCTCGCGGTTCACTGTGTCAAGCACATTGGGGAAGTCAACAAACATTGACTACAATGGTTGGTGTCGCTCTCTGTACTTCTCCTGCAAATGACAAGCCACGAACACCATACCTATGGTGCTATGGCCCGAAGGAATTCTACATTGCTCCTCCGCTGCATGCGGTTCAACGACCTAAGTGACGAGGCATCTGAGAAGGATTCGCGCTATCACCTTCCCCACATAGTGCAGCGTTAGTATCACAATAATTCGTGCAAAATTGCTTGCTCCCTTTGCCCTTGTCTAATGGTAGCATAATGGTCTCCTTCAGTGTGGCCTGTAATTCTCCTTTAATCCACACGCGTTGTAACAATTGTACAACACATCTACCAACGCCGGTCCGCCGTGTGATAACTATTCTGGCAGGATCTCATCGACTCCGGTACATTTCCCGTATCGCAACTGACCAAATGCTTTCAGCGTCTCAAGCGCTGTCGACAAGATACATTTTCATCTCGGGTTGTTACAGCCCGTAGGATGTAGGCAAGCCGA
Source organism: Dicrocoelium dendriticum (assembly GCA_944474145.2). Taxonomy (NCBI): domain Eukaryota; kingdom Metazoa; phylum Platyhelminthes; class Trematoda; order Plagiorchiida; family Dicrocoeliidae; genus Dicrocoelium; species Dicrocoelium dendriticum. The sequence continues at coordinate 46,414,587 of OX104059.1, read as the reverse complement.
TCTCCAAAGGATTGTTCAAAAGACAGTCAAAAGTCGTTCTGAAGATCTGCATTATGTCTGCAGTCTGTGCGCAGTCAGCGCATGAAGTAGCATCGAGCAGCGTCATCAGCGGGTGCAATGTGGTTCCATACATCGTCTACAACTAGGCAAAAATTCCTTATGATTGCGACGTTCAGCGCAACATTACATCTGCTTCGACTTTCTCGTCTTCCATACATTCTTGTTGCAATGAAGCTCTCGAGTCAATCGCCGCCGAAGTTTATGAAACTGACTCTCCTTCACTCAGTTAACAAGGCCCACCAAAAGAGGATGATAGCTGCTAAAACGCTTAAAGAAGTTCGTGCTGGGTTTGGTAGACCTTTAGATGGTAGCACAACTGAACTAGGAGCCTACAATCAGCCAACCTTTATACGCACTCCGACTGGTACTCCTGTAGCATCGATGAACTGTGCAAATGCAGTTGGCCCAGGCGCCTCAGCGGTTTTGTCAAGCACTCTGAGAAGTGAGGTAGTTAAGGTGGCTGCTGGAAAAGACTATAGGCAGTCTGTAAAGATGGGTCCAGCAGCATCCCTCTTTGCCGTCTCAATACACGCCTGAATGCAACCCGGCGCGTTCTCTCTAAACTGAAATCGTCCAAGCGGCACGCTGTGTTGGAGCGATAGCGTCCATGAGAATGCGTATGTGCTCAGCGTCACATTTGTTTCTCTGCCCTTTTTCTCGGGCCGCATGTAAAGTGGTGACTCGACGGCAAACTGCACCGGCTGACAGCCGCTTTGCCGTGGAGACTCAGCCGACCTCACTATCCAAAGCCCACAATAACCTGGCTCCACTACGTCTGTGGACGGACAGGCAAACCACTAACTGAGGTCAGTGAGATGACAACGAGCGCTGACTTCACCAGTGTAGGGCGAGGCTGGTCCCAAAGTCTGTCTGCATGCATAAGCTTTGTTGCAGTCGCTGAATCGTCGAAAGCTCAACAAACTGAAGCAGATGAAAGTCTCTGCCCTTGGTAATTACGCTAACGGATTCACGGGGTGTGGTCACGCACAGCAATCGAGTACGTGGCGGGCAATGGAACCGGCCGGTAGCTTGAGTTTGCTGATCTACCTGCAGACGTTTCATCGTCAGGCTAGGCAACACCATCAGTGCGATGTATGCGGGCCAATTACAGATCCAAGTGATTATTGACCACTTACCGATTCGATCGTCAAAAGTCGATTGGTCCATGTGACCTGAGCGTGCATACTGTTGACCAGAATCCGCCTCGATGACCTTCCTATGTCCCGTTGGTCTGGGGCGGAATATTTATTTGACCCTCAGCGCTTCATAGACAGTAGCTAGACCTAAGTGTCTGTTGATTGAGTTATTCCCCGAGTACCAGACCTCGATGAACTCGAGTGCTTTTCGACTTTTGCCCTGCCTATGATCCTGACATTCTCCAAATCATACGGTTGATTCTCAGCGTTTATAAGTACCGACATCAGGGAGTGCTGGCCATGTCGGCAGAAGGGCCAAGCTATGCTCATGTAGCCTAGTGTCAAGCTTCCTTCCTGTCTGGCCCACATAGTATTTTTTACAACTTTTGCAGTGGATTTTGTAAATCACACCATTTGTTTCTTCCTTGCTAAATCCGGTCCTTACCGTTGAGGAGCCTATCTTGAATAGTTTCTGTTGGCTTGTGAGCAACCCTGATTACGAAAGGTAGTACGAGTCTCGCCACCATCTCAGAGACGCCGTTCATGTATGGTAGAATGATTGTCCTTTTATCCGTTTCTAATGTTTGTCCATGCATCGGTCGTTTTATTGATGTTAAACAACGTAGAATGAAATTCCTGAGATACCCATTTCGTGTAAACATTTCGAGGAGATGATCCTCCTCCGTTTTCTTCAGCTGCGCCTTGCTGCAATGTGTCTGAACTTTTTCAACTAAATTCGTTACGCAGCTGCGTTTGTAGATTGTTGGATGATTGCTGGGATAATTCAGGATTTGATCGGTATGCGGCGCTTTCCGATAAACTGTTGTCTCCAGTTGTCCCGTAGCATGTAGTGTTACTAAAACATCCAAGAAAGGTGGCTGACAATGGCTTTCCTCTTCGTTAGTTAAATGGATACCAGCAAACATGTTGTTTAATAGCTGATGTGTTTCTTTCACTATCGAGCACTTAGGATGACAAACGCATCGTCCACGTAGAGTAGCCAGAGTTTAAATTTTACGACTTGGAGTGCGGTTTCTTCCAATGCTTGTATCACTGCTTCGGCCACTAGTCCAGATATCGGTGAACCCATTGATGTGCATGTTATTTGTTCGTACGTTTGCCCGTTGAAACTAGAGTGTGTCGTGAGGCATAAATCCAACAACGCTATCATGTGGATGGCTTGTAATTTCGTGTTCGTGTCTGAGGAACCGTGTTGGTTTAATAGTGTAACCATTGTTTGCTTTGGCAGATTGGTGTTGATTGAAGTTAACAAAGCAGTTACCTCAAAAGAAATCAAAGGACACAGATCTGGATACTGTCTATGAAGCGCTGAGGGTCAAATAAATATTCCGCCCCAGACCAATGGGACATAGGAAGGTCATCGAGGCGGATTCTGGTCAACAGTATGCACGCTCAGGTCACATGGACCAATCGACATTTGACGATCGAATCGGTAAGTGGTCAATAATCACTTGGATCTGTAATTGGCCCGCATACATCGCACTGATGGTGTTGCCTAGCCTGACGATGAAACGTCTGCAGTCGGAGGAGCATGCTCGGAGATCACTTGAATGTCCTTATCCGCATCCCGACCTACAAATATTCTCACGGATTTCTGTTGCGGTATTTTCTCTATCAGACCTTTTTGCCGTTGGATCTGTAAGGAAATCCTCTAAATTTACTTCCTCCGTCAGCAGATTTGTACCCATTTCATATGTTTCCCTGGGGTTACTTGAAACAGCGCTTTTATGAAACTATGTCATATTTTCTTGATGAATTAATGCAGAGCATTTCATACATATATCGCGGCGTTTTGTTTGGGACTTTTGAGAAAGTTCTAGCAAACACCATCAGGCAAATTTCGCATTGCATGCAAAACGCCGGCGGGCACTTCGAACGTCCATATGGCTGACTTAGCTGAGCTTGTCATTGATATGCTATAATTACTGGTGTCATTCCATTATTTATCGACTGAATTCGTGCGCTTGCTAATTTCCTTTTCTTAGGAACGGCAGTTGATGATTTCTCTTTGGGTTTTGCATGCGCGTGTGGTATAATTCGCAGTCGAGACAGTTTACACATTTGAACGCACATCCGCCCATGTTAACAGAGACCAATGAGGAGATAAGCGGTTGCTGTACAACCACGATGATAGACCTTGCCAAGCAATCCTGCGGTAGTAACATAGAGAAGTGGCGTACCATGACGAAGGATCATTGCGAATTCTTAACGCAATAGCTACGCAATGAAATGATTGTACTACGAAGACAAGCTATGGGATCAGATGTCGTCATAAGGGAAAAACAGGGCTGCATCCAGAAAATGCACAAATTTCTCGCAGGTCTAGTCGAATCGTTCATGATGTGACAGGCAATGATAAAACCGAACTGATTGTGAAATCAAAAGTTCGTTAACCAAAGATACTAGTAACGGTTGGATGGTTTTACGCAAACATTGACACAACCGAGCGCTCGGGTATCTCTTTATGTGCCTAAAACCCACAAGGTAGGCATCACCTTACGACCAATTGTTTACATGGTAGGTGCACCATAACAGAACTTGGCCAAATGACTGGCCAATGTGATCGAGCCTATCCGAAGGGAACGAGCTGAATACAGCCTTTGGCAAGGTTATTTATAGAATACGGAATGTAAGCGTTGGCGGGAAACATGGCCTCCTTCGGGGTGTGCTTGCTGTTCGCATCTTTGTGGGACACCTGCTGCGGCCTCGTACACAAAATGCTCATTTTTACCTGTTTAACTCTTTCGCTGTAGTTGTTGTAGAAAGTGCAGTGGCCGAACTGAGAGAAGGACTAAAAGCGAGAATCGCAGAGCACGTTATCCCTAGCATGCTTGCAAGGGGCCCCAAGCTACCTGCCGGTTCCATTGCCCGCCACGTACTCGATTGCTGTGCGTGACCACACCCCGTGAATCCGTTAGCGTAATTACCAAGGGCAGAGACTTTCATCTGCTTCAGTTTGTTGAGCTTTCGACGATTCAGCGACTGCAACAAAGCTTATGCATGCAGACAGACTTTGGGACCAGCCTCGCCCTACACTGGTGAAGTCAGCGCTCGTTGTCATCTCACTGACCTCAGTTAGTGGTTTGCCTGTCCGTCCACAGACGTAGTGGAGCCAGGTTATTTTGGGCTTTGGATAGTGAGGTCGGCTGAGTCTCCACGGCAAAGCGGCTGTCAGCCGGTGCAGTTTGCCGTCGAGTCACCACTTTACATGCGGCCCGAGAAAAAGGGCAGAGAAACAAATGTGACGCTGAGCACATACGCATTCTCATGGACGCTATCGCTCCAACACAGCGTGCCGCTTGGACGATTTCAGTTTAGAGAGAACGCGCCGGGTTGCATTCAGGCGTGTATTGAGACGGCAAAGAGGGATGCTGCTGGACCTATATTCACAGACTGTCTGTACGTGCATCGAAACAAGAAGCCACTCTTGGGGACCATCCGACCTGAAAGCGATGCTCCACTAACAAATCTTATGACAAGCAAACATGACGCTGTTTGGCGCGGTCACCCAACTACTACAAACATCGGGACATACGTTGCACTTTTCGACTCAAGGAAACCACCACCGTGCACCAAGAACCTTATTGCTGACAGTAGCCACATAGACACCGACACTTCACCTATGGAGGATGCTGCATTCGTGATAATTGGTAACGCATAACCAAGGTTGGGGCACTGGAATGGTTGTACTCACCAACAGGCCGGCCATATCTTAACCGGGGACCAAACCCTGTACATCACATTGATGACACAAACATACTGTTATACGGATCACCTGAACCATTTTCCTTTTGGTGGTACCCGATTTCGTTCCCCCGACAACGCGATTATTGTTCCGAAAGCTTTTGTCATGGAGCCAACAGCACCAAATCCACCAACAAACTAATTAGTCTCATCACAAATTCCCAGTAAAAGTGCATTATCTGTTACGTTGATTAACGCTTACTCACTTTCATCCAAAATGACCGTGTTTCGTTCCATCATCTTGGCTGTTAATCCTGATATGATACTCATCACTAAACCATGGTGCACTGATGTTATTCCAGATGAAGAGTTGCCACTTTTCCGATAGAATATTTGTAAATGGAAACCCCCAAAAAACCGTCATGGCTGAGGCTGTGTAATCTATGAGATGGAATCATACGTGCCAATAGCCTTCGATTCTGCCGTGTTAAATTGAAGGATTCCATTTGGATCACGAACCCCATTCGTCAACAGCGACTTCTCCTAGGTGGCTTTTACAACCCTCTAAACCCTAAGCGTGAGCACATATCATCCTTCACAGCAATATTCGACAGCGTCACTTAGTTAATATTTGCATGCAAGCTCGTCGCCGAGGATTTCAACCTGCCACAAATAACCTGGTCAGATGACATTGCACTAGATATCGGGAGTTTCCGTCTTTCATGCATCTTGGGGCTGGCAACAATTTCAGTCTCCCACTAAAAATAACAAAAAAGATATTATTTTTACTTTGGGAATCCCCTCAATTGCTATAAGCGTACTGGACATTTCTCCTGGAAGCGACCACCGAATGATAAGCGGTTATTTTAAATTGAGATTGAAAATTTCCTCACAAGCCAAAAGTTCCCCCTCATTCAGTTTAATAAACTGGGACATATTTCCTGTTTTATTCTGAACTGGGAGAAAATTATTATGTCCTCATGTCCACAAGAAACAGCAAACAGGTTTTATGAGAACTTACACTAATGCATTGATTTGCTCCAATAGTGAAGAAAAGATACAACAGTAAGGGACGCAGTAGTGTCGCGAAAAAGACGCCAGGTACAGTCCACCAAATCGGACGAAAATTCAGGGGCACCATCGATCTCTCTTTGCTGAAGCAGCAATAAGCTATAGTAGAAGAGATCAGCCTCTAAAGCGAACAGCCAACTTTACTTGAGGAGCGCAATGCTCTCTCAGTATATGAAAACTTGAGGGCCTTTCCAGACTTACGCGCACGTACCAACAGCACAAAGGATGTCATGTGCTTTGTAATAATACCTGATACAGTATACGTTGCTAACCCTGCAGATGTATGTGAGGTTTTCAGTACATAGTACGTTAATTCGTTAGCTACAGAAATATCAACCGAGCAGTTATATTTTGATTCAATCACGAGTGCTTGTCTGTATAAGGAAGACTTGAATACGAAAACTACTTCTCTGATATCGCGTCTAAAACCCTCCTGATTTCGGGGATCCGACGGGCTGCCGCCGGTGTTACTTAAACATGGAGGCCCACACATACCCGTCTTACTGCTCAAATGGTTTACATTTTCTTAACTATGAATACTACCCGATGCAGTAGAAGCTCGCGATACTAATACCGAGACAAACAGATGAGGATTTTTAAAGCAGTTATTTCCCTTCAGAAATTTGAAAAGCACGGTAAGAAGACGAAAACTGGTAGATGCATGCATTTCGTATTGTCTCCTCAGTATCATTAACAATAACCGGTATGCAATTATATACTCAAATATGCGTGTGAACGAATAAGCATGAGGTGAAAAATGAATGACGGAAGTTCTACCCCTATGTCCACGGCAGTCTTAAGCTGATAAATAATTGCTTTTGAACACACAGGGCCGGCTTCATCCGGCTTATCGCAACGGCCTCGGTGAAACGGAGGAAGCGGGGATTAGGGTGACGTAATACAAGTGTGAACGCTGATCCGAGCTCTATCCGGTGACGCGTAGTCAGTAGGTGTTTACCTATTGAGGAAGCTGGCGGCTTGCGCAAGCACGGAACTTCAGTGGGACAGGGATGCTGGTCAATTTCACGTTGAACCCACCTTGGCACGTGTTCCTTTATTCGGGAAGTCAAAGACCGATTGGTTCTGCCTATGTAACTGTCTCCGCATTCGCATACGAATTTGTATATGCAGTGCCCCTATCGGTTGAGCTTCCTTCGTTGGAGGCACCGGCAAGTTACAGGTTCTATTGATGACCACAAACTGAGCGGCACAGTAACTTCTCTGCGTAGCAGAGATTAGACGTTTCGTGGTTTTCAATCCAGTAAAGTTACCCTTGAATGGCAACTCGATATAGATCTTTTTCTTGGCTGCCGTATGCACCAACTCTTTCGGGCCTCGCTGTTGGCTATGTCTCTCTATAAATCTACGTGGATAACAATTTGCCACGAGTGTTGTTGTAATTAACTCTAGCTCGTCTGCTAGACAATCAGCGGAGCAAATTCGTCTAGCACGGCTAACTAAAGTTTTCACAAGTGTCCGCTTGTACCGCACTGGTGTGAAGCTGGTGAAGTGCAGGTATTGGCCGGACCAGGTTGCTTTTCTGTAGATAGATCTTCTAATGAGCCCGTCATCTCTACGGCTGATGAGGATGTCTAAGAATGGCAGACAGTTCTTCTGTTCCACTTCACAGGTGACCCGCAAGTTGGTATGTGCGCAGTTGAGTTGCTGCACCAACTGGACAATCTGCTGCTCCGATGAACAAAAGGCCAATATGTCATCAACATGACGCTTATAGTATGGCAACTGGGCTATTTCTGTGGATATGCCTCTTTCTATCATCAACATGAAGAAATCAGCAAGTACAGGGCCTAGTGGGCTACCCATTGCCACACCATCGATTTGACGATATGGGGTGTTCTGGAAGTGGAAGCCAACATTTGCTGTACACAGCAGTAAGGATTCCTTTAGAAATTCGACTGGAATTGGTAATGAATAACTAGAGTGCTCAGCTAGCTCACATATGTATTCAACAGTTTGTTGTAGTGGGACTTTGGTGAATAGAGATTCCACATCCAAGGAACACATGATCTTATCGGAGAGGTTGATGTCATCTAAATCACCGATAAGTTGAAAAGAATCTTTAAGACTATATAGATTGGACAGTTGTCGTAGAGGCGAAAGTATCTTCACTAGCCAGCGAGCCAATTTATGCTGCGGCGCATTTACCATTGATAGAATCGGCCTAAGTGGTACTCCACTCTTGTGCGTATTCGGTGACCCGTATAACTGCGGAGTAGTGCTTCCACTTGGCTTTAAACAATTATAGGTGTCACTATCAATCACGCGATGAAGGAGAAGCTTTTCAAGATGGGCAGCTATGCTAGCTTCAACGTCGGATAGGTTCTCCATCTTATTAAGTCGTTCAAATTTACTCGTGTCGTTGAGTGTGCTACTCATTTTCTGAGCGTACTCGGCCTTGTTCATGACCACCACTCCAGAGCCCTTATCCGGTTTCATCACAACTACGTTCTTAGTGCGCAATTCACGCAGCGCCTGAAGGTGTCGGCCTGTAAGTGCGCATTTTTCAGTCACTGACACAGTCTTAACTTCGTGGGCAATATCGGTCAATTTGTTTCTAAACCAAACAACACGCTCAGGACTGCATGGTTGAAGCTCCTTAAATTGATCAAAAAGTTCTCAAACTGAGCTTCTATAAACAACGCGTTCAGTCTTCTAGGAGGAATTTTGTAATCAAGCCCATATGACAAAGCTTCTAACTGCAAAGCGTCTAGTTGTACGTCTGATAAATTCACCACGTACTTACTGGGATCACGAACGATTGGCTCCTCATCCTCATATCGAGTTGCCATTCAAGGGTAACTTTACTGGATTGAAAACCACGAAACGTCTAATCTCTGCTACGCAGAGAAGTTACTGTGCCGCTCAGTTTGTGGTCATCAATAGAACCTGTAACTTGCCGGTGCCTCCAACGAAGGAAGCTCAACCGATAGGGGCACTGCATATACAAATTCGTATGCGAATGCGGAGACAGTTACATAGGCAGAACCAATCGGTCTTTGACTTCCCGAATAAAGGAACACGTGCCAAGGTGGGTTCAACGTGAAATTGACCAGCATCCCTGTCCCACTGAAGTTCCGTGCTTGCGCAAGCCGCCAGCTTCCTCAATAGGTAAACACCTACTGACTACGCGTCACCGGATAGAGCTCGGATCAGCGTTCACACTTGTATTACGTCACCCTAATCCCCGCTTCCTCCGTTTCACCGAGGCCGTTGCGATAAGCCGGATGAAGCCGGCCCTGTGTGTTCAAAAGCAATTATTTATCAGCTTAAGACTGCCGTGGACATAGGGGTAGAACTTCCGTCATTCATTTTTCACCTCATGCTTATTCGTTCACACGCATATTTGAGTATATAATTGCATACCGGTTATTGTTAATGGTACTGAGATGAGGATTTATGCAGTATTGAAAATTATGCCTTATAAATCACTCACCTATTGTCTTTGAAATAATGAAGACAATGGTGAAATGTCGGATGGCTACGTACTTCTTGTCAGCAAAGTAGGTGGCAGATTTCCTAGACAACGTGACAGAGGTCATTGACTCTAGAAAGGCAATGGTCCTAATTTTCTTGGATTTGACTAAAACTTTTGACCGGATGACGCATTAAGCATTATTGGCCAATATTCAATCTGTTGGCATTAGAAAGCGTCTGTTAGCCTGGGTAACATCATAGTTATCTGATTGAAAACAATGGTCAACATTGATAAGAGCTTCAAACTCACGGCAGTCACAAGTGGGGTAATCCAAGGTAGCGTACTGGGTCCCATCCTTTTTCTTATCTACATTAATGACACACTAGAAAAAATCAAGCTTGGCGACACATTTTCCTATGCAACTGACATAAAAATCGTTTACTCCTTCAACCGGAATGATCCTTGTCAGGCATCGCAGCGTATACACCATGTTCTTTACTCCATAGGGTCCTGGTGCCATCCGTGAGAAATGAAACTGGCCTCAGCCAAATGCAGTCTCCTTTTTTATGGTTACCACATTCCAACTGAAAGACTTAGACCGCATGATGAACGGCCTATGCAATGCATTTCCATTCGTTTGACTTCTGAACAATACGATTATCAGATAGTAAAGGTTAAACGAACCATCGGATTTATCTGCAGAGTGTTCGCGCTCCGTGAAGTTAAACTTAGGCTAAATATCAACAATGTGCTACCTACATTGGAATATTGCTCATTTATCTGCAGTAATATGAGGAAGAGAGATAAAGTGATGTTTGAGAGGGTGCAACAGCACTTCATGAAGTAATTATTGGGGTACTCCACCACCTTGATTTGCCAGGAGAGATGTCAAGAACTTGATCTTGACCCTTTATGGTTGTAGAGGCTGAGAAGTAATCTCTGTTATCTAGACCAAATCATCAGCCATTCTGTATCTTGACGTCGATAGTGTGTACATAGATATCAGTGAACGGTACCACTTCAGAAACGACGCAATGAAGCTTCCTGTGTCTAGGTGACGAAAAAGGACAAAGGTAACCTACTCAAAGATATGAAACAAACTGCCTGAAAACCTCCGGCAGACCAAACCGCGTAAGATGTTTAAGAGAGAACTACAGTGGTACCTCACACAATACTGGTACAGAGATGCTGAGCACTACAGTGAAGTTGATGAAATGTGCATTGCACAATTTTATTCACTCGAGCTGTATTCATAGCATACCCACATTGTTAGTCTATCCCCGAGATTTCTTTCAATTATAGCTCTAAACCTACTCTTGGTTAGATTTTTACACCAATTCGTCGTTTCACTATTTTCTTTATGCTCCCCTGAGGGAATCGATATTGGAGCTTGCCAATCGACACTCCCTTTTCCCATGCTGAATGCTTCAATTGGTCGTATATTATGATAAAGCGCACATACCTACGGAGATGCTATATACTTTGTTCGTATCATGTGTACTACACTGGATTCTTTACGAAACTTTGGCGGAGTGAAATATTCATTCTTTCCCTTGAAATTTCTCTACCTTCGCCGCTACTCATCAGTATTTTCGACCAACTTCCGAGTAGCTCATCTGAAAGTGATGCTAGTTGCTAAATAAGTAAATAACCAACTGATCATTTTTATTGTATTAACACCCCACTCTTTATATCCTTACTTCTTTCATTGTTGGCCACGAATGGTCTGATTAGTTGACGTGACGGATTACAGCTTCCAAGATGAAAAGCTTAGACCCATGCGCTGAATATCGCCTCTGACTCACTGGTGTTGTTGACTATGAACCACAGTGCACTGTCCTTTTTATGATATACAAAAGGAAGTGCCTAGCGCAAAATTGAAGAATGATACACAGGCTGGGTGACCTGATTGCCGAGAGCTAAAAATACAACCCTAAGATATGTAAACAGGTGCTGACCTAATTGCTACCTTGCCACATCGGCACACAGCAAGATGGAGCACGGAAGTGCGGGTGAAAACTTTCGAGAGAACACCTTGCATGGAAGCAGGTCTCCTGGTGACGGTTCCATGGATGACCGTATTACTTTACTTGTACGTTTGCTTACATATGCATTTGCTGCCGTTCTTAGTTTCTTAGTAATTCTGATAATTTCAAACTGCAAAGCACTTAAACAATACTGTTTGGGCTTCACTGTATAAAACGAGAACAATTATCCATTTTCTGATATTTGTATATCTTGATCAGACCATGCAATTGGACTGTCCCTCACAGCGTCGTGGAATATACCGTTTATTTATTCATTTGTTACTTTCTGTGCAGTGAATGCTGCAGTCTTCACCTATGCCAATGCGCCAATCATCGCATTGTTGCCATCCCACCACTCGGGCCGCTCGTAGTTTGCATGCCCGATTGTTTCTTTGGTAGTAGTTGTCACTTGGTCACGCATAATGTGCCACAGGTCGTTCACTGAGGCTATGGATTCGACATCCCCAAGGCGGGTAGCCACTGCCTTCTCCAGTTTCATCCTCTTCTCCACAGTTCCTAGGGAAAGAACATTGTATTTCCGCCGGTTCACGTCAGGTAAACAATACATTGATTTACGGAAATATATGTACAATTTGGTCCGCACAAACTTGTAATCAGTGCCACACTCAGTTCCACGCAGTACACATGTCATGCGCACTACACGCATGTCTCGCTGGAGCAAGATGACATAGTCGAGCAGCGGTCACCGGTCCCATTGGTTGTGCCAATGCGAGGAGCAGCGAGTACGTCTGCCTACACCGCAGCATCACGTCTACTGCGCGCGTGGAAAGCACCAAGTAGGAGTAGCCTGTGGCCCATCGGCGCAGACCGGATCACGGAGGATAACTGAGTATAAAACTGATCTCTCGTGTCAACAGGAAAACGCATGGTGAGGCCATACATGCTAACTAAATTGGTAAATTCACCTCTTCCAAGTCGCCGACGCAGAGTCATCGGTCGTGGGGTGGTGCCGGCAAGCTCTGCCACCAGCTGGCGACTTAGGTGATTGGATTGTGCAAATCCGACTCCAAGTTCATCAAGTGCTGCTGTGGTGGCGTTTCCCAACCAGTAGCAGGTGCAGTCAGCACCATCCTCATGCAGCTTGCCTTGGCCACGGGGCTGAACCTGGTTGAATGAGGCAATATCGATCAGGCAGCGCGCGAGCGCCATTGAGACCAGTGACTTTCGTCGCTCGGAACCCTCACTAGTAATCCGGTCGAGCAGTGTGCACGCGTTTCAGCGCCCGATGTTGACCGCCTTGCGCGGAGCATACAATTGGGTGGTGACGACCTGGATTGGAGGACGTAGTGGGTTAGTTAAAACGGGGACTGGGCGAGTATATGCAGGGGATGCAGAAAGAAGGGAGGAGTTAGCGGCAATATATTTTCGCTTATCCACCACGCTGTATGCATCAGATAAGGCGACTCTTTTACTACGATCAGTGCGCGAAGACTGATGCAGCATAGAATAAATATTATTGGTGTGCTTCCGGTTTGGGGAATGGAATAAGGTACTGCCATGGCAGCCACACCTGACAGGAGAACCACTCGAGTGCTCAGCCAAGGCCTTCAATAAAACATACACCCGTTCGCCATGAGTCAGTACAGCGACTCACGCGGAATTGTGTGTCCTGGTTCTTAGCTAGAAGAATGGTGGAACCCAACTTCCACCCGGCGGTCACCACGAGAAGGCATCCAGGACATAGTCCGCGGCTCAACATTAGCAGCAGCAGGTCGACGATCTGTCAGGATGCAGCCACCACAAGCCTTAGCGCATCATGGGCCCCCCCGCCTATATATAGTATATATAGCATAGAATATATATGGTACACATGTACAGTACGATACATCGGTGTTGCTGACTGCAAATATGAAAGCAGTTTTCACAGCGTGGTTATAGTTGGTGTGATATAACAAATAACTACCAGGTAATTACTTTATAATAATAATAATAAGGAATTATTTAAACGTTATTAAGGGAGGTTCATCGCAGCCAGTTTCCAAATCAGATAGTCCTTCACATGACCGGAAAAGCACTAGACTGCAGTTTCAGCCTGTTGGGCATCGTCAGTAGTGCGCATCCATCGAACCCATCAGGATTCGAACCCACGACCACCAACGGCTTGAATCGCCAGTCAGCAGCTTACGCCACTGGGCCACGGGGGACAGCTTCGGACCGTCATGATTTACAAGCTAACTGCGATATAGCGCGTCTTATCCTTCACTGCCTTGCAAGTTATGAAAGTCGCAGAGGACAGGGTTGGCCCCGAAAGACACGACGTCCATTAACAGTAGCTGTGTACGATATAGCATTTAGAAACTGTCAGGGCGGATATGTTTTGATGTACTCATGAGTAGGGGATTTTTTGATGTAATTATGGGAGTTTCATGGCAGCCAGCGCTATGTCGCAGTTAGCTTGTAAATCATTATAGTCCGAAGCTGTCCCCCGTGGCCCAGTGGCATAAGCCGCTGACTGGCGGTTCAAGCCGTTGGTGGTCATGGGTTCGAATCCTGATGGATTCGATGGACGCGCACTACTGACGATGCTCAGCAGGCTGAAACTGCCGTCTAGTGCTTTTCCGGGCATGTGAAGGACTATCTGATTTGGAAACTGGCTGCGATGAACCTCCCTTAATTACATCAAAAATCCCCTACTCATGAGTATATTTAACTGATCCCTTGCTTTTGCTTAGATATATGAGTCCCTCTTGAGTAGCTGTTTGAAAATCCCAATGTATGCCGTTATATTTATGGCGTAACATAGAAAAAAATATTGCACGCTTTGTCAGTCACGAATATGGAGCTTAATTTGGAGCAAAACCGGATCAGGTACCGTCACGGTCTCCACATATGGTTTGCAAAGCCTATGCCGATTGAATCTGAAAGTGGACAACTGGTTCAAAGGAAAGTTTGAGTTTTATTGTGCGGTGTTATGGTGTGGGGAGAACCAACAAGCTTCAAGACGATTGTTGTTTCTGGGTTGTCAATGTGAAAGCCTTCATTGATATATGAAATGTAAATGGGAGTATCCTGCTCTGGGATCAGCCAGGCAACCTGGACCTCGCAGTGCAAAAATTACTATGCCAGTGTTTGCCTCATTGCCTGATCTTCATCAAGGTGGTGACCTTAAGCGAACGTGCGTGCAACTCGCTCACTTGTGCACTCGTGGCTTTGTGACTGTGGCTCAGCGGCATTTTGTCAGACATCTTTGGATCTATACTCATTCGTGATACTATTTTCTCGAGTACATTTCAGTACATTCGACATTTAGCCTGAATTCTAAACTTGGAGCAGTGTTTCGCCGATATCCAAACGCAAAAAGTTGCCTATTTCCAAACATCAGAGACATTGTTTGGTCTCACTCGACAGATCATTTCAACGGATTTCGAAAGAACTGTCACTCGTTCAAATCCAACATTGTTTCGTGCGGCTACAGGTCTCAAGGCAAATTCACCCGACGTGATCCATGGGCTTAAGCAAGAAAATTCTCAATCACAACTTCGTGTAATCTGATCCACGTTCAAGCTGACACATTCGACTGGAGGCCAGATAGGACAGTCTGCAAGAATACAACTGCAACGTGAACACTGTGACCTTATCAACAACGTCAGTAATAGAACAACTTTTTACCAAAGAGGATGAGTCATTCAAATGGTTCGTAACATTTCCTCACCAAGCTCGAGGCCCAGTGTGCCACAGTCTAAAGACCTATGTGGAGCATGTTCCAAACTTGTTAAGCAGGGCACTTTGTGCCGTAACTGTTGCAAGTTCTTCCATGCGAGTTGCCTCCGAGTTCAACCTAGTCAGACCAAGTCATTAAGCAAACCAGACTCTATGGTTCTGTGGGGAATGTCCATCGATCCCACTAATAAAAAGCGTGCTCCTATTACCTCAGAAGTACGACCAGCTAGTAGCCAAGTTTGAGGAAATGATGGCCACCAAAATCACTACGGTTGAGGTAAACATAGTGGATTGTGTAACCCAATTCTCGCCCTAAGTGCTGCTCCTATCCTGCGAAGAACTGCTAGCAACACCGTAAGCAACGCAACACCAAGAGACCAGAACATCAACAGCTGTCCCAATACCAAATGTGCCTCACATTTGACTAATGCGGTTCCCAGTTAGATCGGAGTAACTACACGTAAGGCTACGTCCAAACTCGCGACGGAGTGCGTAGGAAAAGAGCAGGCCGTTATTAGCGAAAGTTGGGCTACGGTTGCTTCCAAGAATAAAAAGCATTTAAAATTAACATCCCCCC
Source organism: Dicrocoelium dendriticum (assembly GCA_944474145.2). Lineage (NCBI taxonomy): Eukaryota > Metazoa > Platyhelminthes > Trematoda > Plagiorchiida > Dicrocoeliidae > Dicrocoelium > Dicrocoelium dendriticum. Next base: position 46,398,894 of record OX104059.1, on the reverse strand, counting down.
AAATGGATCTGGAACTGAGTAGCGTAGCAAGGTTTCCCTAGTGTATGCACCACCGCTTTCCTGCGGTAAATCCCCGAGTATTTCAATTCCTAACCGCGGCATGTCGAAAGGTGTAAAGAAACAACTACATATACTAAGTGTAATGTGTTCCAATATCCCAGAATCAAAGTCTATATCAATAAGAGGTAGGCATTACTTATGAATGGAAGGATTTTGGTGAGTATTTTTGCTTGTCGCAATCAACCGACAATTCAGATACGTCGACCAGCTATCCGGAAAAGCACCGGACGGCCGTTTCACCCTATTGGGGCTCATCAGTGGTGCGCATCCTTCGGTCCTCTGCGGAGGATCGAACCTATGACTGCCAGTGGCTCTTGCCAAGTAGCCCGCAGCTTATGTAACTGCGCCATAGAGGACGGTATCTGACTATCATGAATTGTTAGCTAAATGCGATATAGCCCGACGCATCCTCCACTGCCATGCAGGCACCTGCCATGCAGATGACAGCGGTCGGCCTTCCGGCGTCAGGACTTCCCGATTACGGCAGCTATGAATCGACATAACATTTTGTGGCATCAGTACGGGCGAATTGGTATTACTTATGAATGGAAGGATTTTGGTGAGTATTTTTGTTCGTCGCATGCAGGTGCCTGCATGGTAGTGGAGAATGCGCATTTAGCTAACAATTCATGATAGTCAGATACCGTCCTCTATGGCGCAGTTACATAAGCTGCGGGCTACTTGGCAAGAGCCACTGGCAGTCATGGGTTCGATCCTCCGCAGAGGACCGAAGGATGCGCACCACTGATGAGCCCCAATAGGGTGAAACGGCCGTCCGGTGCTTTTCCGGATAGCTGGTCGACGTATCTGAATTGTCGGCTGATTGCGACAAACAAAAAAGAGGTAGGCAGTTGGATGCCCTCAACCAGTGGGATATTATTACTAACTTCTCGGAGTTGTACTGAAATCTGTACACGTAGTGAGTATTACGCGACAACCCAACTCTAAGCATTTCGGAAAGCCAAGAATTCTGCGCATTGTGCTGAACACCATCACTGAAGTAGAATCAGTACTACTGTCGACAGGTACTCTCAGAAATGAACACGGCTACATCTGTATCTTTCCAGACATCCCATGGGGCGAGCGCTATCGAGTTAACCGCAACTTAAATGACTAAGGAAGGAAACTTCCATCAGAACCATAATTCTTCACTGGGTTCCTGAAGCTGAAGCATGTGATTAGCATGAAATAATAATCCATGATAAAGAACAGTGATGTTATATTCGTGAAACAATCTGCTTGGATAATGTGTTAGCAAAATCCATGTCACGGCTGCATACCTCACTGAACTACAAAGGAAGTGGACCGAGAGTGTTGAAGGTGGTCCTTCAGACAAAACAAATGGTAACACGGCTGCTAAAATGCTGGTACATGTTCCGTTGCAGGCTGCCAGCTGAAATTCGGCTGAAGACAGTTAGCGATATGCCTCCTAGAGATGCTATGTCAAGAAAAGAACCAAACGTGATGGGATCTATGAAAGAACAATGCACTAATAGTGTGTCGAATGAGCCCATACAACCTGTAGAAGATGACATTGACCAGACACCTTACACTGTACGTGGAAGATGAGACACGGGACTAACTCCACGGACAATGAATAAGACGTTAAATCCTTCACCAAGTACACATCGAAAAATCGATTAGTTGCCGGCCACTCACTGGTCTGCGGAACTTCACGTATGAGTTATACAACATCCGAAGCATGGCTTAAATCTGAGAAAGTTTCATGTATGTACACTAACGCACAAGGACTCCTCAGTAAACTTAACGAACTACGGCTACGTCAGACTGTGAATGATTATAACCCAATTCCTATTACCGAAATCGGTTACACCAAGTGGTGACTGATGCTGTGGTTGAGATAGCCGGAATGTCACTCATCCGGAACGACCGCCCCAGCAGAGGAGGTGGGTTCCTACTCGACTACCGCAGCGATCTGCAATATACAATAGTTGATGATCTGGAAACACACGTTATCGACTAATTCGGGTGCCGTCTCCCACTAAGGTACAACGACGCATGACTCGTAGCTGTCGTTTACCGCCCCCCAACGTCCACTCCGAAAACGGATTCCCGCTTGATACGTGTCCTGAGCAGAGTAACACGCACTAGGTACAGCCAGATTGTTATCTCCGGGGACTTCAGGATACACGAGCTGGATGTTTCGGAATCGCCTAGTGAACAGCTCAAAGCAGACTTGCATGAACTAATCGCTGATATTCCCTTGCAAAACCATTTCACCACACCCATTAGATTCGAGTGCAAACAAATCGTCCATATTGTACTTTGTGCTCACGAACGAAGAGCTCATGGTTGACAAGTTATTGATGGATTGTCCATTAGGTTTCAGTGACCATGTAGTAATAACGTGCAACTATGTGTGGTATGCAGGGTATCCATTTGAACACTCGGAACTAACTCATACAATCATACAATATCACTTATTGAAAGAACTCGTCGACACATCTGCTTAGGAATTCTCAAAGAATAATCCTCTTGACAACGTTTGGACTGAGTTCGTTGATAGACTCAGTTACATCATCAACAGATTATCAGAGACCAAGCCCTTTCGTCCTGCAAAAATGCCTTTAATTCTAAGTAGCAGAACTCGAAAATGCTTGGCGATAAGGGATGCAGCATGGCGTGCCTACAAGATTAACCCCGACTCAGAATATTTGGGGCAATTTCCTGACCCATCGCAACCATTGCACTGCACTAGTCCGTGAGGACAAAGTAACTTATCAACAGTGATTGGCCAAAGATGCATGGCAAACAACAAACCGCTGTATAGACATGTCAACAATCTTTGTAAAGTGAATTATGGAACCTCTCCACTTTTCACGACAGGCGGTGGTGTACGGTGCCGAAGAAGCAGCTAATGCCCTGCGGCTACAATACGCCACAATTTTCGAACTCGCAACCACTACCTGTCCCATAATGAATAATGAACAATGATTTATAACGGGTAAAATAGCAGGTGCTTGACATGTCCCACTCCACTATTTACACATGTAATTTTCTACCTATCAATTGCGCTAAGGAAGTTACACTCACTGCGTGATCATAGTTCTCCTGGAGTAAACAACATCCGCCCGAAGGTACTGAAGGCTGCGGCCAACAAGCTAGCTGAACCACTGTCACAGTTCTTCCAAAGGTGCTTTGATTAACAACAAGTCCCCACTATGTGGAAGCGTGGTATTATCATCCCAATTTCTAATGGCGGTAGTCGTTCCGAGCCTGCAAACTATCGCTCAGTGACTCTCCTACCTGTGCTCGCGCAGGTAATGGAAGCGGTCATGCCTGTGGCTCTAATGGACTACCCGGAATAATGCAACATCTTGGCAGCGGATCAGCATGGCTTCCGTCCACACCGGTCACGCAGCACCGACCTACTGATTGCATGAGGCAGTTTAACGGAAGTGGCTAATTATGGGGTCGGAGTTGACGTCTTTTGCTGGACTTCTCCAAATCTTTCGACCACCTTGATCACCGCATCCTACTTCACAGTCAACAGAGTTACGGAATCGTTGGTCCTGTACTTGGTTGGATTGGCAACGTTCTTCACCAACAGAAGTTTCAAGTGGGCGTAAGTGGATCACTCTCTAACCCGATTGGGGTGAAATGTGATGTCCCACAATGCTTAGTGCTGGGACTGCGCTTATTCCTGATGTTTATCAACGACCTGGCAAGGGGAATCTCCTTAAACTTCCTGCGTTTCGCCGATAACGTCAAGATATGGCGGGCGATTAGTAAGAAGCGAGTTCACGATCTGCTCCTACATGACTTAGATTGCATTTATGAATGGTCAAAGAGGAACCTGTTTCAGTTGAACATAGCTATGCGCAAAGTGACTCATTTGCGTCACCAGCCGGTGAGCGCTTACAAGCTTAGAGTCCACACCTTGGAGAAGGCCTCCCAGGAGCGTGCCCTGGGTCTATTGGTACAGGAAAATCTCGGATGTTCAAAACAAGCAGAGAAGGCGACGCGGACCGGCAATAAACACTTCCATCTTCTTCGCAGAGCCTTCGGTCGGTTTGAACCCTCAATCTTTCACAAAATGCTTAACGCCTACGTGCGACCGCACGTGGAATATGCTATTCAGGTGTGGCATCCGTGGCAGAAACAGGATATTGTTGCTCTCGATACTCCTCAATGAAGGGAAACCAAGAACATCAGGGGCCTCTTTCATCTGTCCTATCAGCTTAGACTGAAATCCCTAAAAATGCACAGCAGTCGATCTCGGCTTTTGTGAGGGGATCTCATAATGGTTTACCAGATTCTGAAGAACCCAAACCACATTTGCCGTTCGCTGCTGGAATTGAATCACAACACTAACCTAAGAGTTCGTTTTCTGAAACTGACCATACATATTAGTCGGCTTGATTGTCGTAGAAAATTGTTTCCCCTCCGCGTGTGCCAGCCCTGGAACGCTCTCCCTAATTATATCGTCTCTGCTCCCAATCTGGCGGTATTTAGAAAGCGGGTTGACCATGCGTGTCTCATTTACATCTCGTTTTAGGAATTGTTAGCCAGGGGCTACGAAACACAATTAAACGGTGTCTTGCCAAACCCAACCAATGGATTTACACGTTTAATACGCGAGCATCTCTGCTATTCTGCATAAGTCTATGGTGAGTCCAACAAAACGCTTTCCACTTTATCATGTAATTCACTTTTCGCAATAATTTCAATCCCAGGGAACTTGTTAAGCGATTATTTTTTACCCGGAATAAACCATTGTCCCATTGTCCCATTTTCCGGTATTGAAAAATTGTATGACCAGGATCTTTACTGTAGTACAGCGGCAGCAGTGACAGAGGACTTGAAGGAAATTCCTCAGCACGTCTTCATTTTTACAAGAAGAACCAAGCCATCTCATTTGAGACCTCGGTTCGTCAAAACAACCATTGGAACTGTTAGCATCTAGGCTCAAAGTAATTAACTGCCTGAAGCCGCGAACTAAACTAACAGCTCAGCACCTAATAGAGGAGGCAATTCTGTCCTTCTTCACTAGGGATGAAGACCTTGTCTACTTCAATAGTAATGCAGAAGCTGTTCTAGTTTTCAGACTACCGAAAGGTTAACCTAATGGCTGGAGGCTTTATACAGCCATCTGCAGTATCCTTGTTTCATGTGCTTATGGGATGGCAGGGCAAAACAACATTATCGGAAGAAAGGGAATTGTACCACCAGCGAAAACGTGAATATGTAAGCGAGGCGAACATCATCAAGAAACTTTTGGTTAACAGATTGTTTTCTCACCAATTCAGATAAAGTTGGAGTAATGAAGCAATTTTCGAAGCACTGGAATATGATGATGGTTGATTCAAGTACCTTTGTAGATCGTTCCTTAAACGGAATATAGGGGAAACTGAAAGCTGCCTTCTTGTATGGAATTCAAATTCGACAACTCATTAAGTATCGAAACTTTACATGTATGAGTAGTTTTCTGGCATCTGTCTGAGATAATTTTGTCTCCGTTCTTAACAGCTTCTTGGGTAACCACAAAGTAAGAAATTATGAAGAACTGATGGAGGTTGTGCGTGAAAAATTATCACTTTGGGTCGTAACATGAGTATAAAGTTGCTTTTCTACATAACCATTTAGACAAGTTCCCGGATAATCTTGGTGATCTTAGCGAAGAACAAGGTGTGAGGTTCCGTCATGACACTAAGGGTACGGGAATGTGGTATCAAAGGCATATCAATCACATGATGGCGGACTGCTGCTGGTGAATCTTAAGTAGCCTTCCAAATAAACCACATAGCGGAAAATCACACAACAGCGATTTTCCAAGAATTAACTGTCATGGCATATATCGGCCGAGCAGAAGATTTCTTCAGCTGGTCGGCCTAACAACCTCGTGGTGCCAGCTGTGCGCTACGGGTATTTCCTGTTCCAGCGAATGCGTCGGTGACATTGTTCTAAGTGGTGATGGGTTTACGCCTGACAAGCGTTTTTCCTACACCAAGCCACATATGTCCGTTTAACAACACTGTGAAGTGGCGGATGAGACATGTCACTAAACAAAGTCACTGCTCCTTATCTTCTCGGAGACATTGTATACCGGCAAGTAATAAGAGCACATGATTCTGCCTTTGACTGCGGCAGTGTTGGGCCTATGGTACGGCTTTTAGTCATCCGAAAGGCGTATGAACTGAATGTTCAGTCGTCGACTCCCAACGAGTGCGAAACCCTTATTTCGCCCTGCCGCCTTGTGGGTTGGGCCATTCGGTCAATGGCTCGGGACTGTGATCCCCTAAGACAACCCAGTATATTCGGCCCAGGCAACCTGATAGTATGTCGTCTACTAATGAACCATGGATACATACAACTATGCTCTCTCTCTCTCGCTCTCATGTTCTACTGTCCTACGACTACGCCAAGTTTATAATCACACGCAAGCAACGTACATACACTTGCCTTTTATTTCATTCCAATTGTTACCTGCTTCTTTAAATGTGAACAGCCGTACCTCCGCCGATGCATTTGTTCTCTCTTCTCCCGTCATCTCAAGCACACAGTCCTCGGTCGGAAACTGCCATCCCCGAAGTCTGCCATCTTCGATTCTGCGACATGGAATGCCTTTCAAACTAGCAACCCTCAACGTGTGCACATTAGTGCAGATAGATAGCAAGCTGGACTTACACGCACGCTGGAAACCCTTAAAATTGATGTCTGCTGCCTGAGGGAAACTCGAATGCAGGATTCCAACACAGTCTACCAGCTGTCGTCACCAGTCCAACCACACACCGCTTTTATCTTCGCCTTTCTGGGGACACTGAGTCCGCCGCACCTGAGCTAGCTGGTGTTGGAATCGCTCTAAGTGCTACAGTCGAGGAATCAGTCCTTCACTGGACTCCAATCAACATTTGTCTATGCACTGTGAAGCTCCTTAGTTCCTGTAAGGTTAGCAGGCATGATACAGACAAGCGTGCTCTTTTCGCGCGCTTCGTCTACGGTCCCACTGACTGCAGCTCGAATGCAATCAAGGGCCAGTTCTATCCCCATCTTCATGAGTTGCTCCTATGGGTGCCTAAAACAGGCATCGTTGTTATGACAGGGGACTTAAACGCAAGTATTGCTTGGCTGCTACCCTGGGAACACCACCTCGATGGCCCGCACAGGTATGGTGATGTTCGCGCTGACAACGGAGAGAGACTGCTCAGTCTTTGTGCTGGCAACCAACATTTCCTCTCCCACACTAGCTTTCGTCACCCTGGAGGCCACTATGCCACCTGGCGTTCTCCACCGTCAACCCAGCGCTGGTCACAAATTGATCACATAGCCATAAGTCACAATTGGCGCTACAGCGTACGCGATTGCAGATCTTTCTGGTTAACTTGTGTCGACACCGATCATGGATTGGTATGTGCGATAATTTGCATGCGTTTCAGTGGCTCACCGATGGTCAAGCAAACCCGGTTCAACACTCACAAGTTGGGGGACCCAACGGTAAAAACGCAGTATCAGCGGAGGCTCCGCGAAAATCTCGCTCTACCCTAGGCTCTGGATGTTGATCAGCGCTGGTCGAATTTGCAAAAACTATGCTCTCCGCCGGCTTGTCCAACTGCAGACTCACCCGCTATACAACTAGAAGCTGGATTTCGGTAAGATCCTCGGAACTGCCGGATCGTCGAAGGCCTGTGCTCGCCGGTGCAGAAAACAATGAACTTCGGTCCATCTCTCATCAGTTGAATTCAAGTCTCCACTCTGACAGTGAATTCTGGTGGTCAAAACAAGCTGCCGAGATGGAAGCCGCTGCATCGGCTGGAAACTTCCGCAGTCTATTTTACCTCATCAAGACCACTGGTTGCTATTCACATGCTGTCAGTCAGACCGCACGAAAATCACCAACCAGCACAGGCGCATGGGTCGCTGGGCAGAGCATTTTCTTTTCCAATTGAACTGTTCAGCACAGCCCACTGTGGCATCTCAGTTTCCTTCGGATGGTGCTTGGCTTATGGCCACAGACGCTCATATCGATACAGAGATACAAAGCGCAATCCAATCTTTGAAACGTCATAAAGCCCCCAGTGTTGACAACCTTCCCCGGCTCTATTCAAAGCTGGCGAGAATACACTTGTCAACTAGATACTATCACTGATTACGAGAATTTGGACTGACGAGAAAGTCCCAATTGCATGGGGAGAGTCAATAATTTTTCTGATTTATAAGAAAGGCTCCCGCGAAGATTGAGCCAATTACCACTGAATTTCGTTGTTCTCTGTTTCCTGCAAGGTTTTCGTGTCTGTTCTACTCCGCAAGCTCTCAGCAACTGAAGAAAGCGTTTACGGTGAGGAACAAGCGGGTTTCCGTCCAGGTCAAGATTGTATTGACCACATCTTCACACTCCACCAACTACCTGAACTCCGTCAGGTCCACCGAGGGCCAACAATCGTAGTGTACTTGGACATCCGAGGGGTTTTTGACTCAGTAGATAGATCTGCGTTGTGGAACTGTCCACTAAGGAAAGGTTTGCCTGACGAGTTTATAACCCTCTTGAAGGATCTATACGGTAACACGTCGAACAAAGTCAGGGCTTACGGCACACTTTCCACTTTGTTTGCTGTCACCAGCAGCGTGCACCAAGAGTACTCCAGCTCACCTTTCCGCTTCAATTTGCCAGTGAAGCTGTTGTCTAACGAGTATTGGAAGGCTGTCCAAACTGCTGTATTGAGCTTCTCCCAGGTGACGGAGTCGCGGACTTGGACTACGCCAATGATATCGCTTTGCTCAGGGACGATCCGCAGGCCATTCAGAGCGCTTTGGACGGCTTAATGATCGAGGCTCCTAAGTATGTCCGTGTTTCATACCACTAATCCATGATTGGTAGATGCCTGCGCTGGCCCTCACCATTGCTGGTGACGTCCTGGAACAAGTCCAATGCTTCAAGTATCTATGGAGCTGCATCACAGCTGGCGGCTGTATTGGAGATGAGGTCTCACAAGGGATCGTAAAAGTCCACCTTGCATTCATCAGACTGAGACACTTATGGCGCCGTCGCGACGTCTATCACAAACTCAAGGATAGGAGATACATTGCGTCTGTCCGTGCAATCCTTTTGTACTGCTGTGAGACCTGGCCCACTCGCTCGGAAGACATAAAATGATTGTCATCCTTCGATCATAGTTGTCTGCGAAGGAATGCTAGCATATGATGACAGCATCACGTGAGTAACACAGAAGTCCGAGAGCTAGTGTTTGGAGCAAACGGTCCATGCCACCAAACGGTTATTCTCCGACACCTCATGTGTTGGCTCGGCCAGGTATTGCGCATGCCAGCTTATCGACCACCCCGACAAACGTTTATTGCGCTCCCCGGAAGCGATTGGAAAAAGTGTCGCGGTGGACAACCCATGACGTGGAGAAACAGCGTGAAGGATGCAACCTCAAGCTTAGCATCCGTCGGTCCGGTCCACCTTCCAGGAGCGTGACTGCGAGTGGTTAAAAACGTTGGAGGCTATGGCGCCCCACAGGCATTGGTGGAGACTGTTCTGTTTAACCGTGTACTACATTAGTTAACATCTCATTGAACATGAAACGTCAAAACACACAAAATATCTCAAAACGCCGTGTGCACAACCGAAAAATCGTTCTATTCACGTTTTACATTTCCTTCCCCTCCTGTATTTCTCCAGGATTCTGACGACACATTATCAGTGATCAGATGGTGAATATATGGTTGGCGGCATCCGGTTCCGTATTTGCTTGTGATTGTAGCCTCGATAGGACAGTCACAGGACGCCTGCGCCTCCAGAGGGACTGTGGGTGGCTTGGGCTGCACCACCCACAGTTCCATTCACAAACCCCATATCCAGTGTAAACCCGAAGGAATAAGACCGGGAGGCATGCGGATGGGAGCAACGTTTCATAAACGGAGCCGGCCCACACTCATTCACATGCACAACAGCAGCATTACTGTCTAGCTGGGTAGGGAAGCATGCGTACCAGACTTACACAAGTCGGTACCTAGGCCGTAGTCCACTGCACACTGGATGGAAATACTCTTTGAGCCTTGCACGGCGACGAGGACCGTGCACCCCGTCATCCCAGCAACGATTCACCGTCTCTTGGAGCCAGTAATCCAGGTGGAGAGTTTTAGATAGGTAGGCACCTTGTCAACACTCACAGGAAGCGCAGCCAGAGCGGGGATGTTAAACAACAGCCAATCACTCAAAATAACAAAAACAAAATACCGTTATCTAATAAAGCATAGGGTTAAAAGACTTACCATCACGCTAAATGAGCATATGCAATAAAGTGGTTATCAACAATCCGCGTCAAATTTAAGTAACGAGAATAAGATAATTAATTTAAACAAGGGCACAACCGCGAAAACGTAACGAATATAAGTAAAATCTGCTTAAGCAAGGTGTGTAAGTAAAAGGCGGCTTATTCAGACAGACATATAAAGGATTTAACAAACCAAGTATTTAAAATATAGCGGTCCAACCATTTGAAATAAAGAAACACAGCACGCAAGCACCCCGTTAGTAAATCAAATGCAGCGTACCTACAAACGCTACGCCGGTTCTGCCTACGTCCTCTGCAGGACTCGTAGTCGCTTCAATGGTGGCCCCGATTGGACTCGCTCATGGCTCACTAGGCCTACCTGACTCAGGCACTCCTGACCACATGTGCTCCAGTACCATGCGCTCTCTGTCGATGGATCACAACCCATCGGTGCCGGTCGCTTCCGCACTTGCCGCTTCTTCTCTGCATGCACGAGAACTTTTCTGTGCACCTCGGTAACTGCCTTCGTGATCAGATCGCCCTATGCATGTCAATCAACCGCTTTCAATTCCCATGACCTGCAATCAAGATTAGAACTTGAGCGGCTCACTTTGATCATGTCCTGGTAACGTAACTTTCTATTTCCCACATGTCGATTCCCAACACTCAGTTGACCACATAATAGTTGTTCCGGTATCCGCGTCGAATCCATACGGCTTACGTGACCCAGCCACCTCATGTGTCTCAGCAAAATTGTGTAGTCCACTGCATACACTCCACTTCAGCGCAACACCTCTGTGTCTGCAACTCTGTCGCACCAATCGATGAGCAGAATCCGTCGCAAATACTGTTGATGAAACTGCTCGAGATATCTCACATCTCGCCGGTACATCGTCCAAGCTTCGCTGTCGTATAGAAGAACGGACAGCACCATGGATTTGTACACCATCAGCTTCGTGCCAAAGGTAAGATGGTGGTTATTCCACACTCGGTACTCAAACTTCCCGAATGCCACCACTGCTTTTGATACGCTGATGTGAAACTCACTGTGTAGCTGCTGGTCAGTCGACATCACACTCCCAACGTAGCAGAAGCGGGAGTTGGTTTGCACTGTTTCAGCGCCAGTGCGACTTTGTAACAATATTGAGGATTGCACCTCCGGTGAAGGCTAAAAAAAGACAGAGTTTTGCTTGCGTTGGTGGTGAGATCGAATTTGGCCGCGGTCGAAGCCAGAGCACTAGTCATGTGCTGCAACACATCCGTGCTGTGCAAACAACGCACAATTATCAGCAAACGGCAACATACAGCTACTTGTCTCACAGACTAGGGTTCTCACACGGAAACGAAGGATGTTCGGCAACTCACCATCAATACGGTGCACCACACGAACATCGTAAGCACAAGAGGCATCCAAAGGACAAGACATCATTACATGAAGATAAATAGTAAACAGTTCTGGAGCTAAGACACAGCGTTGCTTCACATCAGAGACAACTGCAAAGTCATCCGAGGTCCGTCCACGCAGCTGCACCCTCGCCAGCATCCCACTGTGCAGACATTCAGTTAAGCTTACAAACTTGCGCGGACAATGAAACTTGCACAACATCAGCCACCATACCTCGCGATTCACCGTATCAAATGCTTTAGTGAAATCAACAAAAAGTGAGTACAACGGTTGATCTCGTTCTCCTCACTTCTCCTGCAACTGACGAGTAGCAAACACCATATCTATGGTGCTACGATCCGAACGGAATCCACATTGCTCTGCCGCCACGTTAGGTTCCACAACCTGACTGACGAGTCGGTTGAGCAGGATTGGGGCAATTACTTTGCCCACACAACTTAGCAAGTTGCTACCACGGTACCTCGTGCAACATTGCTTGCTCCCTTTGCCCTTGTACAGTGGTAGCACAAGGGCATCGTTCAGCTCAGCATACACCTACTCCTCAGTCCATACGGGTTGCACCAAGTGGTGCAGCGCAGTCACCAACGCGAGTCCGCCGTGTTTCAATAATTCAGGCGGGATCCCGTCACCTCCGGCACAGTTGTAGTTTCGTAGCTATGCAGGTGCTTTCTGCTTCTCACCCAGTGTCGGCGTGTCCGCCAGGCTCACCTTCACATCGTACTGCTTAAGGCCGATTACTGTAGTCCAGTCAATCTTTGAACGGTTGTTAATGAGACAGTCAAAGTGGTTTGCCAGATCTGCTTTATGTCTGCAATCTGTGTGCATGTAGCGCCTGAAATAGCATCGATCAGCGTCCTCAGCGGCTCCAATCTCGGTACATACCCCGCCTTCAAGGAGTCAAACAATTCCTTGTGTTGGCGGCGTTCGGCGTAGCATTCCATCTGCTGCGCTCTCTCCGTCCACCACTCAATTTTAATACGACGGAGCTTTCGCGTTAGTCGCCGTCGAATTTTGGGAAACTGATTATTATTACCCTAGTCATTGGGGTCTGCCACAAGTCCAGCAAATGCTGCATTCTTCACACACACCAATGCGCCGATCGTCGCATTGTTCTCAGCAAACCAGTTTGCGCGCTTAATCGTCTCTTTAGCAGCTGTCACCTGGTCGAGAATGTGGTGCCACAGGTCGCCCACTGTGGCTGTGCAGTCCACATCACACAGGCGTGCATCCATCGCCTTCTCCAGCTCAGTACGTTTCGCCACAGTACCGAGGGAGAGAATGCTAAATTTACGCCGATTCACGGCGGGAGTGCAACACCTAGATTTACGAAAATATATGTACAGTTTGGTCTGCCCCAACTTGTGAGCAGTGCCACACTCAGCTCCAAGCAGTGCACCTGTCATGCGCACTTCACGCATATCATGCTGACGCACGATTACATAGTCGAGCAGGTGAGCGTGACCACTCCGTGGGTGCGTCCGAGTTCCTATATTAGTCGCACTCAGTGCAAATCGAGTGTTCGTGATCATCAGGCCGTGAAGTGCACACAGTGGGAGCAGCCTGTCACCGTTCGCATTCGCTGAACCAATGCCATGCGCACCGATAACATCTGTCCAAACTGATGAACACGCCCAACGCGCGCGTTGAAATCACCCAACAGAAATAGTCGGTCGCTCCTCGGCACAGACCGTATCACGGAGGATAGCTGAGTGTAGAATTAATCATGCGTGTCATCAGGATAACACATGGTTGGACTGTAAGTGCTTACAAATGTGGTAAACTGACCAGTTATGAGTCGTAGGCGAACGGCCATCAGTCGCGCGCTGATGCCTGTTGGTTCACCCAGAAGCTGGCCATGGAGGCGATCGGATATTGCAAATCCGACCCCATGATCACGTGGTGCTGAGGCGGCGTTGCCTACCCAGTAGAATGTGTAGCCAACACCTGCTTCATGCAACTTACTATGCTCAGCAAGCCGGGTTCCACTGAGTGCCGCAATATCGATGTTGTAGCGCGCCACTTCAATCGCGACGAGTGGAGTGCGTCTCTCCGGGAGCTCGCTGGAGTTCAGGTCCAGTAGTGTGCACACGTTGCAGCACCCGATGCTGAATGCTTTGCTCGCAGGCATACGATTGCATTGGTGGGCAATCGCACTCGAGGTGGCGAATGTGTTTCAGAGGTTTGCTTTAGGGATTCCACCCGGAGCTTTTGGCTCAATAGCCTGACCCATATATATATATATATATATATATATATATATATATATATATATATATATGGTCTGGTTACAGACATGTGCCATAAGAACCATGATAATCAGGAGGAAAACGAAATACAACAACAGAAAACGATTTCTCGGTTTTCACACATGCTTATTGAACATTCGTTTTTTGAGTTTTATGCGTTCGATTAGTCAGTAGCCAACAGATGGTGCGGCGAAACAACACCGGCGCTGTTGATGTCTTTGGCGGTTTATAATATTCGAAGGTTTTCAATCACTGGAAGTCAATGTCGCTTGATGCCAAGCCTGGAAGGCCGACTCATCCGACAGAAACTAAGCTCAAGGTTGCATTTTCATGCTTCTCCTCCACGTCATTTGTGGTGCACCGCGGAACTTTATCCACTTTGTTTCTGGGAAGCACAAATAATGTTGGACGGTGTAAGCCATAGGCTGGTATGCGCAATACGTGACCGAGACAACACATGCCTTGTCGGAAAATAACGTTTTAGAAGTAGGAGCCATTCGCCCCAAACACTTGGTCTCCGACTTCTGTGTTGCTTACGTGGTGTAGCCAACACACAAGCGAGCAATGCGTAGCAGACAACGGTTGTCAAAAACTGACAATCGTTTCACGTCTTCTGAGTGGATAGGCTTTTACAAAGCCGTATAAGAGGAGCACATATCATAGGCATGGTATAACCTACCCTTGAGCCTGAGGATGGTGTCATGGTGACGTTATAATTGTCTCAGTTTGATGAGTGCAAAGTGTGTGCCTTTGCAATCCGTTGTGAAACTTTATTTCAACATCGCCGTCAGCCGTAATGCAACCCACTAGATGAGGCAAGGGACTTATTCTAGAAGCACAAGCACTGGTGATGGCGGACACAGGCATATGCCAACCCTGTGGTAGTATTTTACATTTACCTGGGGTGAAATACTGGTCATACTTAGACACCTTCATCGCTACTAAGTTCAAAGCGCCGTGGACGGCCTGTGAATCGCCCCGCAGCAAAGCGTTAACATCGGCGTAGCGCAAGTCCGTGACCGTGCCGCCATGGAGAAGTTCAACACCTCCGTTTTAAACATCTGCTAATTCTTGTTAGACGACATTTTCGATGGCAACATTGGAGAGGGAAGGTGTAATGGGGCAACTTCGGCGAACGCCGCTGGTGACAGCAAACGTAAAGCCTGCTGTAAGTGCTGACTTTGACCAACGGATGACTGTAAAGTTCCTTCAGGATGGTTATAAACTTGTTGGGCACACCTTTCCTCAGTAGACAGTTTCACAAAGCAGGTCTATCTACTGAATCCAATGCAGGTCGGATTTCCAAGAACAATGCGACTTTTGGCCGTCGGTAGACGTGACGGGGTTTAAGCAGTTGTGAAGTGTGGTGATTTGCTCCTTGTAACCTCAACCTGGACGTAAACCGACTTCTAACTCTCCAGAAAACTCCTCGTTAGTCGCTGAAAGCCTGTGAAGTAGGACGGGCATTAAGATCGTGGAAGCCACAGAGATCAAATAAATTCTACTGTAATTGGCGCATTCTTAATGGGAGACTTTCCTGTGAATCCGGACAATGACCGATTTTCCACATGAGTTTGAAACCTTCTCATAATTCCAAATCATGCTTGAACAGTGATAGGATTTCGCTGACAAGTACATACTAACCATCTTTGAATAGAGCCGGGAGTAAGCTATCAGCAGCTGGAGTTGCATGACGCTTCAAAGATTGAATTGCGCTTTGGACCTCTGCTTCGGTAGGGAGTTTTTGATAACAAGTTATGCACCACCGGAGGAGACGTCACAGGGCTCTAACTGGATCTATAATTTATTTGGTATGCAGACATTTAACCATAAATAAGTGCTAGTGATTGCCTGTGTGATCTTGTTTCTAGTTTAGCAAAGAAAAGATCCGCCAGCACTGGTCTAAGTTGGGATTCCGTTTCGACCCCATGATTCTGCAGGTAATATATGCCGTCGAAAAGAAACTGAACATTGTAGGTGCATCTCAGAAGTAATTCATTCAGGCTTGGTATGGGTATAGTTAAATAAATACAGTTCTCGTTCAGGTAGTTGTAAAGATATTCTATTGATTTAGCAGCGATACAATCATGCATAAAGAAGCTACATCGAGTGAAAACATTTTCTTTTCAGTTTAAGTCCATATCTTTAATGTGCCCCACGAATCCAAATCTATCACGAAGGCTACAATGAACAATTCGTTTTCTTATTGGCTCCAACATTGCTACCAACCACTAAGCTGTAGAATCGTATGCTGAGTTTGTCATGGACAATATTGAGTGTAGAGTTACACTTTGTGAACTTTGGGTAGTCCATACAATCTCGGGATAGATGTTCCCACTGCCATCAGACTTTCAAACCGACAAACAGTTGTAACACCGCAGGTTGTAAATCCTTCAGACACTTCTTCAGGTGTTGTTCCACTTTGGCTGTTTGGTCGTACACGTACACCTTTACACAAAACTTCGTTTCGTCTTGGGGAATCAGGTTTATTTTTCATATGTAACCACTTCTACCTATTAATATCCGACTAGAAACTTCAGCGCGACTGACCAGGCGCGAAACCAACAAACGATGTCTATTCATTGTCGCAGCGTACGCTTCCACAGATTGCAGCCCGGAGTCAGTTAAAGATGAGTGCTATGGTCAACTGACCGACCTTCTCAGTAAAAAGCGTCGTACCAACATCGTGGTGCTCGCCGGGGACTTGAAAGCGCTGGTCGGTAGACTTGAAATTGAAGAACGTGAACTCCCTGGTCAGCACAGCCATGGCACTCGCAGGACTGAAAACGGTGATCGACTACTTCAACTTTGCGTCGATCACGGTCGCTTTCTGCCGAGTACTAGCTTTTGAGGATCCTGGCGCAAAAGCGCCATCTGGAGACCCACATCACCTGGCCAGCCATGGACACAAATGGATCACATCGTCATTAGCTATCGCTGGCGGGGTAGCATACCAGATTGCAAATCGCTTTCTCACTTTGGATCACGCGATGGTGTGTGCCAAGGTCGCGCTACGTTTTGGTGGCTCTCGGCAGCGTCTCTAGAAACGACTTGACATAGTTAAGCTTTCTGCCCCAAACATTCTCCGTGCATCTCAGGATGCCTTGGCCTCACGGCTGAAGACTGTCTCATGCACAGACATTGAAGCACACTGGACACACATCCGCGACGCCGTGAACAACTCTGCAACCCTGGTCTGTGGCTTCACCAGTAATCCTGTCAACAACTGGATCTCTGCACGATCCCTCCAGCTTATCGAAGCCCGTCGAGCAATTCCTGCTAGACTTAAATGCCATTCACTACGCACGACTACTAAAGCTGAGCTCAAACAGCTTGTTCGGGAAGATCGCGAGGCCTGGTGGACGCAGCGGGCCATTTAGATGGAGCAAGCGACCATCTTGGGGGATTTCCGTAGGTTTTTCCTCCTGATCCGATTTACTGGTGGCAATACGTCGACGGTAAGCGAAGTTTTATACGAAACCAATGGCCAGCGAATTCCTTGTCAAAAACGCCGACTCAAGCGTTGGGTCGAGCACTTTGCGCAGCAGTTTCATTGGCTAGCAGCACCATTCAATTCCCATTCCGGAGACAAGAGTGTTCCCTGGAGTGTAGACGCTTCACCACCATCCGAGACTGAGGTTATCAACAAGCTTCACCTCTTAAAGCGCTACAAAGCCCCTGGCCCAGATAAACTCCCTCTGGCTCTTTTCAAAGGTGGCGGCCCATCACTTGTTCAGTTAATTTCTCCAAGAGATCTGGGTCACTGAAGCTATCCCATCTGATTGGAGCATAGCTGATATCGTGCCCGTCTTCAAAAAGTGTACCCGAACTGACTGCGCCAACCACAGAGGCATCAGTGTCATCTGTGTATCTTCAAAGGTGCTCGCAGCTCTGCTTCTAAGGAGGCTCAGCCTGGTACGCGAGCAGAGTATACGTGAGGAGCAAGCTGGGTTCCGTTCAGGTCGGAGTTGCATCGATCAGACCTTTACACTCCGTTAAATATACCAGCGTCGTAAAACATTTGGCCAACCAACGATCGTTGTCTTCTTAGACATACGAGCCGCATTTGGCTCAGTCAGCAGAGCTGCTCTCTGGAGCTGTCCACTGAGAAGGGGAGTGCCTGAGAATTATGGCACCTTACTTCAAGCCATCTACTCTCAAACCTCAGGCCGAGTGAGGGTGTACGGCGGACTTTCGCTCCCCCGCTTGACATCCCCAGTAGCGTGAGACAGGATTGCCCCCCATCCCCTTCTTGTTCAATTTCGCTATAGAAGAAATCTTGTAGAGTGCTCTGGAGAACTCCGAACCTAGCGGCGTCGAGCTGATTCCGGGGGACCGACTTCGGGATTTGGAGGATGCAGATGACATCGTCGTAAACTGGGTTTCCTCACAAGCCGCCCAAAATGTTCTGTGTAGGTTGGAGATGACGGTCTCCCAGTTTGAAATGACCTCGCATCACAGAAATGCAAGATTTTCCTGCAGGACCGGCCAGGCGCTGATCCTGACTTTACCCTTCTAGGTTATTCTTTGGAAGTGGTAGACAAGTCCGTTTATTTCGGAAGCTGCTTCAGCGTTAATGGTTTACTGGATGAGGTCTCTTTGCGTGTCTTCAAAGCTTACGTTGCTTTTGCCAATCTCCGCCATCTCTGGCGCCGAGGTGATCTAAGTCTAGCTCTGAAGGGCCAAATTTACAATGCCACATTGAGAGCGGTTCTCCTCTATGGCTGAGAGACAGCCTGTTCGTGCAATAGATGTTGTGAGGCTGTCTGTTTTTGATCACCGCTGTCTTCGGAGCGTTGCTGGTGTACGATGGTAACATCACACTAGGAATAAAGACATTCGACGAAGGATTTTCAGATTAGACAGAATTTGCTGGCCAATGAGCAGTATAATTTCTCTGTGCAGACTTCAGTGGCTTGGGCACGTTCTCCGCATGCTTACTCATCGCTTACATTGCTGTGCCCTCTTCGCGCACGCGGGCGTCGGCTGGAAGCGAAAGCAAGGTGGCCAATGTATGATTTGGGCCAAAAGCATGAAGAAGCTAAAGTCAAAGTTAGCTACGGTCAGGCTCTCTCGACTCCCTCACTGGAGTGCGACGGATCCAGAACAAACATGGCTGGAAACGCATTTGAATTTGGCAAGAAATCGTGCACAGTGGCGGACTTGTTGTGACTCACTATCCCCATGAACCGTTTTCCCCTTCTATCTCCGTATGTTTATTGTATTTTCCATACGTTGTGGTACTATTCCAATCGTACTATTGGCCGTATTGAATAGATATATATATATCCCTTAGCTGGCTTGCAGATGAATATATCTTTGTATTTTTACCTCGTTTAGAGCCACCAAAAGCATACGCGTAATCAAGCCATGTTGATTTTCTTGGTTTTTTCGATCTTAGTAGCAACCATTAATCAACGAGGACCTGAAACTTTCTGTAGCATCGGCTGATGGCGAGGCTGAACCATGCGTTAGTTAACGTTTTCATATTGTGTCTTGGTATCTAGCTGACGTTCATTGCTTTTAGAATAACAGAACTTAGAACTGAGTGACAAAATTGCAAGCGGTTTAAACGAAAGCACCCATTTTGAATAATTGTGAACATACTATTCGGAATGGATTTGAAACGTGACCTGTGGCTAAGTTATTGCGCCAGAGCATCATGCACTTTGCACTTTTCTAAATACCATCTCCTAAACATAATTCACAAGCTGCTGAGGTTCATCTGGAGTGAGTAGATCAACACTGCATTGTCTCCGGGCAATGTTTCGTTGAAGTTCAGAAAAATTACCACGAATGGTATCGCGCTGATTTAACACATGACAGGGAGAGTTTTAGCATTCGGAGTAATACCGTCTTGGCGAATGGACTTCCAAAATAGGGCTGGATATTCACAAGTACCCATGTAATCATTCAGAAACAGAACGTAACTGTTAGAAACAGCAAGCCATCTGGAAAACTGGAACTGGTTACGGTCCTTCATTACGTAAGGGGGCTTTGTATGTTTCAGTATGGAACGTTCTCAGAGATTCATCAAGAACAACTGCCGGAGGTAAACAGTTATGCCAGCAAAAAGATAACTGCCCAATCTGTCAACTCGCCATGCCCAGCTGCCAATGAACATTAAGCAATAAATTCATACGGGTTAAGAAGTGTTGCTTTACAAGTCCCGTTGGATAGTTTGTGGGAACATCAACATAAAAATAATGATAATAATGAGAGCAAGACAGTTAGTACTTTAAATATGAAAATAAGGACTTATCGTTTGCTCCGCTGTAGTCCTGCGATCCGCTTAGATTCACAGCACCCACTGTTAACAACGAATAATACCATGGTGTAGGATGGAGACGCAGCGTTAAGCAACAAATACTGTTAGTGTCCGTGCAGAGACGACCGATTCTGAGAGAGTATTCCACAGATGACAGCCACGAATGGAAAATAAATTTCTGCGGCACTCCAGACCGCAATACTGTACAGCGAGTTTCAGTGAGTGACCCCTCAGGTTTGTATTACTGCCGAGTCGCAGTAAAGCGGCCCACATGATGTGGGTCTCACAGAATCAAGTATGCCGTAATCACATCGTCTCATAGTCTGCGATAGCTTCCACTGAACACCCCAATCGTTACAGCCTCTCCTGGTATGAAAGGTTACGCATCCCAATTACGTCCTTAGATGCCCGACGCTGTGGCTGCTCAAGTGCATTAAGGTCGTGCTTCAGCCATGGATGCCAGGCTTGAATTGCGTATTCGACAAGGGGGCGAACATACGCACTGAGCAGTTGTCGAAATATGGAGCTGTTTATTTGTCCAAATGACCGTCACAACAGCCAGACGTGTTGGTTCCCGGTCTTCCAGGCCTTTTCGGATTGCCTAGAGCAACCCAAATCATCTTGAATCAGGATACCCAAGTCAAGTTCGAGAGTTGATTGTTGTAGTATATTCGTTCCGAGCCGGTATGAGCAGCTGCCCTAATGTCGGATGGGAAGCACCTTGCATTTACTGATGTTGAAATGCAATATGTTTTGGCTCCACCATTGATACACAATATATAGATCACTCTGAAGCACATGTTGGTCGTCATTCGCCTGGGTCCTGCGCCAGATCTTGATATCGTCGGCAAACATTAGGAAGTTTGAAGCGGTTCCCTGTGCAAGGTCATTAATCAATACCAAATACAAACGTGGACCTAGAACTGAGCCTTGCGGCACACCACACTCGACTTGTATGGGGTCCGATAAAGAGCTCGGAACTCTGACGGCTAATTGCCGTTGACGTGGAAAGTTGGCGATCCAGCTTACAAGAGGGTCGCGGATCCCGTAATGCTGCAGCTTGGATAGTGGTATCCGATGGTCTAGACGATCGAAAGCTTTGGATAAATCCAGGTACATCACATCAACGCCTTCTGCAGCGTCAGCTGATGCGGTCCAACTACTGCGTGCGATTAGTAAATTCGTTGTACATGACCGCTGTCGACGGAAACCGTGCTGGTCAGAACTGACGATGCCGCAATTTCCCAGATAGCACACCAGTGCATCGGCAACTATGGATTCCATGACCTTGGAGAGTATAGGAAGAAGGGATACTGGGCGGTAGTTGGAGGGATCAGTACTGCTTTCACCATTGTTAATCGGGGTTATGATTGCAAGCGTCCACATAGCGGAAACGCGATTTTGGTTTAAGCTGCGCTGGAAAAACTAAGTTAAATGTCTTGTTAGTTCGCTTTCGGCTGCTTCCATTTCCTCTGGACGAATGATGTCGACACCCGGCGAGCTGCGTTAGCGTAGTCGTCAGCTTTTGTAATACAGCCTCCGCGGTAAAAGCGATGGGGGTTAGCCCTGGCGAAGAGAGGAGGAAGGTTGGGGTCAAGACCCTTTGAAACGTGGGGGCATATTTCATGCGCAGCGCGTTTGCAGCTTCAACAGCCGTTCCTTTTGGGCCATCAGCCGTCCTGGTGGAGGAAATTCTTGCTTCACCTACTGTAGGCTATTGGCGTGCTTGTACAGCAGTTTGTGGTTAGAACTGAAGGTTTGTGTGATTTTATGCTGATTTGCGACTTTGCCTTCTTTTAGCTGGGCTTTGTCTCGACAAAAGATATTTTAGTTATTTGTACCGAGGGTTGGTTTTCGGCCGCTTCATCCCTGTTGATACTAGATGTCAGATCTAGTGGAGTTTGATTAACCAGACGTTGCGACTGGTGCCTGAGTTGCGTTGCCATGAGGACTCTTCGACTCACCTAGGTACGGTCAATGTTCGCACGGCGTTCTACAAAATTTGGAGAAGACAACGGAGATGGGGACGTGGCTGATTGCGGTTCAGGGGAAGCGGACGGTACATCATTCCGTTGCTTAGAATTCGCTACGGTTCAGTGGTACATATTCGCTTCCATGGAAATAATCTTATCGTCTATCTTCTGCTCGGCTTCGGCGGTTGACCGGTCGCACATCTGAGCTGGGATATACAGGCACTTAATGTGTGGGATGGTGGGGCACGCAGTACAGAACCAACCTTACACTTTGACATCGCCTCAAGCATGGTGGTTACGCAGCGCTCAATCGATTTGTGTGAATGACAGCGCCGAATTAGTTGCTGTCTGACTACTGACCTACTTGATTCTTAACAAGGCTAGGCTATATATTTTGCCAACTAATTGGGATACAGCACCACATATCTTCCCAGTTAGTTTGCAAATCATATAGCCTAACCAACGTCCCCCATGGCTCAGTGGCTTAAACTGCTGACTAGTTGGCATCTGCCTCTAGCGGACATGGGTTCGATCCTCCTTAGAGGACCGACGGAATGTGCACCACTGACGAGCCACAATAGGGCGAAACGCGTCTGGTGCTTTTCCGGACTAGGCTCTGCTATCTAGCTCGTTAACTACTGGGATGAAAGCCTTATCATAATGTGCGTATGATTGTTGATTGCACATTAAACAGTACTTATAATGTTGGGTTTTGGAGTACCTACCATGTGTCTTGAACTGAGACACACAACCTCACTCGTGACACCGGTTAACTTGGAAGTCAGCCTTTGTCATTCCGATCACTGGGATCGTAGATCCTTCGCTTACTTATGCGGTCAGAGCTCAATGAAATGACATTGAAATGCAAAGTTGTAGCTGTTCCAAAGTACATATAGTCGTGTGACATTTATCCCAGTTCCCGCTTCATACGACAACACAATTACATCGTTGGTCAATTGCAGTGTGTCGCTTTTTTCTTCCGCTGTGTTGATTCACCACCATTTTTTGAGTATTTTGTGAATTTATGATTAGCCAGCCGTTTTTCAAGGTACTGTAGAAGGCTAGACTAGTTTGAAAGTTTAAAGTGCTAACGAAAGATAGTTAAATCTGGGAAATTTTAAGTGCGTAAGTCAACGCAAACATATTTCTTCCACGGACCATTGACTACAATGGACACCAGTTTAAGCTATTTCAGTGCTTTCTGAATGTCGTCTCTGGGAGCAACCAAGAACATACATTCTGCTTTCTTTAAAGTCAGATATCAACACCCTGGGGAAGCGAAAGTAGCTTGACGAACAATCGCCTCGTGGTGCCAGCTGGGTAGTTCGGGATTATCCCGTTCCAGCGAATGGTTCGGCGACGGTGTTTCAGAACGTCGTGGGTTTTCGCCTGGCAAGCGTTCTCCCTATAAGAAGCCACACATGTCCGTTTAACAACACTCTGACGTGGCGGATGTGACTCGCCACTAAATATAGTCACTGCCCCTTGCCTCTGTCTGAGTGACATTGTAATTCAAGGGTGTGTTGGGCCCCTGGTCCCATGCGGTCCTAAAGGCGTATGAACCACTCGTTTGGTCACCGGCTCCGAACGGGTTGCGATAACCTCATATCGCCCTGCTGCCTTGTAGGTCCTTTGATCCTTGTTTAAAGGCCCGGGTTGGAGTCCCCTAAGACAACCCACTAATTCGGCCTGGGCAACCGGGTAATATCTCGCCCACTGACGAACCATGGACTTACAACCACAACCATACACCCGCTGTCTTGCTGCTAACATGCTATTCACTCATATCACTATGCCAACTGCACAAACACACGCCACCATTTTACCTACGCTTCCCTTGTACCATTCACACCCATTTTACCTGAATCTTCTATGGCGATCAACCCCCCCCCCCTATACTGATGAACCTGTTCCAGTGACATCTGCCAACTCAACCACATACTGCTCAACAGAGAGCTGCCAGTCGCAAATTCTCCCATCTTCGCTCCTGCAACCCGGAACGCAGTTCAAACTTGCAGTCTTCAACGTATGCACATTACTGCAGATCGGTCAGCAAGCTGGACTTGCACGCGCGCTAGAGACCCTTGGAATTTATATCTGC
Source organism: Dicrocoelium dendriticum (assembly GCA_944474145.2). Classification (NCBI taxonomy): domain Eukaryota; kingdom Metazoa; phylum Platyhelminthes; class Trematoda; order Plagiorchiida; family Dicrocoeliidae; genus Dicrocoelium; species Dicrocoelium dendriticum. The sequence goes on along the minus strand of OX104059.1, from coordinate 46,374,606 downwards.
TGCCTGAGTGAAACACGACTCCAGGGCTCTAACTCGGTCTACCAGCTGATGTCACCTCTCCATCCAGGCACCCGCTTCCATCTACGTCTCTCTGGTGACGCCGAGTCTGCCGCATCTGGGCAAGCTGGTGTTGGAATCGCTCTCAGTGCTAGAGCCGAGGCTGCTTTGATTGATTGGATTCCGATCAACAGCCGCTTTTGTGCAATGAGGCTCCATAGCTCTTGTAAAGTTAGCAGACGTCGAGTCGAAAAACGTGCACCCACTGACTGTAGCTCGGACATCGTCAAAGACTAGTTCTACCAGAACCTCCATGAGCTGCTCCTAAGGGCTCCAAAAACAGACATCAATGTCCTGCCAGGTGGGTTAAACCCGCTTGTCGGTCGTCTGCTGCCATGCGAGCGCCACCTCGGGGGACCGCATGGATATGCTGATGTTCGCTCAGACAATGGAGAGAGACTGCTCAGTCTGTGTGCTGATCATCAACTATTCCTCACCAACACCAGCTTTCGTCATCCTGGACGCCAGTACGCCAGTTGGCGCCCCCCATCATCACTCCAGCAGTGGTTACAGGTTGACCACATAGCTATAAGTCGCAGGTGGCTCGGCAGCGTACGCAACTGCCGATCATTTTTGTCAACATGCGTTGATACTGATCATGTACTGGTGTGTGCGACCGTTTGCATGCTTTTCGGTGGTTCGACTATGTCAAAACACACCCGACTGAAAACCTACTAGTTGGAGGGCCCAGTGGTGAAGAAGGAGTATCAACAAAAGTTTCGCGAAAAGCTCTCTCTCACACTCTGGATGTTGATCAACACTGGTCAAGTCTGCAACAAGCCTTGCTGTCGGCCGGTTTGTCCAGCTGTGGTTTCGCTCTCTCCACTCCCAAAAGCTGGATCTCGGGAAGATCCTCGGAATTGCTGGATCGTCGACAGGCGATGCCTACTATCGCAGAATACAACGAATACCGCCGGTCTATTACGCAACAGCCGAAAGCAAACCTTCGCTCTGATCGTGAATCTTAGTGGTCAAAACAAGCTGATGAGATGGAAGCCGCTGCATCAGCTGGCAACTTTTGCCGTCTATTTTACATCATCAGGCCACTGGTTGCAATCTCCACGCTATCAGCTGGGCGATTTGCGAATCAGACGGCACGAAGATCACCAACCTTCACAGGCGATCGGGTCGCTGGGCAGAGAATTTCGCTCTTCAATTCAACCACCCACCATAGCCGACTGCGGTACCTACGGCCCCAATGTATGGTGCCGTATCTGACTGATCCAATTGTTTGCTGTTGTCATTTTAGTATATCTGTGCTCATCACAGTTACAGAGCCTAGCCAAAAGAAAACATTTGAAGAGGACTACTGAATCACTGAAGAACAGTGATTCAGACAGCTCTGTCGATGTGTGTTTACCAGTTCGGAATGGCTGATTATTAAGTGCTGGAGAAGTCCATCAAGTTTGCCACCTGTTGAGTGATGAGCCTTTGGTGGGATGAATGTGGATACACTAATCTTTCCATTTTTGTTGCGACATATTCAAAAACGATACCGTGGTATTGATAACTAAAAGTACAGACGGATGGTCAACCATAGGAGCAAGTTGGATACGTACCGGTTGGTACAAATGAAGTTCGTCAGTGGTTTCAATGTTACTCGATTCCAAAGCTACGCTTCACGACATGTTTCGTATTTGTTTTGACGTATTATGTTAACACAGCCCGAGTTGGGATTAGAACTCGGCACATAGTGGTTGGCGGCTATCACCATGTCGGCAAGGCCATTGAGCTCCACCATCAGCTGTGGTAATTTCATATCTCTGATCTGCGTGTACTGTATGAACCTAAGCAAGTACCCACCTACTGCTGCATGGGTGATGTCAATTAGGACGTTGGAACAAAGCAGTTAGTGCGATGAGCGTGAATGAGCTGTTTGGCCAGTGGGGATTAGTTAGTATAAACTGCATGCACTGCAAATTGTGTAGTTTTTAGTTATCAAGCCCGTCGCTATGGCACGAGAATTTGGTACACCACTGACGTCGTCAAGGTGTCGTTTTTCACACGTTAGTGCACCACGTAGGACGGCGGGGCAAAGGAAATGCGGTATTGGGAAGGTCCGCCATGGCTGCCACTACCACATCTCCTCCTACCGCATACTGGCACATACCCATCTCATCATCTAAGCATATGATGTGCTACCTGACATAACAATATTATTCTTCTAGGGGATGGTAAATAGTGACATTGTTACAGATATAAAAACGAATAACTGGTATATTTCTCGACGGTGCGAGACACAGACAAGGTGGTCTGACCAATAGCTACAACATAATCGGGTGGTAGAGAAAGATTCTTGAGTTTTACAAAGTAGTTCCCAGAGAAGTTTTTGCAGTATTAAGTTAATTGAAAGTAATAAAGATACGGAAAGTGGGGCGTAGGAATAAATGTAGGCATCCGTGGAACAGTCTCCTGAGGACCTGCTTTCATGCTAGGTAGTCCACCGATAGGTTTCATCCGCACATCCACGCGTCATCTGATACAGTCTGTGTTTCGAAGGTAGCAATAATGTATGCCGTCGGATTATGGCCCAGTAGAACAGTCACAAAAGGTTGCCGCCTATCGGCTAACTTAGGATGATCAGGGCGAGAGCAGCAACATCAAAGATAAGCGTGCCTGCACAGCGAATCGCAGGCATAAATACGCCTGTCTTAACTGTATAGGGATGATGCGCATGCAACTTGTGTCGTTCTCCCAAGAAGTAGCACTACACTGCATAGTTGGATGGGTCAGTATATCTTCAAGCTATTTTTGTATATGGGTAACGTCTGAATACCCAAGGTGGTTTGGAAAATTAAACCAAGAAAAGGAACAGTTTCGGTGACATTTACGCGGATAATACTTCGTGGTCAACGTAACTGGTGGTCTCCTAAGTTGGAACTATGGTTCAGTGTCCAGAGTTGAAAGTAAAGTGGTTTTTGCTCCAGAAGATTCGATATGCCATGATGAGGCTAGGTTGCAACACTGTAATTTTCCACTGTCCACTGATAGAGAGAGAATGAACTATTAGCTCCACAGATTGCTACTCGCTGTGGGTGCTTGATTTCATTGAGGTAGGTTTCAGCCTGAGCTCCTGAGTCGAGGTTGTGCGACGCAAACGATAACCGACAGTTCCTCTGTGAGACTCAATCTGGACGTCATGTCGTGAAGAACAGGTTTACTTGGAACTCCCATTTTATGTCAGCATCAATCAGCTTGTGACATCTACGAACACTATACTTGTTCAACCCGTTGATGTATGTGAACCACGACAACACCGCTAACATATCAGCTTGAGTGTCTATGTGCTGGGGCGAAACGTGATAAACTTGGCGCCCTAAGGAAGAGGGTCAGGAATATAGGAAAGGGGCAGAACAGCTAAAGCCCCAAACTACTGTAATGACGTAAAAATTTGTGCACAGAGCAGCTATGTTTCCGTTATGTCGGTCTGGTAGTTGCATTAAATGTACGAACAAATGGAACACAGCGCAAAGACTAGATTGGTTGCGATGTAGTGACCAGAGTTTGCAAGTCACTTTGAAGTTATTGGTTGATTAGCTGATGGCAAGCTAAAGCAGCAGAAACAACGGACATTTTCAGGGTGTTATGCTGAAAGTAGCTGTTCGACTGAAGTCGTGAAGTTTGCATAACCCCAAATGTTAGCTCAAGCATTATCGTATTACCTTGCATGGAATTCCGTCGTTAACTGCAGTGTATGGACTGACATGGTATTCAGATAGAGGCAAAATAATGTGCCGTTTCAAGTGCTTCTACTCGCTATTCGTTTGTCCTCGGGTTTGTGAATATAGCCACATACCCGAGATCTGTCGTCTAGTTACCGCTGCGTTGAAGGAGCGGCAATAAATTAAGTATCGGCTGAGATGAATAGACAAGTTGACAAAACGCGTCATCACAAAATCAGCGCGCTCATTCTGTCGTGCTAACCAAATTCTCGTGATCAACAAGTAACCATTGTTATCCGAACTGGTGAAGTGCCCTTAACACAAAAGCAATGCGGAGTAGGGCATACTACGCACAGCCCAGTGGTTAGTCTATTCGCCAGATGGGATAGCCCATCATAAAGTTAGTGGGAATTATGTGCGAAAACACTTAGTAATGATTTAGATGAAGTAGTCGCATTTAACGGTGCACCATCCAGCACCCGCTAAATTTCTTCAGCTAGCACGGCAGGCTTTGAATAAGTTGATCACTTTTTATTAATCTAATATTGTGACACTTCCAAGATGATTCTGCACAACACGCTTAATCCACTAAAGCGATGGTCGGCTCAGCATGTTCGTGGTTCCTTTTTCACGGCCAGTTCGAAGTATATCACTCCGCTCCCAGGCCAGTTTGTTCAGGTTTTCTGCGTCCTATATTGTAATTGTTTGTTTTATTTGTTTAATTCTCTATTATTTGTAATTCTGAATTATCTAGTAATACATTTTAAGCCGTTTTCGACAGTAACTCTGTCGTTCCAAACTGTCTTGATTCTCGTCCGTCCTGGTCATATTTTCTCGTGTCCTCCTCAGGCCAGTTTACCTTGTTCTTTTCATTATTAAAGTCCTTATATGCTATAGACATTGGTGTAATTCATGCGCATTAGTCATTTGGAATTACTTCATCATAACTACCTGTACTAGTTCATCATAATTTCTGTAATTCTAGATTACATTGATTTGTTCGTATCGATCGGTGCATATTTTTGGAATGGCAAAGCAGACACCTTGTGGTATTTGATCCAAAGTCACTGGACATCACGCAAATGCGATTAGATGCAGTTTATGCAGCGTAAAGTCTCATATTTCGTGTACTGGCCTGTCTGTGGAACAATTGCGAGTAATTCAAGGCATCCAGCACGACCTTTTGAAGGCCAATTCTAAGCGATGCCAGTCTAAACTTGGGTAGAATGGAGTCGAAAAGCATGATATGCAGATCTGTAGAGCGAACTGCGCAAAAACGCGCAGCCCGATTTTTCCTGCATCACCATCAAACAGCCAGCGCTTAATACGACAGCGAATCTATCCATGGAACAAAGTGCTAACGCTCCAACAGGCTCGGCCTCAAGGCCTACGATTTCTTCAGTTGACACTAAAGCTCTAATTTGCAATAAGCAAATTGGTGATAACGAATGGAAAATTCAAATACCAAAGAAAAGGAGAACAATGTCCAGCTACTTGAGGAGCCGCGGCCTCATGGTCTTTCACGTATCTGAATCCTGCGATTCCAATCCTCAGATGCGCTATGAACAAGAGGTCGAGTTTTGCAAACTCTGATTGATAAACTGCTCGAGGTGGATGAGGGCGGGCTCAAAGTGAAACAGATCGCTCGTCTCGGAAACAGAATTGAGTGCAAAAGTCGACCTACGAGAGTGACTTTTGTCGAAGACGCAATTCCTAAGTTTATATTGTCCCGCCTTTATAAGCTGAAAGGTCTAAAGATCCACGTGCGCGTTGACTTAAACCCAGCAGACAGAGAGAAACTCAAGTCTGCGATGACTGAACTAAAGCGACGCACGGACGATGGAGAAACAAATCTCCGTATTGTAAAATTTTGGGTAGTTATCCGGATTCCTCCACGAATCCGGATCAACAGGTTTCTGATGCTTCAGACACTCCCAGCGGCCTGCGCGTAGCTTCTACTGATCTCTGCAGTCTGATGTACAAACGCGATGAGCTGTACTACTTTGTAAGCTCTCAGCGACCAGACGTATTAGGCCTTTCTGAGACATGGTTAAACTCCGCTGTAACCGCCCAAGAAGTGGAAATCAGCGGATACTCGTGCTTCCGCTGTGATAGACCATCAAGTGATCACCCTTGCGTTTTGCTTTACATAAAGTCTTCCTTGTATGGGAGACTAGTGGGCGCCTACCGAAGTGTTGATGATCTATGTGAGCAGTTATGGTGTTCGCTTCATCTCAGACGCAGCGAGATGCTCGTAGGCGTGGTATATCGCAGTCCACTGAGCCGCTGCTTGGACTGGTTGCAGCACGTCCGCAACTACATGAGTCGTCAACTGTTCTTACTCATGGGCGATTTCAACTTACCCCGAATACAGTGGCCCGTGGCTGAACTTCTTCCCGGCCCTTGTGAAATCGAGAGGAAGTTTACGGGGTTAATATTTGAAACCGGGTCCACACCGCACATCAACCAACCGACGCGCATAACTGCGCGCGCGACTCCATCGTGCTTTAGACCTGCTTTTGACCAGCTGTGATCAATGTGTTCATGACATTCAAGTCTTAGAGCCCGTGGGAGCAAGTGACCATTCGATGATCATAGCCAGCTTGCAACTGCCACTGCCGTATTCTCCCCCTCTGGAGTCAGCCATCAACAATTGGAAGTCGGACTTTAATGGCCTCACTCGAGCAGCGAGCCAGATGGACTGGTCCTTACCAGAGGATTCGTCTACTGAAACCTGTTGGACTATCAGTAAAGGGGAGTGAAATCGATGTGCGCCCGATCTGAACCCATCAAATATCGGAAAGTTGGTCCAGTTAAACCACATTGGTTCGACTGGGAGTATAGCAGAATGGCTCGACGAAGACGCAGACTATGGAACAAATTCGTGTTATCTGGTTCTGATGAGAACTACAAGGCATACAAGGTACAGCGAAATCTCTGCAACAACGCGAAAACGAAAAAGTGCAGAAGCAATCGCCACAAGAACTGCTCCCAAGAGGATCTTCGCCTACGTGAAACGGCGCCTGAGGCCTGCAGGCAATGTACCAGTGTTGGAACGTTCAGATGGACAGCCCCTAACATCGAGGACAGATCGTGCGTCCGCGTCGGCGGTGCACTTCCCCTCCGTATTTGCAAGTGACCAGGTGTCTGTAACGAGTTCGAGGAATACCGATTCCCCTGAACTAGGCGGCCTGGACTGCAGCGTTGAAGAAGTACGCAAGCTTCTGGCAAGTCTTGACAGGACGAAGCCAGCCGGGCCAGATGGAATTCACCCACTAATTCTCAAGTGCCTATAGGCCATCATCTCGCGTTCTATAATTAAGCTGTTCAACAGGTCACTACCCACTGGACTATTACCGGGCGACTGGAAATGCTCAGTCGTAAAGCCAATACCGAAAGGTGGTAACCCAAGTAAAGTGGATAACTACCGGCAGATCTGCCTGACCGCTGTTTCGGCAAATATGTTTGAGAGGCTCGTATAGAGGAGTCTTCTGCAGCTTCTCGAGTCGAAAGGCTTCCTTGCGCCCGCATAGCATGGTTTCGTGAAAGGCCTCTCGTGCATCACCAACAACGAGGCACGAATGGTTACAAGCGCCGAACCAAGGCAAGTCGGTCGACGTCATTTACATTGACTTCAATAAGGCTTTTGACAAGGTAAATCATGCAGTGCTCCTCGACAGGCTGAGGGTGTGCGTTGTTGGCTGCACGCTGCATCGATGGATCAAAAATTTCCTTCTTGATCGTAAGTGGAGGGTCCAGGTGGATAATCATTTAAACGACTGGTATCCATCGAGCACTGGCGTGCCCCAAAGCACTGTACTGGGACAGATTTTGTTTCTCATCCATGTAAACGATGTGCCTCAGCTACTCCAATCACCTTGTGCGCTGTTCGCAGATGACTTGAAGATGTGGAGAGTAATCCGCACAATTAGTGATTGTGACCTGCTTCAGCAGAACTTCGACCACCTCTCCACGTGGTCTGCAGAGGTCAACCTTCCAATCAACCCAGTCAAGTCGCAATTTAGGAGGCTGGGTAAGGGTGAGCACAGTCAAACATACACGGTAGCCGGTCAACCGCTGCATCCCATGCCTTTCGTGCTCGACCTCAGTGTACTCATACGCTGCGACCTAAAGTCTATGAACAACACGAATAGGTTTTACCAAAGCAGCCTCCGTATGCTTTGGGCGCTCAGGCGCAGCTTCAGCACTTGGTCCGGAGAGATTGCCACTCGCCTCTTCGTCTCAATAATATGACCAATGCTAGAGTATGGCTCTCATGCATAATGTCCTATCACCCGGGGCGAGGTAGAAAAGATTGAGCGAGTGCAGCAGGCTGATTCCCAACTTACGAGGTGTGCCGTCTGAAGACCGGTGTAAGAAACTAGGGCTGCTTCATATGCGCACACCAAGCAGCACACGAGGACACAGGTATAAGCTTGTCGTACCGGATTTGAAGCGGGTCGCTCACCAACTCTGTCTCGAACGGACAGTGGTGAATGTATGAAACGACCTGCCGCAGCACGTAGTTGAGGCAAAGTCGGTGTCGGAATTTAAGAAATTCCTGGACAAACACTTTGCCGACATAAAATGTATAGAGCGCAATCCAACATAACTGTATTTGTCCATAAATGACACTAAATGTAACTACACAGAGCATACTCTACATTCTGCTTCCAACCAGTAATCAGTAACCACACTGATAACAACCATTTGTAAGGCAGGCCAAAGGTAAATGAAAACCAGAATAAGTAGAAGAAACAATTTTTTCAAAGTTTCGAACGGTTTCGTTTTCACGACTAAAGGAACTAAAGTGGATGGGATAAACCGAGGTAAGGAGGACAGTTTGGCGAGGAATAACAAATAAAACGCATCACGGTTCAGCGCAACCGGCAAACACTATCGAATCTACTGTGGTTAATTGTGAAGGAGACAAAAGAGAGGCACCCGAGTTATCGAATCGATTGTTAGGCTGAGTAAACGCATCAGTTTCTCAGTTTGGACCTTGACGGTTTTCGTATACACTAAAATCAGGTATGACACCGCAATGTGTTAAACAAAGAACAATGATTTATCACGGGTAAAAAAGCATGTGCTTGACAAGTCCCGTAGGATAGATGGAGTAAAAATTAAAATTTGAAGGATCATCGAATAAGTAAATGGTTATTTCCAGCGTCCACCGAGTTAAACGCACTACTGCATAACGATAATTTTAAGTGGGAATTGGATGTGCACACGCAAAATAATATAGAGTGCTGTTATAGATCAGTAATTGCTTGAGAAATAAAAAAGTAAACGACAACGCTCACACGTTTGTTTCTTTATTTGACAGATGATAGGTTAATCCAGTTAAGCTACATCCAGGCTAATCACATAGACACTACTACATGTATCCTCACCGCACTGTTGCGGATGGCCGGTAAGCACATGGCTAGCTTTGTGTTGTTTCGTCCTCCAAATGAACAATGAACAATGATTTATCACGGGATAAAAGCAAGTGTCTGACACGCCCCGTAGGATGGTTGTGGTGAATATGATGAAATCAAAATGTCTGGGTCATCTACCGAACGTCTGCCGAGATGAATAGTTTGATAATTAACATCAGTGTAAAATTAAAATAAATTATGGAGCGCAAACGTTCAGAAGACACTGGGGTGCAGTTATCGTTGAGGTAAGGAGTGAGAAAAGTAAAATATGGTCGCTCACTTGGGTCCATTTGATACATAAATCCTGTTGAAAAGCATGCTTCGTGTAATCCACAATAGAGGAGTTTAGGTAACAAAATGTTGGGAGCTAAGAGCAACATCTAGTCGTTTTTTGAAAACATCCAAGGTAGGAGAGAATATCACTGAGTCTGGGAGTGCGTTCCAGGGCTGGCAAACCGAAGGGAAAAGTAATTCCGTCAAGACTCTAGACGGCTATATTGTTCCTTCAACTTTAAGCAGTTACCCCTGAGCTGCGTGTTGTAGCTGTTTCAGCAAATGGCAGCATACGTGGTTGGGGTCACTCAGTATCTGATACGCTAATATGAGATCGCCGCGCAGCCTTCGATAGCGTACGCTGAAAATTTCCAGCAACTTCAGCCTTCGGTGGTAAGAGTGACAGTGCAGGCCCCTTATATTCTTTGTTGCTCTTCGTTGTGGTGCCTCTAACGCCTCTAGGTCGCGCTTCAACCAAGGTTGCCAAGCTTGGATAGCGTATTCAACATGCGGGCGCACATAGGAATTGTGCATCATTGGGAAGATTGATGGGTCAAATCTCCCGAATGCCCTTCGCAGCATGCCGACGTGCTGGTTGCCTCTTTTTGCAGCTACCTCAGCCTGTTTTGAACAGTTGAGGTCGCTCTGTGCGATCACACCATGCTCACGTTCATGGGAGCTACTCCACAATCCGTTTGTCCCAAGTAAATAGGTGTAGCTATGTCTATGGCGTAATTGTAAAACGCGACGTTTGTCTACGTTGAATGGTAGGGCGTTTTGAACTGACCAGTTCGACACTGTGTTAAGATCGTGCTGTAGCCGTTCATGGTCATGCGGTCCTCTGATCCTTCGCCATATCTTGATATCATCAGCGAAACATAGAAAATCGGAAGTAATTGATCTCGCCAAATCGTTAATGAACACCAAGAATAAACGAGGTCCAAGAACCGATTCTAGTCGTACTCCACACGCCATATCGATTGCATCAGACAATGATTCACGGACTCTCACCACTAGCCGTCGTTCTTGTTAAAAATTGTCAATCCAACTCAGGATTGGGTCGCCAATGCCGTAGTTCCGAAGCTTCTGAAGGAGAACTCGATGGTCTAAACGATCAAACGCTTTTGAAAAGTTCAGGTAGATGACATTGACTCATACTACATCATCAACAGCTTCAGTCCAGCTAATTCGTGCAATTAATAGGTTAGTATTACAAGAAAGCCATGTTGCTCTGGGGCTATTAAGTTGTGGCTTTCCAGGTATTTCATCAGCGCATCTGCGATGATTGATTCCATCACTTTGGATAGTACGGAAAGTAGTGTTATTGGACGGTAGTTGGCAAGATCAGTGCGGCTACCTCCTTTATGGATAGGAGTGATGACCCCTCGCTTCCATACTGGTGGAATACCGTTCTCCTCCAGACATCGCTGATAGAAAACAGCCAGTGGTTCTGCTAGATCACTAGCTACTGCCTGTAGAGTCTTTAGTGGGATGTTGTCTGCTCCGGGAGAACGGTGGATACGCAAGGATAATAACTTCTTCAACACAGCTTCCGCAGTGAAGGTGATGTTTTCTAAACCAGATGGTGGAGTATTAGAAATGAGGAGAATGTTTGTGCTCTTTACCTGTTGGAAAGTTTGGGAGTAATGAATCCGTAGGAGATCAGCTGCTTCCATTGCTGATCTCGTGCACCCAGCAGCCGTGACTAGTGCTGGAATCCCTCGCCTTACCTTCGCAGGCCGTTAACGTGCCTGTACAGGAGTCTGCGGTTCGTGCAGAATCGACTCATTAACTTCTGCTGATGAGTGACCTTGTCTTCACGAATCAGTTTCACACAGATTTTACGATGTGTCATGTATGCAGTCCAGGTTTCGGCATTCGGGCAGTCCTGGTGCTCTCGTCATGCCAAATCCCTTCGTGTTCTGCTCCTCAGAAATGACTTATTCTTGTTTTTGGGTTGGAAGGACTTCTGCTCTGCTGCTTGCGCTACCAGTGTACTAAACGTCCTTGTAAACGTTTCCTAGGGAACATCTGAGGGATATTCGGTTAAGAAAGTACAAGATGAACAATGAACAATGAATTTATACAGGCTAAGAAGCGGTGCTTTACAAGTCCCGTTGGATAGTTGGTGGGGATATCAACATAACAATAATGATAATAAGGATAGTAAAATAGTTAACACTTTAAATATGATAATAAGGACTAATCGTTTGCCTCGCTGTAGTCCTGCGATCCGCTTAGATTCACAGCACCCACAGTTAACAACAAATAATTCTATGGTGAATTCCAGGTGTAGGATGGAGACGTAGTGTTAAGTAAAAAAGTGTACGTGGATGAGTGCATCGTCCAACTGTCTTCTAAATACCGTTAGTGTTGGTGCAGAGACGACCGATTCTGGGAGAGCATTCCACGGGTGACAGACACGAATGGAAAAGAAATTTATGCGGCACTCCAGACGACTGTATTGTCCTGCTAGTTTTAATGAGTGGCCCCTCAGATTTGTATTGCTGCTGAGTTGCAGTAAAGGGCGACACACATGATGTGGGTCTCACAGAATCAAGTATGCCGTAATCAGGTCGCCTCCTAGTCTGCGATAGCTTCCACTGAACACCCCAGTCGTTGCAGCCTCTCCTGGTAGGACCGATTGCGCATCCCAATTACGTGCTTAGATGCCCGGCGTTGTGGCTGCTCAAGTGCATTAAGGTCGTGTTTCAGCCATGGATGTATCCTTAACAAGCTTAGACAACACATTGAGTGTGTGACAGCATGCACTTTATCCTCATCCATTTTAGGGTACTTCGCATAGCATATATAAGCAAAGAGTAGAGTAACATGATCACTACGACCCAGTGTTGTGCTTGTAACTATCCCGCCGACCAAGAGTTCTTCGTTAGTTAGCACAAGATCCAGTATCGACGGCTTGTTAACAGTTCGAAATCTGCTGGGAGAGGTTACGTGGTTGTAAAGAGGGTGGCTAGCAGTAAGCTCTTGCAAGCAGGCTTTAAACTGCATTCCGTCGGTTGCCGGCATTTCTATGTCATGCACGTTAAAGTCTCCCGCGATAAGAATGTGGGCACAGGACTTGTTCAAAGCAAACTGGAAAACGTGGTTCAGTTTGGAGTCCATTTCCGAAGTTGAGTTTGGTGGGCGATAAATCACGGCTAGTAGGCATGTGTCCTTGTTTCGCAACCATAGGCGGCACCAAAACGAATCAGAAGCTCGGATTGCCGGGTGGTCGATAACTTCACATCGGAGGTTTGTATTATAATAAAGGATCACACCGCTACCCCTTCCGGTTCTATCGGTCCGAAGCAGCGACATGCCGGGTAAATTGATCTCAGAATCGGTTATCTCAGGGTTGAACCATGTCTCTGTAATCATGACGAGGTCCCGCGGTTGGGAGGCATGGAGTTCTCTAAGTTCCGCCAACTAGCTTAAAAGGCCTTGCGCGTTTGTGTACATGCAAGATAGGGCTTTTGTTGTTAGGAGTTCATTGATAGATGTCAAGTTTGTGTTAGTTTTTAAGTGGGCAGTTAGGTGACCGGCCATTAATCCTTTTTTGGTTTATGTATTTCAGTCGTGTTGCATGGCATTATTGAGAGTCCCTGAACAGAAGTTTCACTCGTGCTGTGCTCGGTCCTCCTGTGTGCTGTGGGCGCTGCTGTGTCGGTTTCTCCGAAGGACTGTGTAGATAAGGAATTTGTTGCGTTTGCAAGTTCCATTGAATTGCTTCTGACCTTTGGTCGTTCGTCTGCTGCCTTTAGCCGGATCTCTTTTGGCAGCCTAGCTCGAAACTTAAACCAGCTATCCAATAGAACTTGCATCATTCCCTCGGAGTGTAGTATTAATTTGATTGGCCTTGGACCGCAGCCCTTGTAGTTAGGTGATGACGGAATTATTGTCAGGGATTTGGCAATAACATTGTCAACAGAGAGCGCTTCGCGGAGGTAGCAACACTGCTCTCGGTCATGAGTTTGTGCATCGAGGTCAGAAGAATGCAGAAGCTCAGGAACACCATGAACAAATATTGTTTTCTTGCTATCCCTGTTAGATCTTCACTTTTCCGCTAATCCGAATTAACCACCCAGAAATTTCTCCGCAGCAATTCTAGCCCAGCCGAAGAAAAATCAAAATTCCAACAGCCTTGACCACGAAAAACGTGTTAACCAAAACTCTGCCAACGTAGCCAGAAAATGCCGCCGAAAAACACCGTCCTCTCAACTCTGAGGTAAAAGTCCAATTAGCCGGGTGTTTGAAAACGCATTCGTCCGCTCGATCGATTACCTGATCGACCGCACGGGTAGACGATTCCCTTCAGCCCAACTTTCAATCATCATTATATATTTTCCCTTTTTTATGTTTTTATCTGATTCCCGGATACCTCCCCTCCTGAAGCTGCTGCCGTTGTGTAGGATGCTAGCCGGGGATTAACCTGGAGCCTCCTGGAAGGGATTCTTCGCCTACCGGTGCATCGCCTTGGCTGTAGTGTTCTGGATTCGAATTCCGTACTCTGCGGTCTGGTACTATTCGTCTGATGACAGGGTTCTTCTACTGGCTCTGTAGGCAAGTTGAAGCTGTCTGTCAACAGGTCAAATGAAAGCTTGGCGGATTCTATTGCTTGTGGCTGACACATCGTTGTTCGCAGTTGGTTTGCATGGCGTACCCATACCTGCTTTCCAACCAGCACGTCGTAAATGACGCTTCCGCGCTTGCACTGGATCTGTCCCGGCGTCCATTTTGCGTGTCCACCCCGATAATCACGCACATGTACTGGCTGACCCGGTCTAAACGAATGTTGCTTGGCACCAAACCGCCGATTAAAATCACGTTTCATCTTTAGGTTTCTTTCACCAGCTATGGACTCTGAGGATGGCCGAACTGCATCAGATGGCATGCGAAGTTTTCTCTTCATCATTGCCTCTGCTGGTGATATTCCACCCAGTGTTTGTAAATTTTGTGTAGATCGGTACAGAAATAGGAAGCGGTCGATCACCTCCTCTATGTCTCCCTCCCTCCTTGCTTTGAGGAGAGCGCGTTTGAATGTATCCACAAACCACTCCGCTTGGCCATTCGATTGTGGGTGGAGTGGTGGAGACCGCACGTGTTTGATGGCGCAATGTTGGCAGAATTCCGTGAATGTGCCCGAAGTAAACTGTGCTCCATTGTCCATCACTAATGTTTCAGGGCAGCCGAACCTGCTGAAGATTTGTCGCAACCTAGTGACGGTTGTGTTGGTTTTCGTGCTTCTCATGAGGAACACTTCGGGCCACTTGCTATAAGCGTCGACCACTATGAAAAAGTTCTGGCCATTGATTGGGCCTGCAAAGTCTACATGAACACGACTCCAAGGTTTAGTTGGTTTAGGCCATGAGCGGAGTTCAGTCTTTGGCGGTGCCCTTGAGGCGGTAGCGCAGTTGCCACAACTTTTAGCTAGCTGCTCCAGCTGCCTGTCCATAAACGGCCAATACACATAACTTCCGGCAAGCGCTTTCATTCGGTTGAGCCCTGGATGTCCTGCATGGAACTGTCGCAGCACTCTTTGTCGCAACGCCTGCGGAATGACTACTCTGTCTGAGAACATGATGCAATCGTCCACAATGGAAAGCGAATGTCTTCGCTGATAGAACTGCTGCATTTCGGCAGATGAACACGAACGTGGCAAGCTGGTTCTGTGGAAGTGTGTCACCTTTTTCAGGATTGGGTCTCGAAGCGTTTCGGCCCGCACAGCATCGGCCGTAACTGGCATACTATGTAGTGCCTCGTTCACCAGGAATTTGACATCAGGTTCGATTTCAACTGAGGCAATGATGGTGTCCTCGTGTTCTTGTTGCTGGGAATCCATGAGGCGTGACAACGCATCTGCTTGGCCCAGCGAATTCGTTGACTGATAACGGATTTCAAAATCATAGCCCAGCAATGTAAGTGCCCATCGTTGGAGTCGATTGGCTGTATAGGCAGGAATTCCCTTCTTCGAGCCGAAAATGGCCAGCAGCGGCTTGTGATCCGTCAAGAGTTTGAGGCGGCGACCATACAGCATCTTGTGAAATTTCTTCACAGCAAACACTATGGCCAATGCCTCCTTCTCGATCTGACTGTAGTTTCTTTCAGCTTTCGTTAGCATCCTGGCGGAATGTGCGATCGCCTTCTGAGATCCATCTGGGAACGTATGGTAAACTACGGCACCGATCCCTAGACTCGATGCGTCTGTGGCAAGGACAATTTCCCGGGAAGGATCAAAACGAGCTAGGAGTAAGTCTGAAGCCAACAATGACTTGACCCGCTCAAACACAGTCTGGCATTCTGGCGTCCAATTCCAGGTTTGGCCCTTGCTCAGCAACTTATTCAATGGGGCACGCAGACGATGTAGTTCGGGCAGAAAAGCGCTGTAATGACTGGTTAGGCCACAGAATGAACGCAGCGACTGCAAGTCCACAGGTGGGGGCATCTTTTGAATAGCTCCGATATTTTCTGGATCAGGGCGACGACCGTCTTTTGAGAAGATGAAACCGAGAAACTTGATGGTTGGTGTAAAAAAGGTACACTTATCTTCGCGGATACGGAAACCATATGACTGGATACGTACAAGCACTTCAGCGAGCCGCTGAAATAGTTCTTCTGCCGTCCGACCCATTAAAATGATATCATCCAGGTACGCCGCGGCTACAGAAACTCCCGCGAGCATGGTGTCCATCAGCTGCTGCAAGATGGCTGGGGCTGTCTTCACGCCAAAAGGGAGGCGGTTGTATTGGTACAAGCCACTATGAGTGTTGATGGTCAGCCATTCTCTTGAGCTTTCATCAACTTCAACCTGGAGGTAGGCATCGGACAAGTCGAGCTTGGCGAAACACTTCCCACCATTCAGCTTGGCAAAGATATCTTCTGGTATCGGAAGGGGGTATTGATGGTCGTCCAATGCGGCATTCAAGCCAGTCGAAAAATCGGCGCAGACTCGCACTTTACCGTTCGGCTTTCTCACAACGACAATCGGCGCAGCCCATGAAGAGTAGTTCACTGGGGTGATGACATCGGCTCGTTCTAGTCGGTCGAGCTCCTGATCAACTGCTGTCATGGCTGCATAAGGTACCGGTCGTTTTGCTCTAAAGACTGGCTTGGTTCCTTCACGAAAACACAACATTGCTTTGAAGTTAGTGCAGTGGCCGAGACCATCTTCAAACAAGGTGACAAACTGCTGCTTTAGCTTTCTGGTCATCTCTTCTATCGACAATGATGAATGTACTGGGTCGGTTTGTACTGTATTGCAAATCTGACTCATTGGAGCAACAAGCAGTTGTAATTTTTCCATCCAGTCAAGTCCAAGGAGGTTCGAGTTTGGTCGATCAGACAAGTAGCAGGTTCCGGCCTTTTCCACTCCGTTGAATGCAATTTTGCGATTTATTTCTCCGACCAACTTCAGCACTCCACCGGATGCATTGTGAGCGATTTTGTTGGAATCAATCATTTTCGGCTTCTTTATGTGCTTCCAAGTGTTCTTGGAAATGATCGTTATATCTGATGCCGTATCGAACTGCAGCCGGGTTGGGATTCCGTTGATAAGCACAGTGATAAATCGGCGGCGTGTTTTAGAATCGCTGTGAAACGTAGCAATCACCGATAGTGATTCTGCGTCAGGTTTTCTGAAATTCTTCCTTCGGTAGGACTGCATCACATTTCTTGGCCGGGACTGATGGCATAAGTCTTCCTTGTGGCCGCGTTTATGGCATTTATCATAAATATGACGCTTGAATGGACAGTATCGTGCGAAATGCCATTCACCACATGACCAACAAGGTGTAGGCGGCTTGTTCGGCTTTCTGTTGAACGCCTTATTCGAGCCAGGCTTTCTTGCTTTTTGCACAGCATGAACAGTATCGGCAATGGTGGGGCGACTCTGCTCAATCATAGCCGTGTCGTGTTTCAAGGTAATTAACCGTTTGCATTCGCGTACAAGAGACTTCAATGTCAAATCTGGGTCTTGATCCAAATTAGCAAGGAGCCGAGTGCGGATTTCCGCGTCGCGTGGAGACTGTAAAGCACTGACAAATATAAGACCCTTAAACTGGTCATCCGTCAAGCAGCGTAACTTGCAACGTTCACATTCACGGTTAACCATGTCTGCTAGTGCCCCATAATCGTCTGTATCACGCTTTACAATTTTTAGACATTGATAGCGAATGCTAAACAATGATGTCGACTCACCAAAAATTTCTTTGAGTGTTTCCACTGCTTCGTTGAAAGTGATGTCCTTCGGCTCTTTGGGCAATATGTGGTCAAGGAATCTTGTATGTTCATTAGTTCCGAGCTTGCGGAGCAAAAGGCGCACTTTCCATGAATCATCTTGACGGCTGAAATCCGTCTGGAACATATCCTCCCAACGTTTGAACCACGCCTCGAAAGTGGATTCGGAATCAGCATCATAATGAAATTCAGGGATTGAATTCGTAAGAAGATCAAGTGAAACAGCCTGCGTGTCCCGTGTAGCTGCTCCGTTTGATTGTACGTTTAAGCACTGCGTTAAACTTTCAATCAGTTTCATTTGTGATTCCATCCCACCTCCGTCGCCATTGTTAGATCTTCCCTTTTTCGCTATTCCGAATTAACCACCAAGAAATTTCTCCGCAGCAATTCTAGCCCAGCCGAAGAAAAATCAAAATTCCAACAGCCTTGACCATGAAAAACATGTCAACAAAAACTCTGCCAACGTAGCCAGAAAATGCCGCCGAAAAACACTGTCCTCTCAACTCTGAGGCAAAAGTCCAATTAGCCGGGTGTTTGAAAACGCAGTCGTCCGCTCGATCGATTACCTGATCGACCGCACGGGTAGACGATTCCCTTCAGCCCAACTTTCAATCATCATAATATGTTTTCCCTTTTTTATGTTTTTATCAGATTCCCATATAATCCCTATTAGCAATGCCGCGTTGCTCAACTGCTTCTTTTGGGCGATCTTTCCAAGGTAGTTCAGGTAATATGCGCACTCCGCCTGGTGAGTTGCCAAGGCGAACTTCTGAGAGCAGTACAGCCTCTGTCTCATCTGCTGAGTTTAGTGTTACTCGAAGAATTCCAGGTTCACCAGAGTGCACTGAGTTCGGGTGACGCGCTACGCGTTGCAGCATTGCAGACTCAACCCGAATGGAATGGAGTATATCAAGTACTGCAAGTTTGAAAGGGTTTCATCAAGACGTTTTTTGAAAAGCGTTAATTTAGGAGCAAGGATAAGGTGAGCCGGAAGGGCATTCCAGGCACGGGACACTCGGAGGGGGAAAACTTCACGTCGAAAATCAAGTCGACTGTAGTGTCTAGCCAGTTTGAGCTGATGACTTCTCTGGTTGGTGTGTCGGCTCAGCTGCAACAGACTGCGATATGGGTGAATTGGGTTCGTCAATGTTAAGTTAAGTCTCCTCGCCGACGTCGATATTCACCACTGTACCCTCACAGGGACTACAGTCTGTGTTGATAGGATTGATGAAAGAATCCTCTAACGAGTTTGGTCGCCCTACGTTGCGGAGTTTCAAGTGAATCGACGTCGCGCCTGCGCCAGGGACGCCAGGCCTGTATCGCATATTCCACGTGAAGCCTCACGTAGTTGTTCAGCATTTGCGGAAAGATTGATTGCTCAAAATTGCCGAAAATACTCCGTAAGAGTCGAAGATGTTGACTGGCTCTTTTTGATGCCTTACCAGCATGTCTCGATCAACCAAGATCATACTGCACGATCACCCCGAGGTCTTTTACTTGGGAAGCAAGTTGTAACTGCTGGTCCCCAAGTGGATATTCATAAATAAGCTGATGGCGTATGCTTACGTTTTTGCACTTAACAATAAACAATGAAAAATGAATTTATACCGGTTAAAAAGTGATGCTTTACAAGTCCGGTTGGATAGTTTGTGGGGACATCAACATAACAATAATGATAATAATGAGAGCAAGACAGTTAGTACTTTAAATATGAAAATAAGGACTTATCGTTTGCTCCGCTGTAGTCCTGCGATCCGCTTAGATTCACAGCACCCACTGTTAACAACGAATAATACCATGGTGTAGGATGGAGACGCAGCGTTAAGCAATAAATATTGTTAGTGTCCGTGCAGAGACGACCGATTCTGAGAGAGCATTCCACAGATGACGGCCACGAATGGAAAATAAATTTCTGCGACACTCCAGACCGCAATACTGTACAGCGAGTTTCAGTGAGTGACCCCTCAGGTTTGTATTACTGCCGAGTCGCAGTAAAGCGGCCCACATGATGTGGGTCTCACAGAATCAAGTATGCCGTAATCAGGTCGTCTCATAGTCTGCGATAGCTTCCACTGAACACCCCAATCGTTGCAGCCTCTCCTGGTATGAAAGGTTACGCATCCCAATTACGTCCTTAGATGCCCGACGCTGTGGCTGCTCAAGTGCATTAAGGTCGTGCTTCAGCCATGGATGCCAGGCTTGAATTGCGTATTCGACAAGGGGGCGAACATACGCACTGAGCATTTGTCGAAATATGGAGCTGTTTATTTGTCCAAATGACCGTCACAACAGCCAGACGTGTTGGTTCCCGGTCTTCGAGGCCTTTTCGGATTGCCTAGAGCAACCCAAATCATCTTGAACCAGGACACCCAAGTCAAGTTCGAGAGTTGATTGTTGTAGTATATTCGTTCCGAGCCGATATGAGCAGCTGCCCTAATGTCGGATGGGAAGCACCTTGCATTTACTGATGTTGAAATGCAATATGTTTTGGCTCGACCATTGATGCATCGTATCTAAATCACTCTGAAGCACATGTTGATCATTGTTCGCCTGGGTCCTGCGCCAGATCTTGATATCGTCGGCAGACATTGGAAGTTTGAAGCGACTCCCTGTGCAAGGTCATTAATCAACACCAAATACAAACGTGGACCTAGAACCGAGCCTTGCGGCACACCATACTCGACTTGTATGGGGGCCGATAAAGAGCTCCGAACTCTGACGGCTAATTGCCGTTGAAGTGGAAAGTTGGCGATCCAGCTTAAAAGAGGGTCTCCGATCCCGTAATGCTGCAGCTTGGATAGTGGTATCCGATGGTCTAGACGATCGAAAGCCTTGGAAAAATCCAGGTACATCACATCAGCGCCTTCTGCAGCGTCAGCTGATGCGGTCCAACTACTGCGTGCGATTAGTAAATTCGTTGTACATGACCGCTGTCGACGGAAACCGTGCTGGTCAGAACTGACGATGCCGCAATTTCCCAGATAGCACACCAGTGCATCGGCAACTATGGATTCCATGACCTTGGAGAGTATAGGAAGAAGGGATACTGGGCGGTAGTTGGAGGGATCAGTACTGCTTTCACCTTTGTAAATCGGGGTTATTATTGCAAGCGTCCACATAGCGGAAACGCGATTCTGGTTTAAGCTGCGCTGGAAAAACTGAGCTAAATGTCCGTCCAGTTGGCTTGCTGCTGCTTGTAGTGCCTCTGGACGAATGGTGTCCACACCCGTTGAGTTGCGTTAGCGTAGAGTCGTCAGCTTTTGTAATACAGCCTCCGCGGTGAAAGTGGTATCGGTTGACCACGCATAGGCCCTGTCGAGATCGCTCTGCAGTGCTATGTGGTCATCCGATGTCCTGATATCATGCCAAATTTTGATATCATCTGCAAATAGTGAGAAACTCGACTGCAGTACACTGCCAAGCTCGTTGTTGAATGTGAGGAATAAACGTGGCCCCAGTACCGATCCTTGAGGCACGCCACACTGGAAGTCAATTGGGTCGGAAATGGAGCTGCGCACGCTCATATTCAGCTGACGTTGAGCGAGGAAATTGCCGCTCCAACCGAGTATAGGGTCACCTATTCCATAGCTGCGAAGCTTGTGCAGGAGAATGCGGTGGTCCAAACGATTGAGCGCTTTCGAGAAGTCCAGGTAGACAACGTCGACTCCCACTTTGTCATCAGCTGACTCCAGCTTGTTCGGGCTAGCACCAAGTTTGTAGTGCAGGACCTATTGCAGAGAAATCCCTGTTGTTGTGACACTAGGATGTTGTTGCTCTTAAGATATCCCATTAGCGCCTCTGCAATTATGCATTCCACTACTTTGGATAAAACTGGGTGGAGAGTGATTGGACGGTGGTTCGAGGGCTCCGAATGATTACCACTTTTGTAAATAGGAGTGACTAGTCCATATTTCCACATTGTTGGAACCTGCGTTTCGTCGAGACAACGTTGAAAGAACCGAGCTAATGGTTCGGCAAGTTTCATGGCGGCTGTCTTCAAGACCTTCGCTTTGATGTCGTCCACGCCAGGTGAGCTGTGCACGCGCAATAACATTAGCGTTTTCATCACATCGGCTGCCGTGGACTACACGTGGTTTAACCCTGGTGTCGATAGAAGCTGTGTTAAAAGCGGATGAAATGATGATTCACTCCGGAAAGTATGAATGGAGTGTTTGAGAAGCACGTTGACTGCATCTTTCGCGGTTTGCGCAAGACCATCTGTTGCATGTAAAACCGGCATCCCGCGCTGCATTCTGCGAGGCCTGTTGACGCGTTTATACAGTATTGAACTGTGACGCTAAGTTCTGTTGGCGCTGGAGTTTGTCATCACAGATCAACTTGACGAAGTGGTTTCGTTGAGTAGTGTAAGCACTCCAGGTCAGGTTACTTGGACAGATTTTGTAAGCCTGCCAGGCTGAATCCCTTAAGGCTATGCATTTTCCAGTACGGCTCCTCAGGAACGAATTCACTTGCTTCGGGCGAAGGACTTTGCTTTCTGACGCATTTGCCACTAGCTCAGTGAATTGGGTGACGAACAAGATCCAGGCGACAGTAGGCGGCTTCTCGGCCAGGAAGGACCAGTCGGTTTCTTGAACGTAATGTCTAAGGATATAGGTTTCCACGTTATTCTCACTGATGTACTCCGAGTAACAGATGTAACGAAAGAGCAACATCGCGTGATCGCTACGGCCAAGTGGTGCATCTATGCTCACGGTGTCGACCATTAGTTCCTCGTTGGAGAGCACAAGGTCAAAAACTGAGGGTGTGTCACCCGCTCAGAATCGCGTGGGAGTGGTGACATGGTTGTACAGAGGTACATCGGCGAGCACCCCTTGGAAATCCGCCTTGAATTGTTCGCAGTGCGATGATGGAACTTCAATTGCGTGTAGCTTGAAGTCCCCCACACCAGTAGGAAGTGACTGTATGGTTGTGCCAGGATTCGTTTCATCATAGAAGCTATGCATTGATCCATTTCCGAGATAGACATTGGAAGACGGCAAACTATTGCTATTAACCACACATCACCACGTCTTAGGTACACACGACACCAAAGAGCGTCGACGACTTGCGTTTCTGGGTCTTCAATGGCATCAATATGCAAGTCGGATCGATAATACAGGAGCACCCCCTCTCCTCAGCTAGGTCGATCGTTTTGTATGGAATTCATGCCTTGTAGTTCAATCTCAGCATCGGTGATCTCCGTGTTTATCCATGTTTCGGTGACCATAACTAGTTCCCCAGGCGTGGAGACCTGACGAATACGAAATTCGGTTAGCTTGCTGAGAAGACCTTATGCATTGGTATACAAGCAGGTGAGGGCATCGGTGGTCAGAAGCGTGTTTGTGAATACTGGTTTCCGGTAAGGGTCTATGCCGACCCTTGCGGGGTCGGCTGCCGGTCGTCTTTCGTAGGACCGATGACGCAGACCATAGGGCTAGTTCAGGCTGTTCTATATAGCTCTCAGCGCCAACAAGAGGGTGACCATCCTGTCCTCTTTCAGCTGCTGGTGTGTTTTGGCATTGTTTCCGTTCTGAGCTACACGGAGACAGAATTGTATTGGTAAGTTGCTTACTCAGTGTTACACTCTCTATTTGTGACCAGGTGCCTATTGGCTTTATACGCATTTCGGATGGCAGCAGTTCACGCTTTTTGTGCCACATTTTGATCAGATGTTCTACCATCAGTTCGGAGTGCAATGATACTTTCATCACTCGGAGACCACACCCTTTGTAGTTAGGTGATAGCGGTAACCTTGATGTCGAAGTAGCGATAACATTTTCGAGTGAGAGTACTTCATGAATAAAACGCCATTCATCCCAGTCATGCGTTTTGACCCCTAGCTCGCTTGTTGCCTGGAGCACGGGGACAACGTTTTGCAAGACCCTAGGCCCATATATAATCAGCTGTCTATAGAATAGGCATCGAGCCATCCAAAAGCATGAGATAAATGTGTATATCAAGTACAATGACCAAAAATGGAAAATATATAAAAAAATTTCTGGTCTTTTTTGTACGCCGTTTTGTCCGTTTTGGTCAGTTTAGTGATGAGGGTTTTGATCAGTGGAATCAGTGCAAAGCTTCCATTGGCCCCGATTACGTCCCACGTCTTCAAGACTCTCCAACCAACGATGTTCTTCATCTCTGACTCCCCAGCTCGGAAGACGTACGGGACGAACAGCAGCTAGACTGGAAGTCAGCGCCTTGACGTTTTGTCGCCATGTGGTAGGTTGACCACCGCGCGATTTCTTCCATCGCTGCCTTGCGCGTGCGAACAGAGCGCGCCGTGGTAAACACTCGCATGGCATGCGTAGGACGTGACCTAGCCACCTTAGTTGCTTCTTGAAAGGGAGGCCCGTATCAACCAGGACGCAATGTCTAACATTGTCGTTACAAACGTGGTGTTCCCACCACACACGAGCTCTCCTGCGCAGACAACCGTTGTCAGAGGCCGAAATCCGACGCAAATCGTTTACACATATCGGCCAGGAATGACTTCCGTACAACAGGGCCGCGCGGACACGGGCATTATGATCATGCCCTTCACTGGGAATGGAACGACATGACAACGCCACAGATGCCTCAGATCAGCGAAAGCTGATCAGTCATTAGAAATGATGCCATCAGAAGAGATGCAGCTTCCAATGTAGATGAACCTATCTACTTGTTCAAGCTGCACGCCTTCAAGAATCTGTAGGGGGAAGGTGGAAGCCAATGCTGGAATAGGACCTTGCATTTCAATGGGGGAAAGGTCATGACATACTTGGTAGCTTTAAGCACCAAGCGGTTTAGAACAACCTGTATGATCTGTGAGTTGTCACGAAGTAAGGCAATATCATTAGCATAATGCAAGTCATTCGCGTGGGTGTCTTGAAAAAGGTTAACGTCAGAACCCTGGAGACCTTCCAGAGCGCTTAATAAAATATCAACAATCGCAAAGTTGAGGAGAAATGGGGACATGGGGCATCCCTGTCGCACATCGCTCGTGATGGCGAAAGGTGAAGAGAACTGACCATAAGCTCTCCCTCTGCCAGAGACATTGTTGTATACAGCACGGAGTATGGCGGTATACTTTTCGAGTACCCTATTCCTTTGCAGACAAGGCTATAAAGCAGGTCGATCCACCGAGTCGAAAGAGATTTGGATGTCCAAATAAGCGACAGTGATAGACTGACGATAAAGGTGGCGCTGCTTGAGGAGTTGGCGGAACGTAAACATGTGGTCCAAACCCCCTCACGACCGGGGCGGAAACCGGCTTGTTCCTCACGGGAGTTTAGTTCTCAAATCGGTGTTAGTCTGCGCATTAGAGTGGAGGTTAGAAATTTGGAGGCGATGGAGATTAGGGTTATTCCTCCGGGGTTAGCGAATGAGATGTGAGCGCTTTTTTGAAGACGGGTATGATAATCGACTCGCTCCAAGAGAATGGAACCATTTGTTACACCAGATCTTGGAGAACAGTGCTCTCAACTGGTTGACAATTGCCTCGCCACCGTACATTAACAGCTCCGAAGCAATTCTATCTGAGCCAGCAGCTTTGAATCGCTTCAAGTGACAAAGCTAGGATAGACCGCCGCTTCGGTAGGTGGTCCCGGCAAAGCGGTCCAAGAAAAGCACTTAGACACACTTGTTGAAGGCCAACTGAACTGCGAGTGTAAGTGCTCAGCTCAGCGGTCCACGCGCCTATGCTAATTAGAGATTGGTGATCAAGCAGTCTCACTAATTGATTCACTGGCGCCAGGTCTTCTTTGGCCAGTGGTCCGAATGATCTGGAAAAGCTTGCAAAATTCCCAGAGAGAGCTGCTCTCTCCATCTGCGAAACGCGCTGAGACCACCAAGTCTCGTGATCGTTACGTAGGCTTTGCTTGAGTTGTTGGGTGAGGTTGCGGCGGACTTAATTGGAGCCTGAATCAGCTAAGGTAGCTCGGCGACCGTCAAAGAACTCCAACGACCGTGCAGAGATCCAGTTTTTCACATGTTGTCCGACGAATCCACAGAATAACGAACCGGAAGAGAGTAACACCTTCTGCAAGAAATTCCAGTGTTGTTCGACATATGTAGGTGGAGCACTAGCTAGCGAATCTGATAAGGAGGATTGATAGGTGAGTCGAATGGAAAGGTTAGATAGCCTGTTGATATCCCGTACATGGTGCTTAAGTTTCGAGGAACCACCAAAGCGTATACAAATGTCCGCACAGACCAAAGCCTGAGCTGAGTTGTAGTAGGTGGACCATATCGATTTGCAGTTCCCTACACTACCCCGCCATCTGGAACTGATTGCAATGTGATCAAATTGTGACCACGCACGTGTTGGTTAAGGGGGACGACAAGTGGCGGCACGTCTCCTCGAAGGTCTAAAGTTCGTGCTTGCGATAAAGAACCGGTTGTCCTCACATAAGGTGAGAATCCTCTTTCAGTTATCAGCGCAACTCTCATGAATAGCATATGGCCACCGAGGTGACGTTCAAATGGTAGCAGGCGACCGACCCGTGTATTGAACTCTTCGGCAATGAGGATGACATCGGAGTTTACGATTTTACTCAAAAGCTGGTTGAGACTGCGATAAAAGTCATCCTTAACTGATGCACCACTGCAGTCGGTTGGAGCGTAGGCCAAAAGCACACAAACTGCGTCTCTTTGTACGATGTCCATTGATGCTGCATGAGCCCTGAAGTCGAATCGTACACAAACGGCTGTCGCTCGGGAACCAGCGGAGCAGCGAGGCTTCAGCTTTATCACTCAATGTGATGCCAACACCAGCCAAGCCAACTGCAGCAGCCTGTGTCACCAGACAAATGCAGGGAATATTTGGTCCCGAGATCAGCGATGTAAGTCAACTACGATGCTGGAGTCCTTTAAGCTAGTCTCAGCAAAACAACATACATCAACAGCGAGGGACTCCAAGGTGAGCGCTAGGCCGGCTTCTTGTCCGATCTGCATAAGGGCCCTAACCTTGAAGGCTGTCAGCCGAAACGGAGCACAGGGTCGAAGGAGGTGCATTGGTCGGACTCTTTGGACATAGGCAAGACTGCCATCATGGGTAGACTTAAAGAAATTATTGACGAACCTGGGATTGGTAGGTGATAGAGGTGCTAAGTAGTGAGACTCGCAGGAGCGGAAGTGAATGACATAATAATAGTTGTTGCAGGATCCATGGTTTTTAAGACACACAGAAGCACCAGTCACTTTAGACGCTTAAACGCACAGTAGGATAGTTTGCTTTCATTTCAAAACTACCAGTTTGCGAATTTACTACACACTTGATTAAATCCAACAAGTGAGTGCGGTTGCATTCTTAAGCTAAAAGCCGGTCTGTCGGTGAAACCAGTGATAACCCGATGGTCACACAAGGAAAACCTAGTTTTCCTAGATAAATGTTCCCTTAAGTCCAATGCGAACCTGTATCGGAAAATGCTGGCCATTGTCCAAACGCCGATCCGCAGAGGTCACTATGCACTACAGTAGGGGTCACCAAACTGCAGGCCGAGACTTCAGTTCATCCGGCCCGACGACTGTACCCGAATTTGCTTAAGAAAACTTGGGGAACAGGAGACAACATGAGAGAATTTACATTTGATATTGTATGTCACTGTCAGTGACCTTACACAGTTTGAACAATAGCGTGAGCCATCCCAACTGTATTGTTAGTAACCTCACACCATTGGAACATTGATGTGAGTGATCATGCAGAAGACCCGTTGATTCGTGGATCCTACCGTGTTTCTGTTTACCCCACACCTTTGTGCCACAATATTGGGATTGGTATACCCAATTGAAGCATGCGGCATATAAAACGCTACTAGTTTATGCATGTCATTTTGGAAACATGGAATGAATTGCAGGTTACTAATACGGAATCGCGCTCGAAGTGCAAATTGCTGAGGTTCATACATTTTGGTATTGCTAAATGTAGGCCCAACCAATGATCCCTACTCTTCTGTATTTTTGATGTTTCAACTGAATTTGTATTTGATTGTAATTCAATATCTTTTCTTTGCTTTGATCCCATTTATTTCCGCCTTCATTAAGGCCAGTAAGGGAAGAAAAGCCCATACCGAGTGTCGCGTTTTCCTCGTCTTTTTCCCCAGTTTTCGTTCTGGTACCCAAGTATGGTGCATAATGATTATGCAGCTCGCGTTACCCAATTTTTCAGCTATCCAGCCTGCCTTAATCATTTTTTAATAATCCGCACTAGTCAATTTTTCTATTTAGTCGGGCGGAAAAATGTTTAGTGACACCTGTTCTACAAAATAACGTATTCAGATGCGTCAACAGCACAGTATATCCTGCTTAAACTCGCCCTGGTTCATGTGCCAACGCATAAGTGATGTCCATTTCACAACATCTCCAATTCTAGTATGGTCCGATTGCTCGAAACGGCAGAGACTGAGTTCAAAATCAACCAAAACCACAACTGAGATTGCGTGTCCTAATCCAAGACACACGGTGGGTGCCCCAGAACTTGTTGTCTGTTGTTTCAGCGTGTTGCCTGATGTTGCAAAGATGTCTATGTCAGAATTGATATGAATACGGTAATGTATAAATTAGGTATCAATTTTCTTTGATCACATTATGATGGCTGTTTTGTTCAAGGCTATTTAGTATCAATGAATGCTGGTAGTAGTGATCACATAAAACAAGCAGCAGGGGCACATATAATAGATATTTGTAAGAGTAACCTGCAATAAAAATAGTAGGAACGTCGACAATGAAAATGGAGAATGAGGGTGTGTGTTTGGTTGACTTCCTCCCTCAGTGTACACTTGTTGGTATAAACTTGTGGTAGTCATTGCCGTATGGAAGGAAGAAAGAAGATAAAGACGGAGTGTGGGGGGCCTTACCACTGCAATAGTTGTGCACTGTCTGACTGGATCATAAATTCTTGGCCTTGTTGGTATGCTCGGCTATTTATTATCTCATGATGTACTGACGATGCCCAACAGGCTAAAACTGCAGTCTAGTGCTTTTCCGGGCATGTGGACGACTATCTGATTTGGAAACTGGCTGCGATGGACCTCACATATTTATTATCTGGCATCCCAATAGGAGGACCTTAGTTTAAAAAAGCCCTCACCACTGATCTGTCCACACAATGTCTCTTCAAACGGTTGTGCGAACATCAAGGTCAGATAAGTGTTCGGTGACTAATCAAACGAACGTGTACCTTTCTGTGGACGATTGATGGACGGGACATCGGCTGCACTTACAGTGTTGCTGGTGCCTGCAAGTGTGCTAAGACCATAGACAACCTTGTTCATCATCCGTCGGTCCACTACAGCATATGCATACCTCAATACGACGGTTGCAGCAAGTTTCATCGAGAAACACATCATTCTTGTTAATAGACGCCAATGGTGATGAAAGCCTGGGTCGCGATATAAGTGAGGCCTGGATCCGAATACGTCCACTTGACACTCGTTTTTAAGTATAAGGTTTATTATTTACCAGCGTTCGAGAAGTTGGTGTGGTTAATTTGAGTGAGGGTGTCCGAAAAGAGTGATGATCTCTCGGAAAGACGGGCTAAGTCAAGTTACGTCCGGTCTGTCTCAAAGATTGATACCGGCTTTCTTCTAACCAGCGCCCAAGTATGCGAACCAGTAGGTAGGCCCAGACTGCTGGGGCATCAGTGTTTGGTCGACCGCGCATATTGCTGCAAACTGAAAAGATCTGAAGCAAGATGAAACGATGTTAGATCCACGAAGGAACCCAAAATATAACCTCTCAACTCTGAACTGTTGAATACGATACCAAATATTTGTACGATAATTCCAGAAACAGCTCCCATCAGGTGCTAGCTAAGCTAATTTGGAAGTACTCAGAATTATTAGAATCAATTGAGGTAGAGGGAACTTTATTCTAACCAAGTAGTTCATGATTCATAAATAGTCACGCTATCCGGTCTGGACACTTATTGAAAGTGCATTCGACAATAATCATGCAGGCTGTCCGACGTATTAGGTTATCACAAGAACTAGTGCAGTTGCTGATACTTTAATTTTAACAAAGTATTTTGGAATAATCCTTGAGTTTTATCGTTTTGAAACGTGTTTTCGCTCTATCAGTGGTGATAATTTAGCTCAAAAACAGGTTACTACAATTTAAAGGACATAGACAGAAGGCAAATTCGTAGTTTTCTTGTTCCAGTTTAGGACGAAAAGTTGCGGAAACGGCTCGTGCTATCAACAGTGCCGGAAGCACTAATAACACAGGGCACAAAGGTAGTTTCAAAAATTTCGAAAAGAAAAGAACCTTGTAGCTGCAGAGCGACATGGACGGCCATCGGAAGTTGACAACCATAAAGTAATGGATTTAGTCTATGTGAATCCGCCTACAACTGTACAAGATATCGCTTCTGAATTAACACTATTGCAAGTGACGTTTTCAAACATTTGCGTGAGACTGAAATGTCAAAAAAAGTATAAAAAGTGGGTGCAGCCCGAAAGGTCTGCCCTTGTTCTGTGTGATAAAAACGTTTCGTTTCGCCATTACATTGTGGCCTGTGACGAAAAAGTAGATACTTGACCATAATTGGCAACGATCCGCTCAATGGTTACATCGCAATCAAGCTCCACAACAGTTCCCAAAATCTAAAGTGTGACAAAAAAGTATATGATGCATATTTTGTGGTCTGTGGATGGTATGATCCTTCCTTTTTCTGATTACTTTTTTCTGAATACAGGCGACAACATTACAGCAGCCAAGTATTGGGTATAAATTACCGAGACGCACCGAAAACGTTAACCTGCGCTGCATTGGTTAACAGGAAAGGGCCAATTCTTCTCCACTGCAATGTCCGGCCGCACGTCGTACGGGCAATCTTGTAGAAGCTAGATCAGCTGGAATACGAAATTATGCCTCCTCAGCATATTTTCAAAACCTTCCACTTACCCATTACCAAGTAGCAACTGCCTGGATAATTTCCCCCGAGAGCGAAATTCTAAAACTCAGTGAAATGCTGAAACCGCATTTGGCAGGTTCATCACCTCCAGAACTCCAGAATGCTATTCACTCGAGATAAATAAACTTGTTTCACTTGGTAAAGTGTTACATTTGAGCCGAAATATACATCTAAACTTTAAGATTATAAACTGGCATAACTTTACTAACAGCCTAGTAGTGACATCAAAGAGATCAGCAGGCTTGGCGCCACTAGGCCACTCGTCCTCTCAGACGTTCCCATATGGTCTCTTCAAGGTCTGCGACGTTTCAAATAAAAGTACCTTGGTATACTAAGTCCACTGTCAAGTGAATTTCATGATGGCCATCAAACATCCATGTAACCAGCCATATACATATGTATGGATGTAAAGTAATTAGAATTCCTTATTGTTTCACCGTTCATATGTACCTAAGAGTAACCTAAAAAACAAAAGGCAAATTGGAAAAACGTTACATTGCTGGCAGGCTCAGTTGAAGCTAGAAGTCCGAGGGCATTTCGATCAGTCATACTTCACTGTCAAGTTCAGCAGGTCGTCTGTTAAACTGGTCCACAGATCATGTTAGAAGGTGACGACAATTGTGGTTGAAATCCACGCCCAATGGCTCATGGTACCTTACGGATAAGAAAGCCAAGGATTTACATGTTCTATTTAATTGTTGGTTAGCGAATCGCAAAATGGAAGCTAAAAGCAGTGACTATGAATTTGCCTATCGTCATGTTGCCCAAAGGAATTGTTCAGCTGATGTCCGGGGCAGACAGCAACGCCGACGTATTTGGCTTTTCTAGACAATCAGGCGTAAGCCTTCATCTTTGGTCTACTGATGTTCAGGTGGGTTATTGGAGGCGGAGTGTGAATGTGAGAAGTTTGTCGGCTCCGTCTCTGAATGCGCTTAGCGTAAGAGTAGGGACGAAAGATGCAGAGTTCAAGTCAAACATAACAAACGTGTTGAGACAAGAAGATGCTACATCACTTCATTTGGCTGACTTACTGTGCCAGTTATCACCTTCTTGAATACCGATCGCTCGCATTAGATTCCAAGCGAATACATGCCACACCGCATTCCACCTCGACCGGAACGAGTAGTAAGTCCCGAAACTGCATCTGCAACTGCCAATGAAGAAAGAGGTAGTCGATTTGTCCAATCCCATAGCTTCGCACGCAGTGAAGAAGGATGCGGTGATTCGGGCTTTAAAAAGTTAAGACGGATGGTATCAATACCGCTCCTACTGTCTATTTTGTCCAACTACCGAGTGGAATCAGCAGGTTGATAGTGCCTAACCAGTGTTGGGGGAAACCGTGCTGCTCCGGATCCCTAATATTAGATCTTTCTGGATACTTTACTAGTGTGCTATGTGATATTGTTACCCACGCTCCATCCAGCCTCATTTACCCTTACCTTGGCCCTTAATGCCATCATCTTGTCATATCCGATTTGAAAGTTCGCCAATTTTTATTGAAAACACCAGCAGATTGGCAACTGAGGCGTAGACTCGGATCCGTATCCTCTGTTTTCAGCTTGGCCGTCTCCTTTTCACCTTTAGCTAACTCGAAAGCACATCATGTGTCAGCGCAGTTAGTATCACATCGGCAAGTATCCAGAACTTGTTGTCCACAACTTCTCCTTACCTTGGCCCTCAGTAACAATGTTCACTCTTACCTGACTCTGAGTCCCACTGGAGCAATCATGGGTTGGATAAGAATCTCGCATTTTTCACACCCTATAAATATTAAATATTATTGCTTTACTTTACCTGGAGTGTCTGGACCCAAGCAATTAGCAAAACCACTAATTCAAAACAGCTTAACTACATAAGACGTTCTTAAAGAGCACCCGCGTCAATGTGACCACATTGCCGATCTCCATATTACACCAGCTCGGATCGCACAAAAGAGGTAATGCTGAGCCGTTGGAAGAGCAGGTGTCTGAGAACCCGGACGACTTCTACTTCACTTTTGACCCACCATGAAAGTAAATCCTGGCATCGAGTTCCGAGTGGGAACAGATATTTCACCCCGCTTTAACTTATTTCTCTTGTATGTACACCACTTTACCTACTACGGTCGAGAACGGAATGGTATAAGGAGCCAAATGAACATATCAATCACAGTTTTCTCTCGTTACTCCTACTACTTTGCTACTTTGCTACTCACGGCTAAATTGGTGCGTAATATTTCTTTTGTTGTTAATCGATGTCTTCACATGATTGTTTTTCTTCTCGTCCAATGTTGACCGACGCCCCCAATCTCTTCTATGCTATCACGATAGCACCTTCACCACAATCCTCGAAAAGCACCTCAATGAAGCAACTGAGATTGCCTGTGAATTCATAGAATATGATAGTAGGAGCTCTGATGGTAAATCTGTTATTTAAACGTTTGCAGAAGCCTCAATCAAAGATATTTCTGCACACGCGAGGCCGTATTAAAAGGAAATATGAAGCAACTGTTGTGTGGATACGTTTCACGGCACTAAGAGAAATATACAACTTCAATCAGTACTGTTCTCACTGAGAACACCTGGAGGAGTATCACTGAGTGATAGTTGGCAGGTATTAAACTGGCAAAGCTCCTAAAATTGGGGTACTAATACTCTGCTTTCCCACGGTAGGTACCTACCACCTCTTCAGATACCTTTGAAAAATTCGTAATAATAGCTCAGTTGGCCTGGCAGATGTCATCATTAACAGCTGCAGGAGAATGTTGGGTGCACAAGGACATCAGTTTTTCAAATACAGTCGGTGAACTAAACGCAACATGGAAAACTCCTTGACTTTAGGGGATAGACCAGGTAAGTACAATGCGTTGCTGATACGACGGAACATAGCAGCCGTATTGGACTGGATGCTTTATCAGGGTTCTGGGTTGCTTAATCAATTGACAAGTGGTAGAGTAAGCATTTTATGCCCCTGAGGTCGATGACATGGTTGGCGGCATCCGGTTGCGGATTTGACTGTCATTGCAGCCTCCACAGGACAGCCACAGGACGTCTGCGTCTACAGAGGGACCATGGGTGGTTTGCACTGCACCACCCACAGCTCCATCCACACACCCCATATCTGGCGTAAACCTGAAAGAATAAGACCGGGAAGCATGTGGATGGGAATTACGTTCCATCAATGGAGCCGGCCCACATTTCTCCATGTACGGCACAGCATTCCTGTCTATCTAGGTGGGAATCATGCGTACCAGATGTACACAAGACGGTGGCTGGACCGTAGCCCGCTCCCCACTGCATGCATGGAACCACTCTTTGGGACTAATACGATCACGAGGACAGTGTACTCCGCTCCCCAAACAACGACCAACTGTCTCCTGGAGCCAATATAATCGAGGTGGCCGCTTTCCGACAGATAGGCACCTTGTCAACATGCACATCATGCGCAGCCATACCAGGAATATCAAAAAATCAACACCGAATTTGGAGGAAAATATACGCGCAAAACACACAGAATATGCATTAGAATAACAGAAATGAACAAAGCAAATAAAGTGAAACACTTGTGTCCAGGCCAAGATCTAGTTTAGGTGCAAGTCAGTGTAGCCCAAGTACGATACAGAAGCATAATTAATGCAACATGAAAGCATGAGGTCGATGACAAGCATGCACAGTAACTTAGTAAAGGGCGCAAAGATCTTCCCTAAGCAGTGGCGGTACATTAATTTATTTCTCACGAACAAGTGTGCTACAATGACTGCACACTTACAAAGGTACAGCCCCGCTTCCCTCATATCCCTGAGGCTTCGAAGGCCGCTCCTGTTGAAGAATAGTACTTTAGAGACCTCAATGAAATTCAGTGTTCTCCGTAGTTAATCCCTGCTGCGCATATGTCTGAGTGCTGGACAGAGATTATCGAACAGGGTAAGTGTTAGTACCAGATACCTGGCTTAGCTTGGCAATCATGATAATGAGACACCGTATGTTGCTAGTTAAATTTATCAACATTCGGTACATGGGTTAAGGAAAGCAAATCACGGGGATGGGTGCACTAGGTTGTAGTTACAGCTATGCCTAGCAAGTAGTTGTTCCGCAAATAAGAGTTCATTTGTCTTTACCGAGCTGCGGAAGCCTACAATTCCACACACCTAGAATACCACCGCCAATGATGCTACCGTTCCCAATCTCTGATTATTTGTACCAAAAGATAGTGAATTTTTAAGCCCAGAAGCAATAGACTTTAAGCACCATTTTGTTCCTTGACCCAAACCCGTCTTGTCCACAATCATTGCGGTGGACG
Organism: Dicrocoelium dendriticum; assembly: GCA_944474145.2. Lineage (NCBI taxonomy): Eukaryota > Metazoa > Platyhelminthes > Trematoda > Plagiorchiida > Dicrocoeliidae > Dicrocoelium > Dicrocoelium dendriticum. The sequence continues at coordinate 46,339,786 of OX104059.1, read as the reverse complement.
AAACCTCTAGTCTGGCATATTCATGCAGCAAATCGTCCGTCAAAATTCTACTCGTGCACTTTGAAAGTTGAAGTGGCTTTAAACATAGCAAAATGTGTAGCGACACCGCTGTATTTCCCCCAACGCAGTTGTCTACGTAGTTGATCGCAATTGTATTTACGATGGGCAGTTGTCTGGGTTGAAATGATCCATGCGCATGTCTGGTAAATTCACAATAAGGCACCATGGTGCGGAAAACAAAAGGATAGGAGACTATGATTGCACCGAAGAAAGCAAGCTTTTTCAAGTTATAGAATTTTAAAACGGGAATAGTTAGGATGGAGGAGGTTATGTTTGAGGGTCAACACAACCAGAAATCATAGGTATAAGATGTTTATTTTAAGGTAAATGATTGTTCGACTGGTCTCGAGCAGCGGGCGGGCCACTTCTGGTTGACTTCAGCTTGTTCCTACTTAGCATTTCGTTCAGTGGACAACGGCCGCATCTGTTCTCCATCAGATGCTCGCTGGAGGCAGCAATTATGTGGGATGTGGGAGAGAGAGAACGGCGAAGTGACCCAGTATCTGCATTAAATGATAAACCCAATATGATTCCCTATCCTGCACCACAAATTCGTGGGAGCTTACTTGACACGTAGCAGATACGTAACCAGAAGTAGGTATTATTTAGCCAAAGTGGTTTACCTTCGAGTGGCAGATCAAAACACGAGATTTAGAGTGCTTACCGCAGCAGAGCTGTCTTGGAAAGCCAAGCATTGACAAATAACAGACTTGCGGAGCTTCATTTCCGTCGCAGTGAACACGATAACGGGGAAACGGTGATTTGACTTCCAGCGCAGCGGAAATCCCAGACACCAAGACACTGTTTACTAGAAGGCATTTTGCCCGAAAGTATCTCTGGCACCTAGATTGTTCCTTGTTCGCAGCTGGGATTACTGAACTAAACCGGTGACGCAATTCTCGCGCGACTCCAACTAACAGCCAATATTCGTTCGTACACCGAGTCAAGTCAAGTCAAAATAAGATTTACACATATGCGTGGGCACATTTTCAGCGTTAGGAATGAGTGTGCAACCGGTGTAGTTCATTCTAAATGAAATTCAATAGCCCCGTAGTAGCAAGTTCCTTGGTAATATTTGTAAAATACAGCTAACTTTTGAGTGAAAGTTGACATCAGGGTCACAAAGACAAACGCGTTCGTTGCTGGACAGTTGGTTAAAACTGCGGCTCCAAAGCGCAGTCTTTAAACGCCAATCTATAGAGGAGAAAAGTAGGAATGATTGCTGATGTGATTGATGCCGATCACCAGTCAAATATCGAATGAACAACGTCGACTGACGGTTACTGTAAATCACATGGAGTAAGATACAGCAGCTTCACGGTTTGTCATCTTAATCCGATAAAAGTTCAAGTGAACTGTGTGGATGCGTGGAAATCCGCATAAGTTAAGAGTGAGGCTAGTCCAAGAGACAAACCCTTTTCGTCAAATTTCTGGGAATCAAGTTAAGGTTTCAATAATGACTATGAAGTTGGTCAGCTGGAATATCTATACCATAGGGGTCAGTACAAGCAGCGGCAAGCGGCAACTATAGCGAACAAGGATAGGACAGGACATTTCATGCATATCTCCCGAAATGGTATTCGGGACCTACCAGAATGGTGAAGTTCGCACAAGAGAAATAGGCCGCGGCCTAAGACACTGGCGAGTCAGTTTATGACCCAGGTGTGGCTGCAGCGTGGCACGAACGAACTACTACGTGACCAGCTACGACCACGAAAGCTTTGTGGTCGCATTTTTGGAATGCCAGCCAGAATGCACATGCCGAACAGTTAACAAGGTGGATCTAGCTACTTTCGTGAGAAGATATGCGTGAGTGAAGCTTACTGAGGCGCATTTGCGAATGGTCAGGCAGAACCAAGGTAAAAAAAACCTGCATACGTGATAGTTTGTTGGCTGATGGTTGACACCTCGATCACTAGGCCATGAAGCATTGTCTGTAACGCTTGTTACAGACACGAATTCGTCAATGAACCTCAGAGTACTCATAGTCCGCCTGAATTGAGACTGGCAATCTCAATTTAGACCAGGACTTACCTCGATGAAAAATTAGGGGATTAAGAATACTGGGACCCCATGCGACTTGATAAAGTGGACGCAGTACCACATTGATGCTTAAGCTTAGTTTTTGAAGGAGGATGAAAGCACTAAAGCGGTATACCTGTAGCTCGGGTTATCTGTTCAGGTTTAGGTTTGTTCTCCTAGTCGGACTATTTAGTTGCAGACGTTTCCTCCCCAATCGAGGTCACTTCGTTAGTGCGTACTAGGCAATTTTTGCTTGGTTGTATGGTTTGGAACGAGTGGTATTAAGAAAGCATAAGGATAACGCATCAAAGGTAATCTGCGCAACATTCGGCAGTCGTACTGGTCACTCGGGTTCGCCAGGTGGAAAGGTACAGGCGCAAATTCGATCTGGATCGCCGTGTGTATTGGACGGTCCGAAACATCTTGGAACTGCGTTTATGGATAACTAGCTGACTGCCCTTGATCGCACAGGGTGCCTATACACCTGGATTGTGCTAAATCCACTATGCTAGCATTCGTGACAGCCATTAGGGCTACGTGGTAGTATGCTTGCGAAATATCATTCTGATTTGGAGTGTCGCTTGCGCGGTAGAACCCGTTCGTTCATCATCCGCGGTCTATCTAAGGAGACTAAGTTGAGTGTTACGGGAAAACTGATTTGAAAGTTACTGTAGTGAATGGTCTGAAAAAAAATTGAATGAAGCCACAGACTATATAGCTGCATATTATGTACGTACAAATAAATCCCTCTGAGGTTTGAAAGCAGGTAGCACACACTGTCCTGAGGAAAGAAAACAAACCAACAATTGAAGGAAATATTTCACAGGCAACTTGTTTTGCGACGCAGTCAAATCGTGACTGAAAACAGCCTGATCGAACGTTTATTAGTGTGCTTTTCACAATTAACTTTCTGCCCAACGAAAATAATCGGTGCAACTCTGTTAGCGATAGAGGGGAGTCTTCTTTTCGGAAATGTGAAACAGCAAGTCCCTTCCAATCCGTTCGTTCTGTCGTCTGCTTTGACAAAGTTATCGTTGCGATAGCATAGGACTAATTGCTGGGGCTGCATTGCAATCTAACTGTGGAACGCACACAAAAAATATTTTTGCGTGCGATAAGGTAGATTATTTTATTATTTTGATTCACTCCGCTTTGTAGTAACGCTATTATGTCGGCTTCTGGGATAACAACCAGTCGACCGCACACGCAACCCGTAGTTTCGTAACAGACCGCTACTCAGGAATGGTATGTATTGTTTCGTGGATTGCAGAAAAAGTTGAATTTTTAGGCTATCAGAAATCGAAAAATGCCGTTGCACATCTACTCAATGTCGGGTGGTTGTCTAGTTCGTGGCTGTGAATAAAACGACATGAGAGTGGGGCTATAAATCACATTAGGCTAAATAGGGCGCTGAAACTTCTGGGACTCGGGAGGGAAAATTCCTTGGACAATTTGACGAAGTCTGCAAGTCAGCAAGTACCGAAGTAACGATAATCTGAGTTACGTTTCTGGCAAACGGCAAAGGATGACCCACGCCACAGTGTTCTACAAGGGCTACGGGAAAGAAACTACGGATAAGACACTTACGGATTACATACTTTGAGCAAAAAAGCAAGTAAGGTCGGTGGTTCATGGAGCGGCTGGGTTCCTTTTCTCGACGTCGAATGATGTTCAGTAAAAGAGTTGACTACTTCGACGTTAAGCCTGTCGCCTACAATCCAGGCAGAATGTGTTGTGCTGTCATTATCCCAGATTCATGCAAACATATCCTGAACGAGAAAAATTGGTAATTAGAGCAGTGCCAGTTGTTAGGAATTGTGGTAGGGGCAAATCAAAGTAGGACAAGGAGGATTATCCGTAGTGTAATGTTAGCTCCCAAGTAGTCTAATTCGACAAGTGACCCAAGAAAATGGTTGAAGTAAGTCCTTCACACAGGCGCCTCATACGCCGAGTTCACACTAACGTCACACACACACCATGTTATCTCATTTGCCACGGGCAAGACATATTGATTCAGTAGCTTCGCTACGAATGAGACCAGATACGGGCGCTCCACGGTCATTGTCTACAAGTGCGTGTGATTGTTCATGTGCCCGTCAAACCACAACTCGAGTTTCCCTAACACATCTTGCTTCGTAACAGTAGCGGATCGGTACGATCCTGAAGTCAGAAATCTTCCGCACAGTTATTCAGATATATCGAGTTTCCTTATGGTTTGGCTGTTCGATGTCAGCAGCATAAATGGTTGGGATTTTACCCGACAAATCTGAAGTGCGCCGCACGGCGCCCAAGATCCAAGTCCGGTCTTCCTTTCAGTTTTTAGGAGAGGAAGTTTTTCCGCCAGTTTAATTCGCTAAACCCCAACACCTTTACGCTAAAAGTAAGTAAAATCTACCGAAATACAGCAAAAAGCCGGTGATTTTTCGAACGTAGTGTTCTTGTAAAATTTGATAGAGAGGCCACGTAAAAAGCGCGTGGTAGAGTGGTGCGCAGGAGCGCGAAAAGTGAAGAAGCTGGTTCAAGGCCATGAATACATCAGAGTTGATCAAGTGTTTCAAAGGCGTCCAATTTGGGATCAAACCATTGATCACCCAAACCGGGAAAACAGCTGGTGATATCATCGGTTCGTTTATTCGACATCCTCTGTCGATTCAGTTCCAACACCATTGTTACAGTTTGGGATTTACTCCATCTTTATCGCCTTGAAATATGTGTAGCCCAACTGTCGAATCCCCAAGAGCAGCAGTCTGAATTTGTGTGCTTTGGAATGATTGCAAATCGGAACGTGACAGATACGAATGATGCTCGTAGTCGGAAGGCAAAGTGAGGTTGATACACAAACACTGGCAACTATCAAGTGGTGCACTGAGCTATGAGTAAACACCCACTTCGCCTGTGGTTGGTTTAGTCGATGGTCATATTTGAATAACAAATGTAGTTTGAGGGTCTGGTGCCACCAGTTAGTCGGTTGACTTTTAATACATTTGTTCAACCGTTCCACACTACTTGAGTCTTCTACTACGTGATATGCAAAGATCAAACGCTGGATGAGAAAGCTGAAGACCTAAGGTCACACCGAGCTATGAGGACGGGGGCTAAGAGTGGCGCTCAGTGAGAGGCGACAGGTGCCGCGAAGACTGATTACGGGTCGGAGATCACCAATACATTTCAGCAGTGGGGCAAAGGAAGTGGTATGGAGATTTGAAGAATTGCAAGTGATTCCGTCATAGCTGGACTCCGGTACATAGCCGGACTAGCGTTGGAAGGCTGTTTCGTGCCACCGGAGTTCAGCGGCAACCAGTACTCGCTCGACACGCAGTTGGAAGCTTGTGTTACGTGTTTAATTTACTATTAAACATCAGGTTTCGTCCACCATGTCATGCAGGTTACTTCCGTGCAGATGACAGGGGTGCCATCATAGTTAAAAAATTAGTTGCTTTGTTCACCGCTACCACCCAAATTCTGACGGCATATGTCTCTGACTTGATCCAAAGATGTGCGCTGTCGATAAACCAAAGGAGGATAAAATCGCAATATGGTGCGCTGATAAGCCAGTAGTGATTAAATTATTTGGATCATGACTACAACGCAACAGCATAGCTGGCAGCCACTATTATGAGCGATTCCCTGTCCAGGTTGGCTGCCGATCTGAGTCCAATAGATAATTTTCTCAGTGCCGCAAAAAAATGCTGGAGATGAGTGCCCTGAAAGAGGGACTGTGAACCGCTTAGTGCCGGGGCGGGTCATATCACCTATGGGTTGGTCATCAGGAATAAGCCGATGTGGGGCGTTGTATAGCCCACCAAGTGAATATGGGATGTGAACTAAAGCTAGGATAGCACTTGCTGTTGATTTGTGGGAATTCGCCAAACAAATAAGAGCTGGATTGCTCCATAGAGAAATTTTCACCTCATGCTCAGTTCGGGGAATCTTGGTATGCTTCAGGTGATATGCCTGATAAGAAAATGTTACATTTCTGATTTGCTTACTGAAAACAGGCCATAGATGACAACCTGTTTCTTCGGATGCTAAGTGCTGTCGTACAAATGGAAGTTACCCGGTTTGGCGATGAAACGCCTGCCACAAAATCGTCCAATTCGAAAAGTAGTTCAGCATCCTTATCCTTATCACGAGCTGCAACTGTTCGCAGGAAATGCCAACAGCCAGTTTTCCAGTTTTGGTTCAAGATGAAATCAGTTGCCTGTGTTGCAGGAGGAATAATAATTTCGGTATTCCTGTGCAAATGATTATAACTTCCAACTTTTCCTTTTGCTGAGCTCTTTCACCGACTTGCTGCACAAAAATGCAGGTAAATCTCACTCTCTTTCCTGAGGCAATAGCAGTATTTCGACCCAGACGTCCAGTCCCCTACGTTCTAGAAACACTGGTGGAACGAAGACTCGTACTGTTACAGCGGACTGATGTGATCAAACGAACCAATTGCTCTATGTGAGCTGCGCCCATTGTTGTAGTCAAGAAACCCAATGGCACAATTAATTTATGTGCCGACTTCTCAGCTGGGTTAAGTGACACGTAACAGCCTCATCAATAGTCATTTCAACTCTCTGAGAACTTGTTTACGAAGCTGAATGGAAGAAAATAATTTGCTACTCTTGATTTCGCAGAAGCTTATTTGCGACTGGAAGCTGAACCGGTAAGCAGGAAGCATCTTAGGATAAGCACACATCGCCGGCTCTAGCAATACAACCGATTGCCGTTTGCAGTTAAAACAACCCCTGCAATTTCTCAGCAAATCATAGATACTAGGGTGAGGGGCGCACCTGAAATGGCAGCCTACGTAGATGAAATTATTATACTGGCCGTAGGCAACATGCTGAGAAGCAAAAGTACGGTGGGCATAGGAAATTTATAAAAGAAAAAAGCCCCGTTTTACACGAGACGTGATTCTTTGTCAGAAATGGATTCCTGTCTGTTCTTCGCTGAGCGCATCATCATACCAGAAGTCTTGCGGAAACGCGTTTTAAGGCAACTATAAAGGTCATCTAGGAATTACCCAAATGAAGGCACTGGCTTGTTGTCAAAGATTGACACCCAGTTAGATGATTTGGACCATGCCTGTAAAGATGCACGCGTGTTCATAAGCTGCAGGTACGCAGGACAATGCAATCATCGCCCACACTGGAATCATTATGGCTACGGCTTCATGTGAATTTTGAGGACCCGTTTGAAGGAGTCTCGTTCCTTATACTTGTCGATGGCTAGATAACAAGTGGCCGGAAGTACACTACACGCATTGTGACGCCTTTTCAATCGGTATGACTCATCAGAAACCATTGTATCGGATAACGGGTCGCAATTCACCTCATGTCAGTTTGCTGTTTTGTGCGCGCAATGGAATCAAAAACCTGAGGATTGCATCTTATCAAATACACTCCAGTGGACAAGCCGAGGGATTTGTGGATGACATGAAACGAGCGCCGTTGCGATCGGAGGAGGAAGCGCTGCTAGAAGACCTGAGATATTCCTACTGAAGTATTGCGTTACTCCGAATCTAAATGTGCCAGAAAGGAAGTCACCCACGGAAATACCTATGGGCCGAAGACTGGGGAACAACTTTAGACTTACTGACGCCTAAACACCAACCGATGCGAAGTACGAATCCCGTACTGGAAACCCAGTACAATAGGCAGTATGGAGCAAGAATTTTGAAATCGGAGCCCAAGTGTTTGTCCTCTCTCAGCAGGGGAACAGGATCAAATTGACACCTGGAGGCGCCGTGCAGCGTCGTGGTCGGCTGATACAGGAGATCCGTGTCGGTACGCAGGTATGGATCCGCCTTATCAATCAAATAATGCAGCGATACATAAAGAAAACAGTGAGATCAGTTCGGGGGCTTGGAAACAATTGGTTGATGTTTTTGTTGGGCAATGTTTAGTTTTTGACAAAAAAGCTTCTTCAAAACAAGTGAATTAGTATGCAATTGGAGCGGCACTTTAGAGCGAACAGAGAGTAATTGTCCATCCACTTACCCCATATCTAGCGTAAACCCGGATAAGACCAAGAAGGATATGAATGGGAGCCAAGTTCCATCAATAGAGCCGGCCCAAACGCCCTCAACATGCACAGCAGCATTCCTGTCTGATTGGTAAATCATGCGTACCAGATGTACACAAGGGGGTGCTTGAGCCGTAACCCGCCAGAGTGCACCGTCGACGTGTCTGAGTAAGTTAACTCTGTGCAAGTTATTTGTTTGACACCTTGGTTGACCCGATGAAACCAGCGTTTGAAATTTAAGCCGAGGTCCCATCTTACAGATTAAGCTTTAACTAGAAAAGTAGGTACCATAACTCAAGGTTTTGTCCTCAGCCAAATGACAGCACAAGTTCCCTGCACACTTCCAGGCCTTTGTATTGAATGAAAGCGAAGTTCTTCAACTTAGCTGTCGATTCCAGGAGCGTTACCAGGAATTCAAGATCGGGCCTCTTCGGATACGACGAATGAAACAAAAGTTCACGCGTCTTTGCATCTTGAAACGCCAAACGCTGCGACCGAGTCTTCTACAGTAGAATGGCAGCGTACATCTTATTGGGGAGCTCTGAACAAATGCTATACAATGACAGTACTGTGGACCAGAACAAAGTTGCGCGATAATCTCCTACTAGGCAGATACACCGACATGAGGAATGGCCTGTTACTCGGGAGCGGTATGTGCTGAAGTGCGACAACACCCTGTGCTAGACTTGGCTACTTTGCTCTGAGCATGGGAAGGATCACATTCGCATTGGCATAATATCCAGATAAACGGTTCTAAATGATGCTAGAAGATTGATAGGGAATGGGAAAAGAAAATATGGACACAGAGTAAGAGTCTTGAAGCCAATTATCGCAATTCATCCCTGTAACAGTAGTTTTTATAAGAAATAAAGAAGCTGACATCATGCGGAAATCTCATAAGCAAATCACCTTTTAAGTTGAGGCACATGTCAGAGGTAAGAACCAGCGTGCTCATGTCAACATCGAAGATTCAGTCCCCACGAACATAAGGGAGAATTTCAACTTCAGGCTTCTATGCTGCACAGCTGTATTGAACCAAAGTCTAGAGAATCTCGTGCTGCATCAGAACATGTACCGACAAGAATACCCGCCCACTATTCAATACTCAGGTAACATCTTGCTCAAACCTGTGCAGTACGATCTGTGCCATGCCTTGATGCAGTTCCACGAACGCTCGATAATGCACCTAATAATGTCATCTTTTGTTAATCGCATATCTGAAAAAAGCAGTGAGAAGGCGAAGCCCGGTAACTGTACACGTTTCAGTACCTTTGACAATGACCGGTATGCATAAGTAGACCCAGTAGTGTATGCGAACGTCGCATTTTTTTCCTGTTCTGTCTGTCAGAACGGGCGAACTCAATTTAACGCATGTTCACTTTTCATTATGAACATTTTGCAATGAATTTCCCAACCGAAGTCCTCAATTTCACGTAGTGAAGATACAAGGTGTTATGGTCAACGCTGCAATCTACTTTTCGGAGTAACTACCTCGGTAAGAATTACCGAGGTTGTTAGTTGATTGAACGGAAGCTTCAAATTCTGGTGTCGGGAATTATTGAGAATACTTGCAGTTCGGGGTGTGGATGAGGGAGTCGGGTTGTTCACTTAGCTCGCAGAAAAGCCAACTTCCCCAAAGCTGAGCTGTTTGATCCACGTGAGTTTGTGATAACTAAAGTGAATAGGTGCATTACCTGTGATGGTTGAATTTACTCAGGACTTTATAGCCATGGATAGAAATGTACAGACAGCGATTAGCAGACAAAAGAAACTACACCAAAGTTGGAGTTGTATTAGGTACTGCGAGAGAAACATAAGAGGGAATTGGCAGTCACAGAGAGCTCGGAAACTTAACAAAATACAGTCAGATTCGATAATAAGTATGATTTCACTTCCCTCTCGCTACAGCTGTGGCCAAGTCGAACTAGTGAGTGCGTCGAAAATACCTGCAAGCCTAAGTGGATGAGAACTAGAAACCACATGTAGAAAAAGAGAGCCTCAATCGTTTCACCGAGGATGGGCAAGCAGCACACTTAGATATGGATTGTGGGGATGCAGATGGAAGATAGACTATGGTCTGTCGATGAGGACTAGAGTTTGGTACCCGTCGAGCAGCGTGACCAAGAGGCGCAGAATGTAAACCAATAAGCTGCACGTAAAGCCCTTCTCTCTTAGATCTGATTATAATCGCCTCCTAGCAAATCTATCGACCCAGACTCACTTCGTATTCTCCTTGCGCCTCAGAGGATCGACCGCAGTAGCTGCCGGAAAACTTGGCTAAAGCATCTCTCCCACAAGAAACACTGGCCTCTTTGCATTCATTCACATGTTCCAAGTTATCACAACTTCAACCCGATGACCCGATAGTTTCTTTAAGTCAGTCTGCTACGCTTGCTTGTCTCCCTCCTACCGTTTAATCACATTGAACGGCCCTGTACGTATAGAAACGCGGTTTGAAAACTTAATGCACCAACTAGCTGATTTAAAACCTACTTCTCCTCTGGCCAGAGACACTTTCAAAATCACCTTAGTGCACCTCTGTCAACAGTATCTACACTGCGAGAAGAGATCATCAAACATTCTGTCCAAGAAGCATCGAGAAGCAATCAAAGAACTGAGGTCAAATCCCGATCTTATTCTTTCTATACCTGATAAAGGATCGGGATGGATGCTAATGGACAAATCAGATTATATTTCAAAATTATAAGTTATCTCGCAAGGCACGAGCAAACCCTTGCATGACACAATCCAGAAGAACAAGACAGCAGACGATGAAGTAAAGATTACAAAGATCTTGAAGGAATTAAAACAGATGAACTTGATAACCGATGTTCAGCTGCAGCAATCACCTCCTGTTGGCTCCCAATCTCGGCTCTACTAGTTGCCTAAAATACACCAGCGACAAGTCCCTCTACGTCCAATAATTGATATGTCCGCTACTGCACACCACTTAGTTGAGAAATGGATTGTGCAATCATTGGAACCTGTAGGCAAGGTGCTCTCTATCTATTCTTTGAAGGATTCGTTGATAAAGTTCAAATCTGAAGTTAAATGGTAAACTGATGCTTTCATTTGATGTAGAATCACTTTTCACAAACGTCCCATTGCTGGAAACTGTTAATTACATCTGCGAGTATATAACCGAAAGGGACCTAAACGTTGACATTCCAGTGCCTAAGCTCAAGGAGTTAATTTTGCGGTGTACCTTTAATAGACAATTCTTGTTTGACGGAATTTATTACAGGCAAATCGATGGCGTGGCGATGGGTCCCCCTTGGACCTCTCCTTGCCGACATCTTTCTCGCTAAGCTTTAGCGTGGTCCCATCCAAACGGTTATTGACTCATTTGTTTCTTATTGGAGGTATATGGATGACACTTTCATCATCTGTGATTCTCGCACTGATGTCAACCGTGTGCTCGACCAGTTCAACAGTGCACATCCCTCAATGAAGTTCACTAGTGAAATGGAAAATGAAGGTAAGCTGGCTTTTCTGGACGTTTTGTTGAGGAGGCGCGAGGACGGATCACTTGAGCGTAGTGTCTTCCGCAAAGCTACATGGGTTGGACAGTACACACACTTTTCGAGCTTCGTCCATCTGAAGTACAAACGCAACTTAGTGCGTTGCTTGTATTACCGGGCCACCAACATTTGTAGTCCGGAAACTCTCGAGGGTGAGAAGGACCGAATTGTGAAAACACTTCTTTCGAATGGTTACCCTGAACCTTTCATCAAAAAGCACGCCATGACCGGTGAGCGCGTTAAGCCCGCAGCAACTGTTTCGAAGAAGGATGTGTTTCTCTCTGTTCCTTTTAAGGGAGATATCGCCTTCGATCTCCTGAACAGGAGACTTTCTAATGCCGTAGCAAGGACCTACCCGGCCGCCCACCCGCACGTACTTGCGGAGACCGCACCCTTTATAGCTCAACGTCTTAAAGACAGACTGCCAGTGTCGTCCGAATCGTACATTGTTTAACAGTTTACTTGCACCTGTGGTGCCAAGTACCTCGGGCATACGACCAGGCGTCTGTCGGTACGGATGGCTGAGCATTGTCCAGGGTCACTGCGGAGAGGCACGCTCAGAAGTATCAACAGCTCGATCTTGGAACATTTGCTTCAAAGTGGGCATCAGATTTTGACCAAAGATGCCTTCAAGGTCTATTATGCCGTACCGAGGCGATACCCGAAAGGGTTAAGACAACGCCTCTTGCAGATGGCTGCAGCCATCGCGATTCGGCTAACATAACCAGAGCTATGCAAGCATAGGGTGCTTGTGCAACCCTTGATTTTGCCATGGTCCTGTTTATAAGCCTTCCACCGGAGTATTACACATAACCGGGTGCTATTTATTTATGTAATTATCTGATTTTATATTGTTGGTATTTTTGCCTCTTCTGTTTACACAAGTTGTTTTGCTGTCTGTTAGCCCTATCCCGATGTCACCTGATTAAATCGATTTGAGCATCGAAAGAACATGCTAAATCTGTTCAAACCGTCCCATCCGTCCTCATATTTTGCCTTCACCAGTTTACTGTCGCATTTATCAGTCCTGTAGCTGTAATTACCTGACGTGAACTACCGAAAAAAGATCTCTTTGCAACGCTGTGTTTTACTTTTCCATGGGCATTATCTAGGAATCAAAAGAACCCCAGAAGCTGCATGAGTATTGTGTTAAGGGCTACAACGAGCACAAGTCCATCATCGATTTTATGTGCAGAAGACATTGGACGATTACAAACCCTCAAATGGTGCCGAAAACGATGTCTTGTGTGATGCAGAAAATGAATGTTGAAAAGTAGAAGAGCACAGCTGGAAGACAGATGGATAGGACAATTACTGGACTGTTTCTCGACTTCAAAATTACTATCATTGCGATGTACGTAAGAAGACAGGAAGAAATCGACCTTGAAAACAGTCAGGTCGACGCGCCCTCTTCCTAGGCTCGCAACTAGGAGTAGACTTTTGAACACGCCATCCAGCATAGATCAGTCAGTGATGAGTCAGTGATGATTTGCGTAATGTCTTTCGCATCTTGTTGCTAAGACCTTCATCCAACATTTTCTGACTATTTTCTACCGATTTGATGGCATATTGTTGTTGCTCCTTCTTGTTGCTTGCTTCTTTATTTTATCGCTAGTGAGGCGCAAATCGTGGAGACTTTTTCCATCGAATTCTAGTACCTGGATCAAAGTTGTCTGATTGGGCTAGACCGAAGCTGTCGAATACGTCTACCGGAACAGTTGAGATCAGTGGATGTAACGCCTGAGCAAGTAAACATAGGCGTGTGTTACGCCACAGCACGTGTGACCATAACCTGTAAGCTGGCCGAAGCCCCGCCAATGCAAGAAACTGGTGTTGATCGTTTGAACGGAAGAAATATGCACCAACAATCCTCAGGTTGTAACTTATAGTGCGTAAACACTTGTGGCACAGTGACGACAGTAGAAGAAGCGGAGTAAGTGTAGGAAGACAGCTATTTACACAACAATATGTACGCTCATCTAGTGTAATAATTATGGTTCGCGCGTCATCGACGGCCAACAGTGTAACACTGTGAACAAGAACGATGGGCTGCTCACAGCTGCACGCAGCTAAGGAACACCCAGTGCAAGCTCGGAAAGACCTAGAGGTATGGGGATGGGAAGCAGGATCATCTCGGGACCGGTTCGTTAACCACTAACAGACATTCCTCATGAACGAGCGACTTCGCGTAACAAGACTGACAACCTCCTGATGAGCGTCGGCAAGCAGATGGAATAGGATTGTCTGTATTCGCTGATTAATAGACGCAGAGTAGGTGATAGCGTACAGTTACTGAAGTGGCTGGGCACATTATATGCTACATCAACTATGGACATGGAATCATTCATAGCATGGAATGTAGTCACAAGAATGCCGTTGATAGCAGAGGCGTAAGTGTTATGAGATCCACTTATTTTCTGTACATGAGGGACATGGGTTTGGTGCCAATTCGGGGGGGGGGGGGGAATGGCATTCACACACTCGGCTGGAATGCAGACGAGTGAATAGAAACAGGTTCATGGTGTCAGACAGCAGACACACACAAAGGAGTATATTGAAAAGAAGTGCGCAAACAGGTTAAGTCAAACTTACAGAGAAAAACGCACAGAGGTAGGAGAGGGAATAATACAAAGTGCAGTGACACTTGGCTTCTACCCATTAGTGTCACCGAGTGTCGGTACTGGAGGGGAATGAGACAATGTGAGGGCTTCAGTGGAGTGTGGGGGATTCTCAGATGCATGGGCATAAGGAGGCAGACGAAGAGACAGATCGTCACCTACAACATATACATCTATCACAATGGGGTTGCGTCTGCAAATGGATGAGCAAAGGGTACTTCCGGTTAGCGCGGTGCTGCCACCAGAGTAACCAGCTCCACTGCCACTACCCCAAGCAGAATCAGCGATGGCCATCGCACCGATACCGGCCCGCATGTCAGGATCGTAGATAAAGCCGGTATCTGCGTAAACATGGGTAGCGGCAGCTCTAGAACTATGGGTCTCGGAAACTCGTACTGCATGTTGCGGGCGTAGTGAACGGCGAAATATGGAGCAGGTGGTAGGGCATCCACTGGTACCACCGGTACCGCTACCACCACCACCACTGAGAAACAAGCGGGACAGTGCCCGAGGGAGGCGCCTTTGCCAGCGAGGCGGTCTTGGTCGTCCGTTAGGTTTAGGTATGTACAGAGAAGGCTCACGAAAATCCGGATCAAAAGAGGATGGATGTCGCGTGATGCTGCTGTTACAGTCTGTCTGATTGATTGCCGCCGAGGTTGCTTTGGATGAGGGCGATGACTGCGTCTCAGCCGTTGGACGGTTCAACTTTCTGGTTTCTGTCTTCCGGAAGCCCATCACATGAGGGAACGCTGAGTTGAGTTGCAGCGCAGCATTGGAAAATAGAGTGTCACGCTTCCACATCACACCGTAGCCTGCGAAATCGTGCCCGCATAAATGCAATGTTGGTCTACAGAAAGAAACAATGAAAGCATGGAATAAAGGTGAGATTGGAGATATAAAAATATAGATGTGTACATGTAAGTATATCCAGATCTGCTATTCGATTATGGCGGTACGTTGCAGTTTAAAATGGATGAATTGTCCAAACTGATCCCATCCATCGGCATATGAACTGTATCCTCAGAATGTGAAGTGACATTAAAAGACCACCAGGACTTAACATGTCCTTTAGCTTCGACAACGATGGGCACAGTTAAGCAGTGTAAATAACCAGGCAAAGGTATCTACATTGATGCAATGATGCAAAAGCTAGAGGAGTGCCAGAAGGAGATTGCCCATTAGCTTACAGATTGTTTCCACACGAACAACATGAGGCACCTTCTTGTCTACGGCAATAAGATCAGGATGTTTCTGGCTGGGGAACGCATGTAACCATATATTTAATCATCATCGGTGTCCGCAACAGTGAGACGCGCAGGCGAGCACTAAATGATGGTGATCGGGTTCGTTCGTCACATCCGCAAATACGACTGAACATGTTACGTTGTCTATGCGTTACGAGCGTACGCAAAAGGCCGGCACTGTCTGCCACAACTGGAGGGCGCAGGATCCGAAGCAGATAACTATAAGTCCAATTGGGAGGCGAGGTTCCTTGGCGCTGTTCTGCCTATCCTTAGGTCTACGTGCCCGCCGTGTATATTGAACTCGAGACCACGCGACCGGCACCAGTGACGCGTTTGCAGTGCTCCTCCCCTGGCAGCATAATCATGGCTGTAAACGTAGTTATGTGGAATAAATGTGAAATTTCGTGATGATAATGCACTGCTTTACAAAACACATGTGACATAATATTAGCGGAACTGAGCTTAAACTCTTCCCTTAGTTTAATTATGGTCTTTCGAAAATTAATTTCACATTCTAATGCTGTAGTAATTCATATTCGGTTAGATATTCCACGTTGATGTTGGGATCTATTGCTATGTTAAGGAAAGACGCCAGCAGTATGCCGGTACGCCGTACCGAAGCTTGGCAGGCACGCAACCACCGTCACTTGCGCGCGGGCTAAGGATCCTGCGAGGATCGCCCGGTTCCCTACACAGGCTCGAACCGGTGATGTCCGGGTTGCAAGGCAGACGCATTGTCATTTCAACCACCGGCCAGCAATCTTGCCGCACTGCTAGTCAGGCATTCATCGCCAGTCGTCTCGTGTTGTGCCTGGATCCGAAAAGCAACTACTGAAACTCTCTCTTTAGACTCTTTCACTTTGTGCACCCTAAATGTTGATAAGGTACAGTGTGTTAACATCGCAATCATTCACTATCCTGCTGCTTATCGCATCAGTCGAGATAGGTCGACTGTTTGGTGGTATTTTGAGTATTGTTGGCGCAGGTACCCAGTGAACAACTAAGCAGTGAATTGGGAAGGAAAGCAGGAGCCATGGTTGTAAAGTGTGAAGCGAGATGTGAAAGCATGCGCTCGGTCAGAGGTGCGATTTCGCTAGCAAATCCACACGCATCTGAATGGTGAACTGCAAGGTCGAATTGAAGGTGTTTTCTCGGTCCAAAATGGGCGGATTCGTCGTACATTAACCATATTCTCGCCTATGAGCAGTTAAGTGCCTAACATGAAAACAAACAGGAAAAGTGCTGCCAGAGTACATTCGAACTGCGTGTTTGAAGTACGCATTATGCCGGCATACAGAGTGGGTAAGATAGATTGTGTGAGTTAGTGAAAACCGGAAGGAAGCTGTCTGGCTTATGCCGCGCATTCTTCACACAGTAGTCAGTTGATTCTGATTGCGTTCCTGATAAGGCACAGATATTTGGATCCCGAAGGTTTGCGCAATGCGTTTAGATTCCGCACTTCCAGTCTCATTTTTTAGCAGTAAGGCAATTTTAGTTAAATAATGGCACAGACGCATCGGTGGGTAGTATGAATCTGTTGTTTTTGCCAATGAACTCAAAATTAAATGGGAGATGGAGTTCTGAAAATTGTGCATTTTCGTGGCTACGGGGAAGGGCAAGTAGGATCATGACCAATCGTGCATGTAACCAGTACCATAGGGAGGTATGGACTGATATGAGGTTGCAGTTCACTGACCGAAGTACGGCAATAGGGGGACAAGTTTCCAATATGCATGAGATAAGCCTGTGCTGCAATTGAAAGACAACCAAAATCCCCGACCGGTAACTGCATTCAGGGGTTTTGGAGAAAACGTTGGGTTGCCAATCGAAGGGATGACTTGAGGGAATGGTTGGTGATACTTCTGTTTTGTGATGGGCTGACAAACTCGGTGAACGACCATTATATGCGAACCAAGAAGCGACTGCACCGCAGTATATATATATATATATATATATATATATATATATATATATATATATCGCGTCACCCCAACTCAATGCACTATGGTGAGCCTGGAACACTATGAATAACACTAAATTCCACGGATGAGACGGAGGTCATTCTGCTGTCTGTGGATCGACTCCACAATGTAGCAAACGGTGCGCGTTTATTACTGGACATACCGTGGAAGGAACGTGTAAAGGATTTGAACAACCAAGAGGGATTTTCAAAGCAGTTAGTTCCCCTCGGAAATTTAAAAAGCACGGTAAGAAGACGAAAACTGGTAGATGCTTGCATTTCGTATTGTCTCCTCAGTACCGTTAGCAATAACCGCTAGGCAACTATATACTTATATATGCGTGTGACCAAATAAGCATGAGGTGCAAAATGAATGACGGAAGTTCCACCCCTATGTCCACGGCAGTCTCAAGCTGAGAAATAATTGTTTTCGACAACACTGGGCCGGATTCATCTGGCTTATCGCAACGGCCTCAGCGAAACGGAGGAAGCGGGGATTAGGGCGATGTAATATAATTGTGAACGCTGATCCGAGCTCTATTCGATGAAGCGAAGTCAGGTGCTTACTTATTGTGAAAGCCGGCGGCCTGTCCAAGCACGGAACATCGGTGGGACAGGGATGCTGGTAAATTTCACGCCGAACCCACCTTGGCAGGTGTTCCTTTATTCGAAAAGCCAAAGACAGATTGGTTCTGCCCATGTAACTGTCTCCGCAGTCAATGAACAATGATTAAACAATGCTTTATCACGGGATAAAAGCAAGTGCTTGACACGTCCCGTAGGATGGTTGCGGTGAATATGATGAAATCAAAATGTCTGGGTCATCTATCGAACGTCTGCCGAGATGAACAGTTTGATAAGTAACATCAGTGTAAAATGAAAAAATTGTCGAGCGTAAACGTTCAGAAAGACACTGGGGTGCAATGATCGTTGACGTACGGAGTGAGAAAAGTAAAATATGGTCGCTCACTTGGGTCCATTTGATACATAAATCCTGTTGAAAAGCATGCTTCGTGTAATCCACAATAGAGGAGTTTAGGTAACAAAATGCTGGGAGTTAAGAGCAACATCTAGTCGTTTTTTGAAAACATCCAACGTAGGAGAGGATACAACTGAGTGTGGAAGTGCGTTCCAGGGCTGGCAAACCCGAAGGGAAAAGTAATTCCGTCAAGACTCTAGACGGCTATATTGTTCCTTCAACTTTAAGCAGTTACCCCTGAGCTGCGTGTTGTTGTTAACTTTCAGCAAATGGTGGCATAAGTGGTTGGGGTCACTCAGTATCATACGCTGATATGAGATCCCCGCACAGCCTTCGGTAGCGTCCGCAGAAAATTCCCAGCAACTTCAGTGGTAAGAGTGATAGCGCAGGCCCTTTACATTCTTTGTTGCTCTTCGCTGTGGTGCTTCTATCGCTTCTAGGTCGCGCTTTAACCAAGGTTGCCAAGCTTGGATAGCGTATTCAACATGCGGGCGCACATAGGAATTGTGCATCATTGGGAAGATTGATGGGTCAAATCTCCCGAATGCCCTTCCCAGCATGCCGACGTGCTGGTTGCCTCTTTTCGCAGCTACCTCAGCCTGTTTTGAACAGTTGAGGTCGCTCTGTACGATCACACCAAGGTCACGTTCATGGGAGCTATTTTGCAATCCGTTTGTCCCAAGTAAATAGGTGTAGTTATGTCTATGGCGCAATTGTACAACGCGACATTGGTCTACGTTGAACGATAGTGCGTTTTGAACACTGTGTTAAGATCGAACTGGAGCCGTTCATGGTCGTCCGGTCCTCTGATCATTCGCCATATCTTGAGATCATCAGAGAAAAATAGGAAATCGGAAGTAATTGATCTCGCCAAGTCGTTAATGAACACCAAGAATAGACGAGGTCCAAGAAGCGAGCCTTGTGGTACTCCACACGTCACACATGAGTTGGTATATGCAGTGTGAGTTTGCCCCGAACGGTTGAGCTTCCTTCGTTTGAAGCACCGGCAAGTTACGAGTTCTATGGATGACCACAAGCTCCGTCATCCATATTGTACCTCATGCTTATTTGGTCACAGCCACAATTAAGTAAATAGGTCTATACCGGTTATTGTTAATGATACTGATGAGACAATACAAAATGCATGCATCTACCAACTTTTGTCTTCTTAGCGCGCTTTTCAAACGAAGAAGGAAGTCAAGGACATGATAAAAAGTCATTGTTCACGACGTCCCCGAGTCCCAAGCTTCCCTTTCCGAAGAAGCTCAAGCACACGACCGGGAGCAATGGCGCTACATCTGCGAGACCTTCTGTCTGGAAAATATAGTCGCCACTTCGTTGACAAGGATCCCCGTGTCACTCAACTAAAAGGATGTGGCCCTAGGTTTCTGAATTTGTGTTACAGTTTGAGCTAATGGTACACGCTCTTCTAGAGAATTTGGCCAGGTTCCGTAACATGCTACCAAGAGAAATCCAACTGAAAGCAACAGGGATACGACCACATGCAACTGGTTACTTAGTGCGGGCGGCAAACAGTGAATACATATGCTTGGGAGTTCACCGCAGCGACTGATCTAACATTCGTCATAATATCCGGAGAGAGACCGCAGGATGACAGTGACCATCAGGGTCATCATGACCTGGAGTGTCTGGTGCAGCAATGTATCCCAACTCCATCTCGAGATCCAGCAACTCCTCAAAAATACGAGTAGCAATCGACCACAAGACAGTCGACAAGTCTCAAAACTGCTGTCTACACCTTACACCAATCTTTTAACGTATAAGGCACTCTATTATTCTAGACAAATGCAAAAGGCCTTTCAGTAAACTAATGGAGAGATCCGGCTGCGTCAGACCTTAATGTCGTGGGATCTTATAATGATAACCGAGACATGGTTGAGTGAAGTGATCAATGACGCTGAAATCGTACTATCTGGGATGTCTATTCTGAGCAACGATCGATCAAATAGGTAGTACATTACTCTACTATCGCAGTGAGCAACATCTTGATCTCGTCGACAATCCGGAGGTTCATTGTCGACGCGCTTTGGTGCCGTCTTCGTCTAAGACGTGGTGACCTATGTTTAGTGGATATCGTGTAACGCCCTCCGTCATGTGCTTCAAAAACAGAAAGTTGCTTAGCCTCCAC
Source organism: Dicrocoelium dendriticum (assembly GCA_944474145.2). NCBI lineage: Eukaryota > Metazoa > Platyhelminthes > Trematoda > Plagiorchiida > Dicrocoeliidae > Dicrocoelium > Dicrocoelium dendriticum. The sequence goes on along the minus strand of OX104059.1, from coordinate 46,319,218 downwards.
TCTGAAGACTGTTCTAGCATAGTCACACAGTCACAGTCTCCCGGTAGGTGATTTAGTCTCCAGCGCTTAGAAACTCCAGCCTGTCCCGATGAACCCATAAAAATGGAAATGCACGAGCTACTCATGGAATTACTGCTTAAAACATGTTACATACCTCACAAGATTCAGCACGGGGAACAAACCAGGCATCCTGGACCTCGTGGAACCGGCCCACAATACTTCAACAAGCAGAGCAGAAGCACTCATGTCTAACTGGGGAACTATGCGTATACATAGCGATGATTGGACCGTAATCCGCTCCACACTGGTTGCATGGAACCACTCTTTGAGCGTAGTACGCCACGAGGACTGTGCACCCCCCTCTCCCCCAATAAGGATTCACAGTCTTCTGGAGCCAGTACGGACGAGGTAGTTTTAGACAGGGAGGCATCTGGTCAACATGCACATCAAGCGCAGCCACACAGGGGGATGTCAAATGACAGGCAATCACTTGAAATGACATTATCAAATATAATAAACCAAAGAAAGCATACGGCTATGCAACCATTGCATACATTCCACTTCGACGCAATCCCCCCGTGTCTACAACTCTGTCGCACCAACCGATGCACAGAATTCATGGCAGACAGTTGATGAAACCGCTGGAACGATTTCACAGCTCGCCGGTACATCGTCCACGTTTTGCTGCCGTATAGAACGGATAGCACCATGGATTTGTAGACCATCCGCTTCGTGTCAACGGTAAGCTGTTGGTTGTTGCATACTCGATACTCGAGCTTCTCGAATACCGCCGCTGCCTTCGAGACGCGGATACGAACCTCACTCCATATTTCCTGGTCAGTCAAAACCACACTCCTAAGGTAGCAGAAGCGTTCTGAAAACAATCATTAATACCACCAACTGAGCATTTTTATCTGAACTAACCCTCAACGTCGTGTGGTGGGATTTTGCTAATCAAGTCAGTAATAACGTGTGTCAAAGAACAGGCCTCTGCACACGGTGAGAGCAAAGCCATTTATGCGCAGCCGGACGCGGAAATGTATGGGTACTAGAGATTGACTCCAGCGAAAATACAAGGAGTCACTGGGTACCGAAACATGATAAGCCTGCATAATCCAACGAAATCACTGCGTGAATTGGTAAGCGATGATTAACTATAGCATCAACAGGATCTAGTCTGGAATTTCTATATAAACTTCAAGCGCTTTTACAGATACGTTAACAAACTCCGTAAACTGGAGCGAGGGATTCTTGCCCTACACACGTCATGTGGACCAGCACAAACTGCAGCAACAGTAGCCAACGCCCCGTGTCAGTAATTCTCTCTAAACTTCCAGAGCATGACTTCGTTGACTATGCTGTTTATGCAAGTTGTACCAGCATTCATTCATTCATTATACACGTTAGCTAGAGGTGGAAAACATCTCAGCTACTGTGCCGCAATACATAAGAAAAGACACAACAGGTGCATGCCAGCTGAGCTACCGGTAACGGATGGGCATCGTTCCGGAAAGCTACCAGCCAGCTACTATGCAGCAAAAAAATTTATTATGCAAAACTTCTATCATGCTAAGAAATGAGATCGCGGTTCGAGGAATGCCGAGGGACAAAGAAACTCACAATACAGAAGCCACTGAAGTCGGCTCCTAGCCATGTTAGCAAGTGTATCCAACCAAACATGTTCAACGTCGTTCTAACCCCAAGTAAGGAGCCGAGAGGCTCCAACCGAGGTCAACGTCGAAGTAAGGATCGTCATTCCTCTCGAGCAAGTCATCGGTTGTCCACTCCACCTCTTTTTCAATCCACACCCGCGGCGCAAACAACGCACGTCGCGGGAGTCGGCATACGCAACACGTTGCCAAGCCATTGGAGCCTGGTGCGTGAAATAACGATGCTGAGTGGTTCATTACCTCATCCTGTGGTATAAACAAGGTGTCGAAGCCGCTCGTTGCTCACGCGGTGTTCCCACTAGATGGGAGCCAAACTGCGAAGGTACCAGTCGTAGAACATAACTAGCCTCTTTATGTCCGCCGATCTAGTTATACCACCACTAGGACATAGCTAAATCCCGCTTATGGCCACAGAAGTTCTGAAGAGACTAATTTCCATTCGCGGGCGCACCTCTTCCGGTGCTTATAATATCCGCCAAAGAACCTGAAGTTGGCCTCAATGAATTTGATGGAACCATTCTCTAGTTCTTCTAACAATGTCACAATAGGATGCGGTTTCCAACAGTATGAAAGCACGGCATCATTACTCTCATTCACAAGGTGGAAGTCGTACATATCCGTCTAGCGCCCGATAACATTCATTCCGGTGCTCTCCAAAGCCACGGAACCTTATGGGTTATCTGGAATGATGCAATCTCATAGCACCAGAACAACATGGATTCCGCCAGAACCGGTCTTACGCCACAAACCTGCTACTGACTCTCCCCAGTTGGATGAAAAGCGTCGAAAGCGGTGCGGAAATAGACGTAGTTTATCTGGACTTCTCAAAGGCTTTTGAACGTCTGGACAACCGCATCCTCTTCCACAAGCTTCATGGCTATTGCGTTGGTGATTCGGTTCGCGGTTAGATAGGTGATGTCCAACTTCAGCGACATCTAAAGGTAAGAGTTCAAAGCATCATCTAGGACCCTATCAAAGTTCAGTGTGAAGTGACATAGAGCTCAGTACTTGGTTCGTGCCTATTCCTGATTCCAGATATTTCATCATGGTCCACACTCAGTCAGCAGATTTTGGCTAGTCTGGAAAAGCACTAGACACCCGTGTTTCGACCTTCTGAGTCTTGTCAGTGGTGCGCCTTCCAGCGGACCCCTGCTGGGTCCCGCCCCCATATCTTTCAGGTGCCAGGAGGTAGTGCCACTTCGCCATGACTGACAGTCGCGGGCCTGCATGATTGACAGTTGACTGTGGTATAGCCCGGCGCATCCTGATTTACATTAACGATCTCGCGACAGGGATCGCCTGCAATTTCTTGCTCGTCGCTTATGGTCTCAATATATGGCAGGCCGTCGAAACAAGAGGTGACCACGTAGCAGTGCAGGATAATCTTGACAGAGCATACGAGCGGGCGACTAAGAATCTTCCGATTTCAATGCCACCAAGTTTCTGATATTGAGCATGCCTCATCAATCCAGGAGCAAGGACAGGCTGGGAAAGCAAGTTTTTAGTGCGTTTCTACTGAACGCGAACTAGAAGTGATGGTACAGGAATATGTTAGCTGTTCACGTCAGGCAGAGGAAGTATCCAAAAAGCAAACAAACAAGTTGACCTGTCGTGGAAAACCGTCGGGCGCTTTAACCCTTCAATCTCCTAAATGTTCAACGCCTACATTAGGTCCCATTCGGTATAGCCACTCACGCCTGGTAGCGATGGCACAAATACGACCACATCGCACTTGAAATGCCGCAACGAAGGTCGACCAAGGACGCAAAGGGTTTACTGCATCTCCCTTATCAACTGAGGCTGATAACCCTCGGGGTCTACAGTGGACAATATCGACCCCTGCGTGGTGATTTGTTAATGATATATCTTATCCTGAAAAATCCAAACCATGGTCGTCGTAACCTGAAGCGGAATCACAAAAGCACTCTGAAGGATCACCAGCTTAAACGAGCCATATAATGTGGCCGGTTGGAATGCCGCCGGAATTTCTGTTCATTCCTTGTGTATCAACTTTGGAACGCTCTTCCCATTTAAGCTGTTTTTCTACCACACAAAAGGTATACAAAAGACGTCTCGATGATATACGCATGTATTTAGATTACGCTATATAGCTCTTCAGGTCTGTGCGTCAAGCTAACAATACCACTCAATGTGCTCATCTTCAGTTCCTGCGCTTCGTTAACGAAAAGCTGCTACATTGGATTACCGTTATGTTTTCAAACCAGATTTACGCACCACCGACTCAAAGAAGCGGCACATGAGTGAGCGTATTCATTTTTAATTATTCTGCTTTTCTCATGGAGTACGTCAAATATAGCTGGTCCCCATTTTGTTTTATGTGCTTACATTCAGTTCCCATTGCAAAATATCGTGTTTCAGGAGCGTGTGCAAATCGTTCAACGCTTAAACTGACGTTTCACAGCTTGGAATAAACTTGGAACCGGATGGGATATCATAATTTCCAGTCTTAGAATACAAATCAGTTTCCTATAGGCTTGTATTGTCGCAATATAAATTTATAGAAAACCGATTTATATTCTAAAACATTGGAAATTATGACGATTCACTTATCTTTTTAGTTTGTACATTTCACTCCAACCATCCAACGGGACTTATCAATCACAAGCTTTTTTAAACGTTATAAATCATAATTCAATGTTCATTGTTCCTAACACATGGGTAACAACAGAAAGAAAAGGCAGTGAGAAGAGGAGAGTCACGACGTGTTCGCCATTGGTTACGATTCCGGGACATACTCTATAGCGTTTCCAACCGGATGTTCCCACTGTTCTTGGGCCCCCAACCCAGGAGTCTGGAATGCCCTACTGTGGCTAACTACAGTGTCATCGCGTTGACACCCAGAAGCCAACTTACGTGCTGGCCACCTTTCTGTCGCTTCCGATCATTACCGACGCATGCACACAAAGTGCGGCGGGGAACTGTTGAGCAGGCAACGGAGAGCTTGCCCGAACCCCCAGAGTACACGCAAGGAAATTATGCAGCTCAGTAGTCGGCTGAATCTGCCTGACTTGACAAAGTGACACCAAACGTCGTCACCACTAATGCAATGCTGCCGACGTACACCAGCGATGCTCTGGAGGGAGCAGCCTCTGGTATCGTAGCACAGGACCTTAGTGCACCAGTCTGGGAAACCGCAATATCACTTCTTACTCAATGGAACAATGGTATATGACGGGTAAAAAAGCATACACTTAACGAGTCCCGCAGGTTGGCAATAGAAATACTGACAAATTGGCAAACCACATAAGTGGTTGAGGTAAGGAGCGTCAGTGAGATAAAAGATAGAAGTATAACAGTTTTAGGGGGAATAAAGTGGTACGACGCAAAACTGGCTAAGAAATTGTTATCGTTGGTGATGGTAGCAAATAAAAATGGAGTACTCACCGGTTCGCACAGATTTACGACCGTGAATTTGGGGTATAAATCCAAAGAGGCTGGTCAGCCTAAATATATACAAGCGTTTTCGTTCATAAAACAAAGCGCAGGGCGCTCAGTGCGACGTCCAATCGTTTTTTAAACGTATCTAATGTGGGGGGCACAAACAACTGAGTTTGGAAGGGCGTTCCAGGGTCCGCAGACCCGGAGGGAGAAATAGGTTCTCCGACAGTCTAGACGACTGTACTGTTGGCTCAGCTTTAAACTGTTACCGCGAAGGTTAGTGTTCGGGCTGAGCTTCAAGAGGTGGCGGCATACGTGACTGGGATCGCTCAATATCTGGTACACTAGTATGAGGTCTCCACGAAGTCGCCGGTACCGTCCGCTGAACACTCCGAGTATCTCCAGTCGTTCCTGGTAAGGAGTGCGGCGCAAGCCCTTGACGATTTTCGTTGCTCGACGCTGTGGGGTCTCAAGCGCTGCAAGGTCACGTTTTAGCCAGGGTTGCCAGGCCTGGATTGCATATTCGACGTGAGGACGCACGTAGGCATTCAGCATCAAAGAGAAGATGGATGGATCCAAAATTCCGAATGCTCTTCGCAGGAGTCCAACGTGCTGGTTGCCCCTTTTAGAAGCGGAATCTGACTGTTTGGAACACCCGAGGTCTTCCTGTACCAGCACACCCAAGTCGCGTTCCTGAGTGGTGGTCTTCAGATCGTGTGCCCCAAGCTTGTAGACGTGGACTTGTCGATGGCGGATATGAACAACGCGACATTTGTCCACATTAAACGGCAGGGCGTTTCTCACCGACCAATTCCAGGCCTCATTCAAGTCACGCTGTAGAACTTCATTGTCGTCCGATCGTTTTATCGCCCGCCAAACCTTGAGGTCGTCCGCGAAGAGTAAGAATTTCGACGTAATAACTCTTACTAGATCGTTAATGAAAAGCAGGAACAAACGAGGCCCAAGTACCGAACCCCGCGGTACGCTGCATCCCACTCGAATCGGATCGGAAAAGGATGATGGAACACTAACTTCTAACTGCCGTTCAGAGGGAAAGTTACTGATCCATCCTAACAAATGGGTCTCCGATACCGTACTGTTGGAGTTTAATGAGCAGGATTCGATGATCCAGGCGATCGAAGGCTTTGAAAAATCCAAGAATGCAACATCGACTCCTGTTCCCTCATCGACAGTCTCGGTCCAGTTGTCACGAGCTATCAGCAGATTCGTCGTACATGAACGATGTTGACGAAACCCATGCTGTTCTGGCGCAATTATGCCGTAGTTTTCCATATATCCCATTAACGCATCTGCTATCACCGCTTCCATGAATTTGGCGATCACAGGCAGAAGCGTTACGGGGCGGTAAATGGCAGGTTCTGATCGACTTCCTGCTTTGTACATGGGCGTTATTACACCTTGTTTCCACCTCGAAGGTACGATGTTCTCTTCGAAACAGCGCTGAAAAAATGCAGCTAGTGGTTCGGCCAAGTGGATGGCAGCTACCTGTAATGTTTTCGGGTGAATGTTATCGGCCCCGGGAGAGCTGTGTGGACGCAAGGATAGCAGCTTTTGCAGCACCATTTCTGCAGTGAACGTGACGTTGGATAAAACGGACGGTGGGGTAACTAGTGGCGGAATATACGTCGAGGCTTGTACACCTTGGAAGATTGGGGAGTACTGGGCCCGTAATGCGTTGACCGCCTCCTTCGCAGTATGTGTATACCCATTGGTCGTATTAAGTGGTGGGATTCCCCGTTGCATCTTGTGAAGTCCATTCACATGTTTGTAAAGAGGCTTTTTGTTCGAACAGAATCGTTTGGCTAGCTCCTGCTGATGCGTTTTCTTGTCTTCGCGAACCAAAAGCACACAGTAGTTGCGATGCGAAACGTATTCCGTCCAGTTTTCTGCGCTGGGGTTGCTTTTATACGTGCGCCATGCACGATCCCTTAGAGTCATGCGTTTTCGCGTCCGGCTTCGCAAGAATGATTTCGCTGTGCGGGGATGTTGGGAAACTTTTGGTGTTGAGGCTTCTATGACTAGTGACGTGATGGTGTTCGCAAATGTCTCCCAGGCTAGTTCTGGGGTGCAGTTAGCTAGAAACGTCCAATTGGTATTCTCAACTAGAGCAGACAGAACGTGGTAATGGGTAACAGATTGCCTCGTTTCGAGCTCCGCAGCTGGATATTCGGCGTAGCAGATGTAATCGAACTGCAAAGTCACGTGATCGCTACGGCCCAAAGCACTGCACACCTTTAGTCCATCGACCATGAGCTCATCGTTAGTGAGCACTAGATCTGATATCGATGGGTTGTTTCCTGTTCTGAACCTGGTTGGAACGGTGACGTGGTTATAAAAGAAGGTGCTAGAGAGTAGCTCTTGCAAATATGCCTTGAACACTTCTGTCTCGGATGCTGGATTTTCCAAGTCATGGGTGCTGAAATCTCCTGCAACGAGGATGTGGCTGTACTTCTGATTAAGCACGGAGCGAAAAGCGGAGATAAGTCTGTTGTCTTTTTCCGGAGTGGATTTCGGTGGTCGGTAAACCACAGAGAGAAGGCATACGTCGTTGCGTTCCAACCACAGTTTGCACCAAAGGACGTCGGTGACACAAGTCTGGGGATCGTCTATGAGCTCACAACGAAGGTTCTTTCGGAAATAAATGAGCACGCCACCGCCCTTGCCCGTTCTGTCGTTCCGGAGAAGTGACATACCCGGTATGGCAATCTCAGTGTCTGTGATTTCCCCGCCCAGCCAGGTTTCGGTGATCATTATGATGTCTCGAGGCTCCGAAGCCAAACGGTGACGGAGTGCTACCAACTTAGTTATGAGGCCTTGTGCATTAGTATACATGCAGGATAGTGTTTTTGTAACCAAGAGTGAGCTAGCACAGGTTGTGGTAGGAATGGAGTTTGTGCCGACCGTTAACGGGTCGGCCATTAACCGTTTTTTTGTGGTGACGTTTGCCTTTGAGTTTGCTTTCGGTTAGACGACCGATCGCGGCCTTCCGGGCCCTGCTGGTCCCCCGTGTTCAGCCGTGTTTCGTGGGATAGTGTGGTTGTCGAAATCCATGCCTTCACAAAGTTGCATGATTGGATGGTTCAACAATTTGATCGCTTCCCGTGAGTCGTTGGTAATCCGTGGCAGCGTACCTGATGCCTTTAACCGAATTTCCGCTGGCAGCTTCACGCGGAATTTGGACCAGTTTTCCAAGGCGAGCGATAACATAAACTCAGATTGAAGCACCACCTTCATAAGTCTGGGACCGTTCCCTTTGTAGTTGGGTGAAAATGGAATCCTGTTCAACCGCTTAGCGATGATATTATTGAGGGAGATTTCGTGGCGGATGTAACTCCATTGCTCCCGGTCATGTGCATCCGCTGCATCAGAGGTTGAGTTTTGGAGCTCAGGAACCCCGTACACAATTATCGTCCGTTTCGCCTCGGCTTTACGAACTTCCTCACGGTTGCTCATCTTTTTCGGACGTTCTTTCCAGGGGATATCAGGAAGTATGCGCGCCTCGAGTGATGAATGACGAAGCCTGTTGGACGATAGTAGAACTGCCTCTGTGTCCTTGGTGGAGTTTAGTGTCACCCGGAGAAGTCGGGGTTCACCGTAGTGCGCTGAATTTGGATGACGTGTGACTCGTCTCAGCATTGCAGGTTCAACCGAAATGCCAATCGAGGTACATATAGACTTCCACTGATTACGATCATCCAACAGCTTCCCCTTTTTGTACTCGCCTGTGATTCAGCAACATTTGTACACACAACGGTTAACGCGCCTTGGCTCCTTGCGTTGGATGAAGATTTGCCATGACTTACAGACACGGTGTTAAACGGATTGTTTGGTTGTTGGAGTCTGGTCAACTTACTGTTGCTTGGTGAGGCCACCGGAGTCGGAGATAATTTAGCCGGTGTATGTATGTATATAAATGTCTAGTGGGCCATGCGCTGTGTCATTTGGGGCCACTACAGAAGCGACGACGGGTCCTGCAGAGAATTACGGCGAGCCGGCGCAGCGTTTGTAGGCACGCTGAATTCGATTTACTAACCGCGTGCTTGCATGCTAAGTCTCTTTATTTCAGGTGGTGGGTTTACAGTTTTTACCTTAATGCTTCTCTTTCTCATATAAATATCTCCCTGTACTCTATACCATTAACTTGCACACGTCGCCTAAGCCATTTGTATTCGATTTCCATAACATTTTGCGTTCGTAAAATTCCGTGAACTATACTTTCTGACCTCGTGCACTTAGCTAGGATTTGTTTGTAAACAACTTATTACATGTGCTATTTAATTAAGGTTTACATCACCGTTTCCTTATGCATTAATCGAGTTTTTCTATTTCTCTCTCTTTCTCTCAAGTGTTTGGCTGTTGTTTGATATCCCCGGTGTGGATGCGCTTGATGTGCATGTTGACAAGGTGCCTACCTGTCTATTACCCACTACCTCGTCCATACTGGCTCCAGGAGACAGTTGGTCGTTGCTGGAGGGGACGGGGTGCACGGTCCTTGTGGTCGTGTTAGGCTCGAAGAGTGGTTCCATGCACTCAGTATGGAGCGGACAACGGTCCAGCCACCGCCTTGTGTGCGTTTGATTCCCCAAATACAGTGTGATTGTGTTTGCCTGTGAAGGAGTGTGGGCCGGCTCCGTTGATGAAACGTGGCTCCCATCCGCATGCCTCCCGGTCTTATTCCTTGGGGTTTACACTGGATATGGGGTGTGTGGTTGGAGCTGTGGGTGGTGCAGCGCAAGCCATCCATGGTCCCTCTGTAGGCGCAGGCGTCTTGTGGCTTGCCACAGTGACAGGCAAATCCGAAACCGGATGCCGCCAACCATGTGTATGTATGTTATGAACGTGTATGGCGGGAGAGCCTATGGTGCGCTGAGGCTGGTGGTGGCTAGATCCTGACAGATGGTCTACCCACTGCTGCTACTGTTGCGCCATAGTCTCATGTCCTGGGCGCCTTCTCGTGGCGACCGCTGGGTGGGAGTTGTGTTTCGCCCTTCTCCCTGCTAAGATCCAGGACATCAATCTGCATGAGTCAGCTAACTGACCATGTGCTAGACCCGCTGCCTTTCGGGTGTTCACTTAATAGAAGGCTTTGGCTGAGGACCCGAGTCGTTCTCCTGTCAGGATTGGGCGCCCTGGCAGTATCCTAGTCCATCCTCTCCGGAGGTTAGGAAGTGGTCGATGGCCCACTTCCCGTAAAACCTAGCCATGGGAGACAACAGGTTACGCGTGATATTCTCAATGCTCGATTGGCGTAGAGCACGAGTGCCACGCATTGTCTCTGACGATGGGAGGACACCTCCGGGTGTTCAATGGTTTGCTACTGCCCGCCTCAAGCCAGGCAGCCCCTGGTCAAATTGGTGCAAACCCGCCAAAAACCCACCTGCGTCTGGCCGTGGTCGCAGGTGCGTATCCAATTGCGGTCGCAAAACATATGATAACTGTTCCAGAACCTCAAAGGCTGCGTGTGACGGCCCTCAAGCAGATCCCAATTTGTCTCTACAATCACATTCCCGAGCTGGATCTGCTCTCCACTGCCTTGTGGGTCAGGCTATTGAACCAAAGGCTCCGGGAGGAGTCCCTCAAGTAAACCTCCAAACAACCCACTGCCTTGTGGGTCAGGCTATTGAGCCAAAGGCTCCGGGTGGAGTCCCTCAAGCAAACCTCCAAACCACCCACTGCCTTGTGGGTCAGGCTATTGAGCCAAAGGCTCCGGGTGGAGTCCCTCAAGCAAACCTCCGAAGCACAACGACCACCTCGCGTGCGATTGCCCACCAATGCAATCGTATGCCTGCGCGCAAAGCACTCAGCATCGGGTGCTGGAACGTGCGCACACTACTGGACCGGAACTCGAGCGAGCGCCCGGAGCGACGCACTGCACTGGTCGCAATGGAGCTGGCGCGCTACCACATCGATATTGCGGCGCTCAGTGAAACTCGGCTCGCTGAGCAAGGTAAGTTACATGAAGCAGGTGCTGGCTACACATTCTACTGGGTGGGCAACGCCGCCTCAGCACCACGTGAACATGGGGTCGGATTTGCAATATCCGATCGCCTGAATGGCCAGCTGGTGGGTGAACCAACGGGCATCAGCGCGCGACTGATGACTGTTCGCTACGACTCGGAAGAGGTAAGTTTGCTACTTTTATAAGCACGTACGGTCCGACCATGTGTTATCCTGATGACACGCGTGATCAGTTCTACACTGAGCTATCCTCCGTGATACGGTCTGTGCCGAGGAGCGATCGACTATTTCTGATGGATTTCAATGCGCGCGTTGGGCGTGATGCATCAGTTTGGACAGATGTTATCGGTGCGCATGGCATTGGTTCAGCGAATGCGAACGGTGACAGGCTGCTCTCACTGTGTGCCACTCACGGCCTGACGATCACGAACACTCGGTTTGCACTGAGTGCGAGTGATATAGCAACTTGGACGCATCCACGGAGTGGTCACGCTCACCTGCTCGACTATGTCATCGTACGTCAGCGTGATATGCGTGAAGTGCGCATGACACGTGTACTGCGTGGAGCTGAGTGTGGCACTGATCACAGATTGGCTCGGACCAAACTGTACATATATTTTCGTAAATCGATGTATTGCACTCCCGCCGTGAATCGGCGTAAATTTAACATTCTCTCCCTCGGTACTGTGGCGAAACGTACTGAGCTGGAGAAGGCGATGGCTGCACGCCTGGGTGGTGATGTGGACTGTATAGCCACAGTCTGCGACCTGTGGCACCACATTCGCGACCAGGTGACAGCTGCTGCCGAGGAGACCATCGGGCGCGCAAACTGTAAGCGGCCTGATAGGTTTGATGACAACAATGTGACGATTGACGCATTGGTGTCAGAGAAGAATGCAGCATTTGCTGCACATGTGGCAGACCCCAGTTACTTGGGGAAGAGTAGTCAGTTTCGCAAACTTCGACGGCGACTGACCCGAGAGCTCCGTCGCATTAAAAATGCATGGTGGACGGAGAAGGCGAAGCAGATGGAATGCTACGCCGAACGCCGCCAACACAAGGAATTCTTTGACTCCTTGAAGGCGGTGTATGGACCGAGATTGGAGCCGCTGAGGACACTGATCGATGGTAGTTCATGCGCTACCTGCACCCAGACTGCAGACATAATGCAGGTCTGGCGGAAACACTTTGACTGTCTCTTGAACAACCGTTCAGAGATCGACTGGCCTACATTGAATGGCCTGAAGCAGCACGATGTGAAGGTGCGTCTGGCGGATACGCCGAGACTGGATGAGACGCAGAGAGCACTTGCTCAGCTGCGAAACGACAAATGTGCCGGAGCAGACGGGATCCCGCCTGAAGTATTGAAAAACGGTGGACCCGCGTTGTTGACTGCGCTGCACCACTTGGTGCAACGCGTGTGGATTGAGAAGGAGGTGCCTCCTGAGCTAAAGGATGCCCTTGTGCTACCACTGTACAAGGGCAAAGGGAGCAAGCAATGTTGCACGAATTATCGTGGCATCAACTTGCTGAGTTGTGTGGGCAAGGTGATTGCCCGAATCCTGCTCAATCGCCTCGTGAGTCAGGTTGTGGAACCAAACGTGGCGGAAGAGCAATGTGGATTCCGTTCGGGTCGCAGCACTATAGATATGGTGTTCGCGGCTCGTCAGTTGCAAGAGAAGTGCAGAGAACGACACCAGCCATTGTACTCGCTTTTTGTTGATTTCACCAAGGCATTTGATACGGTGAACCGCGAGGCATTGTGGCTGGTGTTGGGTAAGTTTGGTTGCCCGCGTAAGTTTGTAAGTTTAATTGAATGCCTGCACAGTGGTATGCGAGCGGGGGTGCAGCTGAGTGGAGAGACCTCGGATGACTTTACAGTTGTCTCTGGTGTGAAGCAAGGCTGTGTCTTAGCTCCTGCCCTGTTTAATACATATCTTCATGCAATGTTGTCTTATGCTTTTGATACCGCTTGTGCTTACGGTGTTCGTGTGGAGCACCGTATTGATGGTGGTTTGCTGAACATCCGTCGTTTCGGTGCGAGAACTCTAGTCTGTGAGACAACTATCCATATGTTGCTGTTTGCTGACGACTGTGCGTTGTTTTCACACAGCGCGGATGAGTTGCAGCACATGACTAGTGCTCTGGCTTCGACAGCGGCCAAATTCGGGCTCACCATCAACACAAGCAAAACTGTCTGTCTCTTTCAGCCTTCACCGGAGGTGCAATCTTCAATATTGCCGCAAATCAGCATTGGTGCTGAAGTGTTGGAAACCACCTCCCGCTTCTGCTACCTTGGGAGTGTGATGTCGACTGATCAGCAGCTACACAGTGAGTTGCGTATTCGTGTGTCGAAGGCGGCAGCGGCATTCTGGAAGCTTGAGTACCGAGTGTGGAACAACCATCAGCTTAGCATTGGCACGAAGCTGATGGTGTACAAATCCATGGTACTGTCCGTTCTTCTATACGGTAGTGAAACGTGGACGATGTACCGTCGGGATGTGCGATATCTCGAGCGGTTCCATCAGCAGTGTCTGCGACGAATTTTGCAGATCGGCTGGGGCGCCAGAGTTGCAGACACGGAAGTGTTGCGCCGAAGTGGGATGTATGCAGTGGACGGCATACTTTTACTGCGACACCTGAGATGGCTCGGTTATGTGAGCCGTATGGATTCGACGCGGATACCGAAACAACTTTTATACGGTCAGCTGAGTATTGGGAAGCGGCATGCTGGGAAACCAAAGTTACGTTACCAGGACATGATTAAAGTGAGCCTCACACGTTCTAATCTTGATTGCAGATCATGGGAATCGAAGGCGGTTGATCGTGGTGCATAGCGCGATCTAATCACGAAGGCAGTTGCTGAAGTGCGGGAGAAAGACCTCATGCATGCAGAGAATAAGCGGCAAGTGCGGAAGCGGCAAGCACCAATGAATTGTACTCCGAGCGCATCGAGCGCATTGTGCTGTAGAACATGCGGTCGCGAGTGCCTTAGTCAGGCAGGCCTAATGAGCCATGAGAGAGGTCACTCGGGACCACTGCCGAAGCGACGACGGGTCAGGCAGTGAACGTAAGCAGCACTGGCGCAGCGTTTGTAGGCACGCTGCATTCGATTTACTAACAGCGTGCTTGCATGCTAAGTCTCTCTATTTCAGGTGGTGGGTTTTCGGTTCTCTCCTAATGCCTTTCTTTCTCATATAAATGTCTAGTGGGTCATGAGCTGTGCCATTTGGGGCCACTACAGAAGCGACGACGGGTCCTGCAGAGAATTATGGTGAGTCGGCACAGGGTTTGCAGGCACGCTGAATTCGATTTACTAACCGCATGCTTGTACGCTAAGTCTCTTTATTTCAGGTGGTGGGTTTACAGTTTGTGCCTTAATGCTTTTCTTTCTCATATAAATGTCTACCAGTACTCTATTCCATTAAATTGCACACCTCGCCTAAGCCAATTGTATTCGATTTCCGTAGCATATTTGTGTTCGTGGCATTCCGTGAACTATATTTCCTGACCTCGTGCACTTAGCTAGCATGTTTGTAAACAACTTATTACATATGCTATTGTATTAAGGTTTATATCACCGCTTCCTTATGCATTAATCGAATTTTTCTATTTCTCTTTTTCTTTCTCTCTCTCTCAAGTGCTTGGCTGTTGTTTGATATCCCCGGTGTGGATGCGCTTGATGTGCATGTTGACAAGGTGCCTACCTGTCTATTACCCACTACCTCGTCCATACTGGCTCCAGGAGACAGTTGGTCGTTGCTGGAGGGGACGGGGTGCACGGTCCTTGTGGTCGTGTTAGGCTCGAAGAGTGGTTCCATGCACTCAGTATGGAGCGGACAACGGTCCAGCCACCGCCTTGTGTGCGCTTGATTCCCCAAATACAGTGTGCTTGTGTTTGCCTGTGAAGGAGTGTGGGCCGGCTCCGTTGATGAAACGTGGCTCCCATCCACATGCCTCCCGGTCTTATTCCTTGGGGTTTACACTGGATATGGGGTGTGTGGTTGGAGCTGTGGGTGGTGCAGCGCAAGCCACCCATGGTCCCTCTGTAGGCGCAGGCGTCCTGTGGCTGGCCACAGTGACAGGCAAATCCGAAACCGGATGCCGCCAACCATGTGTATGTATGTATGCAAGGAGGCGACTGAGGCGTACGACGCCCGACTTTTCTCTACGGCGGAAGAGGTTTGCCCCGGAGCTTCCGCGTTTGCTGTTGAATGGAGGTGGGGCGTGTGACTCAAAGGTGTGGACATCAGTACTCTGGATGTTCGTCCGCTTTTGGGAGTTGAGTGAGGCAGGGGATTTGGAGAAACTGAGGCTGCAGCGCGGCTTGAGCGTCTAGCCCATTTTTTTCGGTCTCGAGGTGGAGCTTTCTTTGACCGACTGTGGTACAATCATGGCCATATTCGCGGCCGGTGGTGCAAGCCTGGAGTTCAACAAATAAGCGATTGTCGCATTCAAAGTATCGCACCTTTCCATGAGTGCACATAAACAACCGACCACTGGAGTTAACTGGCAAGTTGGACAAAACCAAAATGCGTCAGTAGCCTTGTTTATCTGCCTTGCTTCTTGGGCGGACTTTCTTATACAGCTCAGGTGGAACGAGCCACTGCAGTTTCGGCACGTTATACCCATTTTAAGGGCTTTGCCGCAATTAGCTGAAGAGCAGATACGTCGTTGCATGATATTCGGCATAGTTGTTGTATTTTTTCAAGCACGAGGACAAGACCTGATGTCGATCACAAATTCCAAAATGACGGGCACAGCCGTAAATCACTGAGATCTCCGAAGATATCAAGCGGAATTCCACGAAACTTTCACGGATTGATGAACACACGAAACTAAAAAGCTTGGAGCACAACTAACACAGCAACACACGTAAAATACAGTAATTCCAGAGAAAAAGCAGGATCCAGCGCGTGGTAGCAGAAAATTCCGCGGCGTCCGTGGGTACAGCCGGAGCTTGGTCGGGGCAATGTTAGACACCGGGAACAAGTGAATCAGCCAACGGCTTGCGAATTTTCGGCAGACAATCGACTCGTCCATCACTTTGCTATATCGAAAGGCAATGTTCCGCGATAACTTGTTGCTGTTCAACAGTGGAAGTCGTTAGCAGCGTAAGAAGAGGTAAAAAGACCACTCGATGTGACTTATCTCCGGCTACGCTCCCAAAATGAAGGCAGCGAAGCCTCTGATCATTACGCAACATGCAGTCGAGCAATAGATATGTGAGTGTGCGATGGTTATGAGAACACAGTTCCAAAGTAATTACTATGTTCAGCGTGAGGTCTGATGAATCACTTAAGTCTACAGAGATCATGATCAACATTTAATAATGGGTGCAACGTTACCGTATCCGGTGAATCGTAGGAAGGAGGCGAACTCGCTTATCAAGGGATTTTAATTGAGTTAATCAGCTGCAATACCACCGGCATGAGAATGGTCAGTGCAGTCCTTGGGCACCCCACCCACATACAATCGACCCAAACGACAAAAGCTTTATTTGTACATAAATGAGGGCTCATAAACTTAAAAGGTTTATTAAAGTATTCATCCCAGTAGTTCACAAGCTACACAGCACAGCTTAGTCCGGAAAAGCACCAGACACGTTTCACCCTATTGGGGCTAGTCAGTGGTGCGCAATCCCAATACCGTGAGTGGTATGGGCAGGCTGAAATGCATCAACGGGACCCTAGTACCTTGTTCGATATTCCACTGCCATTTAAGTGTAAGGGATTGTACAAGGGCTGAGATACTGCTGCTGCTGCTGGGGTGCCTACACCGACAAGCGACAACGCAATGAAAGCTAGGGGGCAGCATTGTAAAATAATTTCGGGAACATTGCGGTTAGTACTACTCCGTTTTGCCCATGACTGATCCCTTAAGAGGCGCAAGATATCTACCGCCTGTCATTCCATTCCATTCCTACTCACAGTTTGACATACATTTCAGCACAAAGGTAGAGCTTAATAAAATGCGCCAAAGATTTATCACAACAAGGCACAGCGAGGCAAAGCAATCACCGCAAACTACACAGCTAGGAAGTAGGATTCGTGGTGTTCAGTATAGTACCATCAATCTTTTTGTGAATTTGCTTTAGAATCGTCAGGACTAACACACCAGTCAAAGAAATCGGTGGTGAAGATGATCACAAGGAAAGAGTTGGGGTGTGCTTTCCTCAAGTGTACCAGGTGCACTGTAGGTAATGTGCTAGCTGTATGATTGTGATATAGTTTCGGGAGAGAAGGGAAGAGGATTTGGGTAACGGAAAGGATTTGAAACGGTTTTAACTCCCACTGGCCGAAAATTCGGTGTGCAATTCATGAGTAATCCGAAACTGTTCCGGTAAAACAGAATGCATGCCAGCTTAGTCGGAACATACACAGTTGCTTAAATGACACGTTTCCAGCGTGTCAATTCGAAGAGCTAAACCACAGCGGAGCGCCGATGATCGACTATATGAAGTTTGTTCACGTTGCAGCTAAATTAAATAATCCAGAGGTACAATTTGGTGGGCTACACGGTAAGTGCATACAGTTGGGCATTGCTGGTCACTACCGATGTTGTTCCTTAATGGTGTTCCATGGGAACGTGTTACTCAAGACCTGAAAGCGACATTTCCGCATGCACTCGGTGTGTGATAGGACACCATGGTGACAGGAAACATCCAGATAAGCCACAAACAGTGATGGGGACATCTGTGTTCATCATAGAAAGAATAGTTCACCTGCGTCTCACGGTGAGTTACGGCCGCAGATGTGCGAACCGGATGATCTCGCAGGTGAGTAGGTTCTTGCAAATGGGGATAGGTTTGAAGTTAGGGTATTTGAGGTGGATATGGATCTGTACAACAAGTCGGGGTAATTCAGCACCACATTTTTTTTAAAACGCCTGAAAAAATAAATAATTAATAATAAAGTATAACCACGCATATTATCACTGTAGCAATATTTTTAATTTAATGTTCCTAATAGAAACTTGCTAGAAGCACAATTGTAACCAAGATGTTAGCATTTTATTGCTATTTTGATAAAGCTGGAAAATGGGACAATACCACTTCTGCCATAGTCAGGATTTTTTCAAACATCACACCGAAACAATTGGCAAGCAGTTGATGTTACGTGTTTCAGAAAATAAAGTTCTTCAATATATTTCTACTAGATACCTTCTTTGGGCAACCACTAATCATCACTGTTGGATATGGAAAAAATATTACTGCAAGATTCCGAATCACGCTCGTGCTTTTCCGTGGAATCATTACTGAACTGAGTATATGAACAGGTTGGTTTAGTTTTGTCTAAAACAATTGCATCTCTGATTATGTGAACTGGTTTGTTTCTTTTTGTCCAAATCACTTATGGGCTTACGATCTTTTTATGCAAACTTCTGTGGTCTTGTGATTTTTCCATCCTTTGCCGCTTCTTGCTGCTCCATTCGTTCCATACATTTCTGATCAGTCAGACTTTCTTCATAAAATGTCGTATAACTGATTTTTGACCCCCTTTCCACAAACCACTTTAATCGCTTAGGGTCAAATGGAAAGTCACTCGCAATATCCGTGAATATATATATATATATATATATACATATATATATATAATCAACGTAAAATCTTTCGCGCATATTCCTAATGCCGTTGATTGTTAGGGTTTCATTAGGTAGGTGAAACCATTTTCTAATGTCTGCTTATTTGCAGCCAACTAGACTTGACCTCTTTAGCTGCTTTGGAATTCGGTATGTAAGATATGGGTCTCTTTAAAAAACAACTTAACCAGTTGAAATTGTTCCCACAAACATTTAATTTGGGAAGTGCAATTACCCAAACACAATAGTAATTTATCATTCATCATCTCATGAGACAAAAGAATTTAAATATGAGCCATTAATAACACAATAACCAATTTAGCCTATAGTACTCGATTTCTGGCAAAATAAACAGTTTTAAGAAAAGTATAGAGTTTTGAAGTGTGATATGTATAGTTACATTTAGATAACTCTCGATGTCGATGAAGTACAATCCATCGGCGCCTGTCGCTTCCGCAATTGCTGTTTCTTCTCTGCATGCACGACGGTTTTCTCTTGCACGAAAACAGTTGCCGAGGTGCAAGAGAAAGCCCTCGTGCACGCAGAGAAGAAACCGAAATTGCCGAAGCGACAGGCGCCGATGAGTTGCACTCCATCGACATCGAGCGCATGGTGCTGTAGCACATGCGGTCGCGAGTGCCTGAGTCAGGCAGGCCTAGTGAGCCATGAATGAGGCCACTCGGGGCCACCACTGAAGCGATGACGGGTCCTGCAGAGAACGTAGGCAAAACCGGCGTCGCGTTTGTAGGTACGATGCATTCGATTTACTAACCACGTGCTTGCATGCTTAGTCTCTTTATTTCAGGTGGTGGGTTTGCTATATTGTCCTAATGCTTCTTTATCTCATATTAATGTCTACCTGAACCATCTTCTAGAAACTTGCACAAGTCGCTCAAGCTAATTGTAATTAACTTCAATAACATTTTCGCGGTTGTGGCATTTTCTTAAGATATATTTTCTGGCGTATTGAACCTTTCGCGGATTTTTTGCAACCAATTTATTTCATACGCTCATTTAGCGAAGTTATATCACCGTATCAGCATGCATTATTCGGCTTCTTTTATTTGACATCGTCGTTTCAAGTGATTGGCTGTTGTTTGACATCCCAGGTGTGGCTGCGCTTGATGTGCATGCTGACCAGCTGCCTAGCTGTCTATTGCCCACTACTGGCTCCAGGAGACAGTTGTTCGTTGCTAGAGGGGACGGGGTGCACGGTCCTTGTGGCCGTGCTAGGCTCGAAGAGCGGTTCCATGCACTCAGTGTGGAGTGGACTACTGTCTAGCCACCGCCATGCGTACGCTTGGTTCCTCAAACACAGCGTGCTTCTGTGTGCCTGTGAATTAGTGTAGGTCGGCTCCGTTGATGAAACCTGGCTCCCATCCATATGCCTCCCGGTATTATTCCTTGGGGTTTACACTGGATATGGGATGTATGGTTGGAGCTGTGGGTGGTGCAGCGCAGGCCATCCGTGGTGCCTCTGTAGGCGCAGGTATCTTGTGGCTGGCTACAATGATATGCAAATCCAAAACCGGATGCCGCCAACCATACGACTCAGGATAGGTTGTGCTTTCTATATCTTTAGATAACTTGTAAATGATGCTGATGGTATGTAAACAGAATGATGGCAAAATGGTGTCTTGATAAAAGGAAAGCTTCTACAGAGACCAAAACTGCTTTTCATTTCCTGATAAGTTATTTGACGAAAATGTGTGGAATTACCCCGACTTACTGTATTAATTATGCGTTGGGACCGCGCACAGTCAGCATGTAGGGTGCAAGAGATTATGTGTGGTTTCGATATCCGCATATCGACGAAAGTCAGAGGCAGTTATTATCGACCAATATAGAGCAGAAAACATGATAAGCAACGATCTAAAGGTAAAAATACCAAATTCGCGGAATTCTAATACAGGACTTTGTGGACGCCTTAGAGACCAGACACCAGAATATCACGTGCCATAATTCCACAATTTTCCCATTCGCACATAGGTGGCAGGCTAACGGCTGTCTATTCTCATGTTCGACGTGTATTTGACGCACGACAGACGTGGAAGTGCTGCGGTCCAGGAAATTTTACCATTGCTCATCGATAGATGTTTCCTAAGTTACGTTTATGCATCTTGTGATAAATGAGATGCGTATATGCAGCAGCGCTGAATAACCATATTGAAAGTTCCTCATATCAATTTTGCTAATCAGTCGGAATGTGTGTGAGTTCAACTGTTGGAAAATTCAGCATAGTTCCAGTACCAGTTGTAAAGGCCGAGTGATGATACCCAAACATTCGTGAGCAATTCCCACGCAAAATATTAAATACGGATGGAGAAAGAACGCTTCAATGGTTCGTTATGATAGGGTAGTTACGTTGTTCTCGGTAAAACAGTCGGACGACACATACACGTTAAATTGAATACAGAAGTGTGGGATGAACCGCACTGCGTTTAGCTCAATGTTAAAGGAAACAAGACAGTCACCAAGTGTGAGGGGAGCATCCAATCGGAGTGATCAGATGGACTTACGGAACGAATCAGACAGCCCAAGAGAGGCGGGTGTGATCGCCTCCTCACTAAGCACAGCAGGTATAAGGGTCTGCCTATGGGACCTCGCTGATAGGTGGATGTGCTTAGCAGTTTGTTTTACTGAATCAATGAAGTCTACTGGGCCCAAAACGTCACTGTTTATGGAAATAGACGAAAAAGACATATCGATGCATTCTGCGGGTAGGATTTACGGGCTTGTCCCCACTGAGTAGACGATTTGTCCTTAAAGTGCTGCGTTTGCGACATCAACAATCAATGTGCTTTGAAAATGATAGCTCTGGAATATGGTGGGGGCTACGGAAGAGTGGATACATAAACTCAATGGATTAAAAAGGCCTGGATTTTCATCCAGATACACGATGTTCTCGCTGCGAGCAATTACAGCGGACTCTACACGGCTTTTGGAATCGATAGATATGGAATGCAAATAACGGTTGCCCACGTGATGTCACCAAGGCAGACAATGGAGGCGGAACCATTGCGGTGGAACCTTACCAATAGGTCAAACTACTGGAGCGACCAGCAAACGACATAAGCAGGAAACGATGGAGTTAAGCTTATTCGGCGCATTAATAATGCACCTTGCAGGTGGCCATTTCGACGTCAGGCGATGCTTTAATGGGTAAGTGGCGATCTATTAAATTGCGCCGAGCCATCTTTCCAGAATTATCTGTAACGAGAATCCAGCGAAACCACCATCACAAACGTCCGTGAGTCCGAAGCAATAACCCAAGGAATGTGAAACTCGGGGTTACATGCGGGGGTATCAGTGACATATCCCTCTTGGAATCCTGGTAGGTGTCCAGATTCATTTTGCGGAGAGCTATCGGAGCCTCATTCTAGTAGTATCAGTTGCGCGATCGCCAACCAGCCACTCGAACTTGTGGATCGGTTCACAGACTTGTGTGAGGCTCATGGCACTTCAATGCTCCAAGCGTTCAGGGAAACAATAAGACATCGAGTGACCAACCAGGGGCAGGACATACGCAATTGCCGCGGTGGCGGGACGGAGCATAGGTGTAACCACTACGAACTGACGACACTGGGAAACGGGAGAAATTGGCCACATAAAATTGCAATGTGTTGCTACATTCCGCAAACGTCACCGATTTAGTAATGACGCTGCCCATTGGTAGGGAACTGGCGCAACACGGTTAAATTCGATTCTGTTAATCAGATGTGATTTAAGTAAATAAACGGCTTGTTCATCGACGGTGGGAAGCATAGTACAACTGAACTGCGATGGATCCATTTATATGACCAATATCGTCGTTGTGTCCCATACTATTCGAACTGAGCCTACAGTTCAGAAACTGTTTTCGTTCACAACCGAGTCTCGACGGATAGATTGGTCAACTCTTGGAGAATGCAGTGAGGTGGGTGTTATAACGACGCGCTTAAGCCGGTTCCGTCACACTCTTCGAACACTGCCTTTTGGCCCTCCCCACCCTACATTGACGTGCAATGTTAACTGAGAAAGTACTGGATAAGGAGAAGACATAGGGTTATTACTAAGGGGCGATACGGTGAAGGGGAAAACATACGCTGATCAAAAGGCTGTGTACAGCTCACACCTGTCAGGTTTCACGATAGCATTGCCGCGTTCGATTATTTATCCTGATTCTTATTTTCATCGTTTTACTTTAAAGTCCGCCTCAGCTAAATTTGCTCCGATTTTTCCTTTCTATTTCAATGTTATCAATTCGTAGCCACCTCAGAAAAGACGGTTGGATTCACAGTACCTTCGCGCTGCGAGCACAGCTCATGGGCTGAAATGGGTTGTCAGAATGTATCCGTTTGTTCTGCCATTAGAACATGGCGCTGCTGTGCGGTTGCATATACATTGCTGCGCTAGACAACTTATTAACGAACCTCACTCTGTTGGGCCTTTAAAGGCACGGGACTCGTCACATAATTTCCAGTCGGATCACATGCAATGGAACCGCATCTTATGTGGAGACCTCTTCTGTGTTATTCGACCCTAATAATCCACCCAGCGACCGCGTCCGGCCTTGTTTCCAATTATCCTCCTAATCCTCAGACAGAGATGGTAGAAGCCGAGAGTGAAACCAGTATGGTATCTGGCAGATGTTTTCCTAACAAGGGAGCGAAAACTGTGAGTAACACCCAGCACATCGGAGTGGTAAGCAATCTCTCATTTCAGATAAATGGACTGGTTGGTGTAGTGGTGAAGGTGCGTAGCGGCAAGTTTTATGACACGGATTCGAGTCCCATCTCGGATTCGCAGAGAGGGCGAACAAAGCCGAGACAGTTGGTGGAGTGGTGCTAGGAACGACCAACTGCAACCATTCATAAAAACATCAATCAAGATGCAAAACGGCAGACAAGTACTAAGTATTACCTAATCGAAACACTCCACTGACCGACCGGTTCCGTGGCTATGTGAACTCATCAGGCCGATAATGGAACTGCGACTTGAACTCGGAACCTTTAGGGATGTCAGCCGCAACCTCTACTCTTAAGCCACCCAGTCACGGTGGTCAACGCTTCTCACGAAGAGCACTTTGAACCACACGTTGTGTGGTCAAGGGTGACTGGAAAAAATACCCGTGTGATTTAAAAAAGAGCCGCGCACGTTGGGAGAAACGAACTCACAGCAGAGCACCACAACGAGATAGACAGGGAAAAGAATACAATCAACGAAAGTTGGCTAGCGAGAAGACGAAAGTCAACCAAAGTAAAGCAGCGCAAACTTGGCGGGTACAATGGATACTTCACGTTATAGTGTTGTCAACCGAAGGAACGGTGGGTGTAGGCCGTCGCATAGCCAGGAGCACGATCACATACCCTCAATATTCCCCACTCAGCTCTCCACGTAGAATATGGGTTACGGTGTGGATATAGCATGTGTCATTGTAACCTGGCCTTAAATGCGCACCATGCCATGTGCGACCGTTGCCGAGGTGAGTGAGTGGGTGGGGTTAGACGGGTGCACCAACCGATTCTCGGATGGCGCCAACGAGACACAGAGACAGTGACCACATTTGCAGGTGCAATCTTAGCTTTCACTGAGGTTGGACACACCATTGTGATTCATTCAGGAAAAATCGCACGTTGGTGCATGAGAATAAAAAACCGTAGGAGTAGGTGACCGTGACAATCGACACCAAGGTTCACGAGTGTGCAGTCGGGAAAGTAATGCAGTAGGTACCGACTTATGACTGGATGCCAAAACCATGTGCCGTCCCTACATGTGGCCTAAAGAAGGCAGTGGATGGTGATGTGAGTCCAGTAGAAGAATGCCGAGATTAAATAACAGAAAAGGAATTCACTTGCACGAAAGTTCACACCACCACAGGGAAGTGAGATGCTATGCTGGTCGTAGCACTCACATGTTTGGCACCGAAAGTCGGTAAAACAAAGATTCATCAATTCAATTGAAGGACAGACGACTGGCATACCACTGACCTACCTATACTTGTAATGAGTCAATCATGCACATGAAGGACGACAGACCCAGTGGCACTTGTGAAAGAACGTGTCGTATGTCTGCTCAAAGGTTATCGAAGAAGATTTTGGTTGATATGCTAGTTTTGAGAAAGCGTAAGACTTGCTGGGAGTAACTGACGATCTGGTAACAGGAAATGAGGTTTATAACTACCAGCTTGGGTGCCGTTGATCCATTTCGTCTTCTATATTGGAGTCCACGAAGACCACTCGGTACTTGAGCCTAAACAGTGCAGAATACTGTGCGCTTCCAGCCACTGCCTAACCAGATGGTTTATATGAAGACCGATGCAGTTACCAAGGACATAAGGCGGAATATCACACCGAGTAGGGAAATCTGCGGAGGATGTGAGACGCCGATGCCGTGTTGTTTTGCTGTTGGAGATCGTGTGGGGCTGGCAAGGTGTAGGCGCCATGGCTCTATACGCTTGTTTAGGATACTGCTTTGTACCGACTGATGATATCCCTCCTGAAGAACCCAAGGGCAATACAATGGGCCAGCGACTGATAGTATTTGGCTTAGTAAGTGACTGGAGCACAACTTCAGCACTGAAAGGTAAGGAAACTAATGAGAGGATTCGAAGGACACCGAACGCTTAAGCACAAGTATCAGTGACAAAATTGAAGGACTACTGAGGAGACAGTGGAATAGTTCAGTGGGCACATCTAGTGTTCCAGATTAGGCAACATTAAGCTGCGGTATGCAGAGATGCTACTTCAGGTAATGGTTGGCTGTGGTGCTCACGAGCCTCCGCGTCAAATGAGAGTTATTGTCTCCGACAGAATAAGCTCAGGGTTGAGGAGGTACAACATACATTCTTCGGGAGTTGTATACTGACTAACAAATAAGCGGAATGGAGGCATGTGACGACACAAAGGGGGACACTGTGATGATTTGACGCACTTAAGGTACGTTGTGTCATAGGTTACGAAACGTGCACGCGCACATAGTCAAAGGGGGTCGAAGTTCGCTACGTCATGATCAGTAACATAATGGAAGCAGAACCGAATGCATGCGAATCTGTCGGCGACGTTGACTTCAGTGGACAAAAGGAGACCATCACGAAACAACGGACTGCGGTAAGCGCACTGCCCATGGGTTGAGCTCGTTCATCACTGAAAAGCGTACTCCAACAAATCCTCGATCCCAACATCGCTAGGGTGACCACGTTTGATAGTGACTCATTGGGGCAGAGTACAGCATGTGATAATAGAGATAAGGCAGGTCACACTGCACACTGCACATACATAACACAGCAACTGAGGCATGCGCGGCGATCGTAGTCAAGACAGTATACGCGTTGTGCACTCGAGTAAGTACATCTTCAGCATTTTTACAGTTTCCACTGCGGATGTTTTAAAACACTATCAATAAAAAGGCAACATTTTACAACTGGAAAAAGGCCATTAGGAGCACAAGTGTCACTCGAACAAGCGATCCGGAATCCGCATCCTGTTGACGGTACAATGTCGAAGCCCGGTTTATCGATCGGGCGATGATTTCTTAAGACACAAAGCGTCTTCTGAGAAATAGGCGTAACACATGCTCAAAAATCGGCGAATGACAACCTTAGTGACTTTGTAACTAGTCTAGCGGAAGGAAATGCCAAAAATCTCAGTGAAATCTGATAAACCCGCAGCAGATACAGTAACAGCGATGTTCCAATGAAAAGGCAACGGCTGATTTAGAGGCACCGTCAAATTGAGTTGAGGAGAGGCCCTGATTAGATTATGAACAATGGGCTCTCACTTCAACTTTAGTGTAGATAACCAACCGGAAATTTTTATTAAACAGGAAAAAGAGAGAAGACATGCAAAGAGTGGGCGACAAGTGCTATCGTTAATAGAAGGAGGACCCAGCTGCCGTTCAGTGGTTTGCTATCGTCCGCCTTAAGCTGAGTGACCTGTGACGACGAAGGCGCAGACCCGTTAAAATTAGCGTGTAGTTGGCCGTGGTAGAAGATGTATCGCATGATGTGATAGAAGAACAAGGAAGTTATTCCAATCCGGCTCCCATCGAGAACCAATGGGTACAGGTTTGAGCCGATTTTGCCACTTCGTGATACAATTAATTGGGTCAATGAATAGTGAAAGAAATTCGCTGTCTCGAAGTAAGTCTTTGGAGGGCAACTGAGACCCATCTGCGAAAAAACCCTTCTGACAATGGAATGCTGATTGACAACCACCAGTAAGAGGGCACATTTTGCTTACGTTGAAAATGATTGACATAGCACCCAAGGCAGTCAATAACGAGTCACCGCTGTCATTCAGCAAAGATCGTGGAAGGTGGCCTGGACCTGACAGCTTGGTCACCTTCAGCGTGTGGTCGGTAGATGAGATGATGAACATGGAGCAAAAAGAGACTCACCGAAAAGTTAAGTCTGGCTGGTTCTTTTCTTCCTCCTAGATGGAGTCCTCGGAATCAGACGCATCAGTGGTCAGATATTCTATCGTGTACGGTACTCTTAAGAAGTCATTGATACATTTGCAGCTTTGACTCTTCAATATTCCACTTGAGGAATTCGCTGTTTGACCATTCATATAGAACTATCATCACTATTATTAGAGCTTAACTGCGCTTCGGAAAATGGATTAGAGTTGACAAACTAAACGGAACTTAGCAGTACGAACACATGTTGGAGTTCGTTGATAGTGAGGCTTGTTATATCAACCCCGAAGGTTCCATTGTGTCAAGTAGAAATTCTGATACACCGGTCTCACTGCATTATTTCTCATAGCGCAACCCAACGTTCTAGTTGATGTACATGAGAGTAAAATTGTTATGTATCGCTTTTGGGCTACCGTCTCACTTACGGGGACCTTTCTTTGATCCTTGCATCGAAAAACTGGAACAGCTCTCTGGTCTCCTCCACTTCACGAGCTTTCGTCATCTAATAACGCTTCCGATCAATTTTCAGAGTCCCAGAGGAGCGAGTTTAAGAATGTTACGGATATCATGAAATTGTTATCCGGAGGGAGCCACCTTGCTTGCCTCGATTGGCTTCAGATATCTATCCGTTAATCCAACGTCTCACACAGAGCGGACAACCGGTCTTGAGTGTTTTTTGCAATACGCGCTAAGGGCAACTGTGGTCTGCATACAGTTGGTCATCCTCACCAGTCACTGACAGCTCATGTCATAACTCATGTGGGTACTCATTCTTCTTTGTGGGAAACTTAGTTGACGAGCGAGTATTTTCGAAATTGGGTCCTTCCTTGAGTTAGTAGGAGTGGGTGTCATGAGCGCACGCACGAAGTATTGGTCAGAATCAGGATAAACGTTCCAGATCAAACGACAACCTGGAACTGACCTGTGCTAGCTACAGTTGATGGTGCTTGGATCAACTTGAGCTCAAGAAAATTAACCGATCGGTGGCCTCCATGTAACTCGATGTGGACGGTTGCGCTAAAAATCGCTGCTGCAGCTATGGAGGTTGTCACTGCGCAGTTGAAGAAGGCGGTCATCATTATCAGTGCGACCTGTATCGATACCGAAGCGGCTTCCGAGGCGATGCTCCAGCTCTGATAGACGAGGATCTGGGACGGTGACGTCACTTGTAACGGTCAAGACAGTCATACGTTCAGTCTTTGAAGGAGAGATGTTAATTAAAATAGTTTCGGCACTCTTCGAGCTACACTAAATACGGGAAGACTCGTGAAAGGAGAGAAAACAGAAGAAGTAGGAAGATCACTATTTTACTGACATTATCGATGGCCAATATATTTATCCCTTCCAAACCAAAATTTTGGCGGAATATGGTTGCGAATGCTTCCATTTTGACCAATTATTCTGTAGTACAACTTGTGTCCTGTGACCGACGACTAAAATCTAATGGCGATTGTAACGCAATCTGTTTTGGAGAGTACCCAACACCTGCGGGATAGGCCGAAACAACGAGGAGCACACACAGTCATGTGCTCCATGTCAAAGAACTCGGTTCTTCATGGACACACGGTTTACCGGTAAAAGCCAAAGTAGCAAAAAATACAGCGCTTTCACACATATTTTATGATCAGTACTATCCAGAAGAACGCAGTCCCACCAATAGTATTCACTCTTTACTCCAGTTAAGCAACAATCGGCAAAATTCTGTTAATCAATGGAGCTTGATGCGGCAAGTAGCCGAGTCCGTTCAGTTCGTGTCTGATCGGCTACCGCATAGGTATGGCTGGTCTGACTGCTTGAAACTGCTTCCATCACACCACACAACCTCAAGTTGCGCGGTCCCACTGTGCTGACACATAATCGACTCTCAGGATCGTCGAGCAGCTGATGGTAGCGGATCGAATGACAGCTGCTGATTACGGAATGCAGGCTCTAAAGTGCACTGGTTGTGGATACTACTTTCAGGTAGTCGGGAGACAAAGTTGACAGAGATCTGGATGAGACTTCGGAACACTGTCATAATACAATACTACTAATATCCTTCATAACAAACTACCATATGAAAAACTAGGTAATCAGTTTCTTAGTTCTTTCTGCTTCAAGTTCATATGTTTGCTTCCTTAATGCTCTTCATTCTCCGACACTTGTCAGAGACATCGTATGCCCGCGGATAAAGACGAATAACCGGGATGGACCAAGTTAAAACGGATAGCAGAGACCCTGAAGGCGCATCACCCAGTGCCAAACTACAGCTCCATCCGTACACAGTACGTTCACAAGGTTGGTAAACGATAGGTCAGCCCAAGATAACAATACAATACAAGATAACAATATATGACACTTGTAGATATTGGATACTGTGCTCCTGAAAACACCGCATCCCACGGAGCGCTTCGACCTTATGTGATCTCGTCAGATAGAGATAGTGAGCATGGAAACCGGAATCACTGAGAAGGTAACCCAAACCTCTACGCCACCGAGTCGCGACGGGAAATGCTTGACAGTGTTTTCTGGTGGGCAACACCAATTATCTAACCTCTTTATCAGTTCCGGTTTCAGTGGTCGATTTGACCAACGTTCGATTCAATGCGAATCGCGATCCACATTGCGACTGCGCCTTGTAATCCATTGACACAACGAGTACTACAGTGATCCTCCATCAGGTGACACGCCTTACCAATGCGTCCTTGAAAATGCAACCACATCAATGTGAACCGGATGAACGTCGAGGCACAAAGAAATGTTCATCTATCAGGTACTTCCCTATTTGTAACAATTTGTTGAACTAGAGAATGCCAAGGCAATTAGTGCCGAAGTAATAGCAGTAAGTGTGGTAGCCACACTTGATTTCTAGAAATAGATCGATTAGGGTGCACATTGACAGTGCGCACTATGATAATTATTACCGTGCTAATGGCCGATAACCATTTCAAAACCGTCGGTGTCGAGCGTCACCGATCAGGAGGTTGTAAAGCAGCGCCATGAAGAAGTAGTCATCAAAGTAGTGGGATGTGATCAATAGAGAGCAACAGGTGAATAACCTTGTGAGTTCCGGTATCAGAGGTTTACTCGATATGTGGCCCGAGGTAGCAGGCATTCTTCAGAGAGCAATGAAGTAAAGAACAGCTTCGTCGAGTGACTTACTGGGAACACATGCCACTTCAGCACAGAAGAAGCTTAGGGGAACAGATCACAAACATGTCCTATGGAAATCAGTAATAAGGTTGATTCAACAGAAACTCAGATGTAGCCTCAGGTCTTCAACCCCGTGGCCAACGGAATGTTAATCGTGTCATGTGGCTCTAGCGACGATAGTGAGCGCCGGCTACCCCTAGGGCGTGATGATCAGGCTAGTTTATTGGCAAAATAACCAGGGCTCGAGTGCCCGCGACAGTACATAAGTTCGATAACAAAAAATCAAACAACCAATTTTGTTGACAGACTTTGTGACTCGGACAGTGCACAAGTTGAACTATCATGTCTTCGAATGAGTAAATTCCTATTAATCTGGTGTTGGTCGCCATAAACCTAGATGAATCTGTGATGATCCTGGTGCCCTATTTAACTGTCGTACGTCATTCGTGAACCACTCATTTAAATCTGGGTCAGATGATATGAAAGCTCAAAAAGTCACTGGTTAAGAAGTTCAACAGTGAAAACTACCAAGTTGAGCAGTTACCTGGTCGCGTAAGTAGTAGATTGCGTTGTTGTTGTAGTAGAATTAAATACTGGTTGGTGCGCAGCGTGTTGTTGAAGCCAGTAAGACATCCCACTACTCTGTGGATCAGATAGTTGAGTTGAAGTTTGAAACTACGAGTCACTCTAAGAATACTTCTATTCATAATGGGCAACCAGAGAGTGTCATCTACCACAAACTCCTGCAGGTTAGTTCTTCGCAGGTAAACTAACAAAAGACCACTGTTGGTTTTATTGACCACACTAAAGCAGATGCCAGAAATTTACCAGATAGAACACATCACTTCGATTTGGTTCGTCCAACGTCTGCACAACGTATAAGATCCAACAACAGGTATGGCGAACCCTCATGCTATGCTACTTCAGCAACGTCTTGTGTGCCCCCGATACAACGTTGTAATACATTAAAGACTAGCATGTTTATGACTTAGAAACAGAGCTTAGACACTTCGTGTCATCGCTGATTCTCAGCCTGAGGCCCATAGTCTTTACGTTAGTCTGCGGAACAAGGCGATGCACAACACTATAATGCTGGTCAGAAGACAGCTATGCGCTGAAGATGTGGAAATACTGATCGTCCAGTATCACTAGTGTGAATCAATGCGCACAAGTACTTGTTAAGTTCAGTGTCATGGGTCTAAACCCTTCCTAAGCCCGTTGAATCCCTAGCGCTTTCAAAATCCTCCCCAAGGAAATCATGTTCCTCCATAGCTCTCTCAAGTTGGTCCATAACGCCTTCAAGTTGCCTCCAAATGGCGCGAACACGCCTAACATTGCACGTTGTTAGTTGAGTGACCCATCTCAAATAAGCAGAAATGACAACAGATGAGCGCACAGAGTGGGATGAGAGTGTCTGATTTGGGCCGGGTCGCTCAATGGACGGTAGCATTTAGGGCCTTTGTACCCACTGGATGCAACGAGAAAAATCTGTGGAGGAGCATAACTTCCTTAAGGAGGAATTCGAAAGCGTTGCGGACTCCAATGGCTTTAAAAATTTAGTTGTCATAACTGGCGTAGGCAATATAACAACAATTGACCAAGACAAAGAAACTGAGGTAGAATGCGCACGTGATTCGTGGAAAAGGGACTAGGTAACCCCGGATGGAATAGCAACAGCCAGATATAAGAAACCGAATTCAGGAGCACCCCTGACTCCTAACTGCACCAGGACCAGTAAGGTATCCATTCACTGACGTGGCTCATACCAAGATTGCCATTCACAAAGACGGCACATACCCGCCTGGCCAAGCCTCTCAGCCAATTTCTTCATGCCTTTTTGCCACAACCTCGACTGACTATCTAGCGGTTTCGTACAACTAAGTCCAACGACAGTATGTGAGCCAAGCAGAGCGGTCAACGTAAGCGGTTTAAGTTTAATAGTGAAGCACCAGAGGGTCATTTTCCAAAACACCGAATAAAGGTCTCAGTACTGAATCACCGATGTTTCCATCAGATGAGAGAAATACTCCGCAAGTACCGTAATCAGATACAGCCAGATTGTTGGTAACTTTACGAAAAATGGACATGCCTGATCTATACAGTAGTACTGACTTTGTCGCAGCCTCGTGCAACCAATTTTCCGCTTTGTTTGTGCAAGAGTAACGTTGAAGTCTGCCATTTTGTTCTTTGGCAGCACACCAGTTAGTGCCACATCGAAAGAAGTGACTTAGAGAACAGATCTCCAAGATCGAGGACCAAAAATTGGACCACTTGCATAAGCGTTCTTGCATTCAGCCCCTCGATTCGAATCCATAACTGTTGGTATGCTGCATTCCCGATTTCACTTACCATTGTTCTGTTCGTTATAATTATGCAGCATGAAGTAAGACCATTGACTGCTCCGTAATTCCCGGCACGAATCATGACTTATCAGTTGGCCATGCAATGAACTGGAACCCCGTGTGACCGGGGCACTGGCGAGAGTAATCACACAATCGGCCCGGAATTAAGAACGCACCGATTCCAATTTCAAGGTGTGGAAACAATAGTGACCTCTGATTCTAAATTATCACATACAAGTTTGCGAAGCACAAGAGACTGCACCCGATCAGAAAGCTAGTGTCCACCTTATAAATTGCTCAGTCTTCCCCGGCTCAGGGTGGTGTTCGCCAGTGGTTCCGACTATTCAGGCAACGGAAACCCCTTTTGTCGCATACGCGCAAAACCAAAAACGCCGGCTACTGCAACAAATTACGCCTATGATCTACACCATTTCTCGACCAAGTGGTCGTCTTGGGCAACAGAATTAATCTGAGGGGGCATCCAACATGAGTCTACTCAATTACTTTGAGCCGTGCGTACGCCACTTACTTGTGCAGGTGTGTAGGTGTGCGTGTATAGCCCGTCAACATAACTGTCCACGACCAACTGGACGAGGAAAGTTACGGACTTTGGTATCCGATGGCAACAACCTGCGTTATGCCCAGGAGACACTGATAAGTGTCACGAAATCCTGTGCTAGGTTGCAAGGGTAGTCTGTGACTGACGTAACACGGAAACAGCAACTTCCTCATCCTTGCTATTTGGAGATGTCTGCGTTTTTGGTCGCGTCATCTCGTTACAACGCGATGGCAAAGTAGCACGATCCCCAAGTAGCAAGGATGAGGAAGTTGCTGTTTCCGTGTTACGTCAGTCACAGACTACCCTTGCAACATAGCACAGGATTTCGCGACACTTATCAGTGTCGCCTGTGCATAACGCAGGTTGTTGTCATCGGATACCAAAGTCCGTAACTTGCCTCGTCCAGTTGGTCGTGGACAGTTATTTCGACAGGTTATACACGCACACCTACACACCTGCACAAGTAAGTGGCGTACGCACGGCTCAAATTAATTGAGTAGACTCATATTGGATGCCCCCTCAGATTAATTCTGTTGCCCAAGACGACAAGTTGGCCGAGAAATGGTGTAGTACAGTGCAGGGAGGCGACAAAAGATGTGGTATCACGTGCAAAGCTCGCGCTTTGCGTCACGATGTCCGCTAACTAGGTCAGAAGCAGCGTAGCGCACGGACGCACGCAAATGGCCATGAACGCAGGGACGGTCAAAAAGCACGTGACAGATATGGCCACATTGGGGGTGTTCTGAAACGGTGGCTTCAGTGCCTTTTGCGTAGGTTTAGGCAGCGTAACGAGCGTCAGACTCGGATATAAAGGTCACCGACAAAATACAACGAATGTTTTTAGTGCCCTGTCAAGGCCGTACTGCGTAGATGCCTAAAAATTCGGAGCAAAACAATCGCCAGTGATCAGGCTCAGGAAAACAGCAATGTAAGGAGCATAATGTGAGCGGATTATGTTGGCAAACAGCGTCAATGTAAATCGACTGGTCGTGATAGGGAGTGAAACAGAATGATAGTAGATGCGTCATTCTACGTAAGTAGGGCGGTCACTATTGTTTATTACAATCCAACAGTAGATTGGTCGGGTATAGTAAATTCGAACTATATTAAACAAATATATGTAACCTTAAACTGAGTAGCTCCCCTTATTAATCAAGGTGAAAACTGCAAAGCGCTCAGATTATCCCATTCGGATGTAGCTATAGAGAAGTTTATGTTAGGCACACCCGTCGAACTCAAAGCCGTTAGCTCCCCATAAAAAATCTGAAAAGCGCGGAAGGAAGCGGCAAACTGGCAGATGCATATGGTATTCTCATTACCAGTGTCAATAACCGAAATGCATAAATATATCCAACATTGGTTGCGACCAGATACGCTTGAGGTCCAGAGTGAATGGGGACGTCCAGGGCAGCCTTAAACTGACAAATAATGCAAGTAATTCATCATCGTCACTCCCAATAAGCAGGCTTAGGCTAGTCTGGAAATGCACCAGACGCCGGTGTTTCGACCTTCTGGGTCTCGTCAGTGGTGCGCCTCCCAACGGACCCCTGCCAGGTTCCGCCCACATGACTTCAGGATGCCAGCAGCTAGTGCCACTACGCTATGGGTGACAGCCGCGGACTGTGTTATTGACAGTTGACTATGATATAGTCCAGCTCATCTTTCACTGCCATGCCAGTTACAAACTGTGCAGAGGACAATGACTAGTCTCAGGAGCTAGGACTTTCCGCATTGCGCCTATGTACCACATAAGACTTAGAAGCTTTACGGACAGATTTTATAGTAGCGGTGAGTAGTAGCGAGGATTTTGGTATAATTCAAGTAATTCATCATTGTCACTCCCAAACAGCAGGCTTAGGCTAGTTTGGAAATGCACCGGACGCCGGCGTTTCGACATTCTGGGTCTCGTCAGTGGTGCGCCTCCCAGCGGACCCCTGCCGGGTTCCGCCTTCATGACTTCAGGATGCTAGCAGCTGGTGCTAGCTCGAGATGGGGTATCCTGAAGTCATGGGGGTGGAACCCGGCAGGGGTCAGCTGGGTGGCGCACCACTGACGAGACACAGAAAGTCGAAAGGCCGGCGTCTGGTGCTGCTGATTGGGAGCGACGATGATGAATTAGCTGAATTATACCAGAACCCACGCTACTACTCACCAGTACTATAACAAATAATTGTTTCTGATCGCACAGGGCGGACTTCATCCGGCTTATCGCGACCGCCTCAGCAAAACGAAGGAAGCCAGGATTAGAGTGACGCGATACAACTGTGAACGTTGAGCCCAGCTACACCCGGTGACTCGAGACCAGGTGTTTTCGTATCGAGAAGGCCGGCGGCCTTCGTTAAGGTTGGAGGGAGCGGAAAACTTCGGGTTCGGTTGATTACAACGAATTGAGCAACGTAGTAATTTCACTGCGTAGCCAAGATTATATGCTCGCTCCTCGTACTCAACGACGCGAGTAAATTGAAACGATTTAAGAAAGTAGGAGATGTAATCAAGCTAGAAACGCACATAATTCGTCACTTTGAATGGCTTCATCTCGCATCGCGTGACAGACTGTGATACATTTAATAGTTGAGCCGAGTTGTAACCATAAGGATCACGAAAGACTCATAAGAGTGGAGTGTCACTCAGGCCGAGTCTTTCAATGATGAATGCGACCCAGCATAAATAGCTCAGGTATCTTGCTACAAACGCTGTGTTGATGATCTTCTGTATTTTGTTCGGCGGAGCAGCAGCTCGCACAATTGTTAGGGCGCCCTAACATTGCTCTTGCTAACTTACGGGTTACATGCGAAGTAGAAGGGAGTAATTGCCATATCTGGACATCCTCATCAGACGCAGGGATGAAGGATTAATTAGGAGGTCCATTTACTGAAAATCAACTTGGTCCGGTCAGTATCTGCAGTTCGCCACCTTCACACCAGTGCGGTGCAAGCGGACACTTGTGAAGAATCTGGTTAGTCGTGCCAGACGAATCCGCTTGGCGGACTGTCTAGCCGATAAACTAGCGTTAATTACAGAAACACTTGTGGCGAATGGCTACCCTCGAAGATTTATTGAGAAACACAGCCAACTGCGACGGCCGAAGAAACTGATGCACATGGCAGCCAAGAAGAAGTTGTATATTGAGTTACCTTTCCGATATGATCTTTCCCAAACTAGACGATGTAGCGCATATGGTCGGCTACGCAGAGAAATTACTATGCTGCCATAGTCGTTGTAATAAATCGAATCCGAAGTTTGCTGGTCCCTCCAACAAAGCGAGTTCAGCCTATCGGGATCAACTAACCCTGTGTATACCAATTCGTGTGTAACTGCGGAGCCAGTTACCTAAGTAGAACCAATAAGGCCCCAACGTCTGAATAAAGGAACATGTGCCAAGATGGGTTCAGCACAAATTCGTCAAAATCCCCAATCTTCCTCAACTCCCGCGCACACGTAGTCCGCCGGCCTCCAGGATACGCAAACACCCCCTGGTCTCCGGTCACCCGATAGAACTGGGCTCAGCGTTCACAGTTGTGTTGCGTCAGGCTAATACCCGCTTCCTACGGTTTACTGAGGCGGTCGCGTCAAGACGGATGAAGTCCTCCCTGTGCGTTCAAACACAATTATTTGTTAGCCTAAAGTTACCCTGGACGTAGAGTGAACTTGTGTCATTCACTTTGCACCCCACACTTGTCTGGTAGCACCCACTGTTAACTATATCTAAGTATAGCAGTTGCTGATAATGGTACCGAAGAGACAATACGAGATGCATGCATCTATCAGTTTTCGTCTTTTTTACGCGCTTTTGACACTTATCAAAGCCCGGAAGTTTTGATGACTAAAAATAGCCTTAAACAGCCGTATATACAGACCAAAACCCTGACAACTGAACACCGTTGATCTGAAATGTTACATGTCTCAGCACTTAGTGCTTTTGATATTAGTCAAATGGGTGAACACGTTGGACAAAACAGCGGGCAATCACATTAAAGACGGTTTGTAGATCCTCCGAAATCCCTCAACTGCTGAGCTTGTCACATTGTTATGACTGCAGCTGAGCGAACAGCAATCCACAGTGAATGAGAACCGGTTACCGACACACGATCTTCTAGTCCAATGCCATCGGAATTGTCCCGAACAAGGTTAAAAACGTATTGGTCGTTCTTCACCACGTTGCATCAACGCGGGTTCGAACCGATAATTCGTGAAATGCAAACCGAGTGTGAAACGCTCCTCTGTTAGTCGCACGAGATAGCTTAGTAGAGCTTCGTCATCACAGTGCCAGCCAGTAAACAAGACATATCGGTAGCCTAGGCTTCGGTAGCGACGGTGGAAGGACATGAAAATCGCCACCGAAAGAATTGGGAGCCAGTATAATGAAATATAGGACGCAACGTGTGTGACAATGACAATTCTCCATGTCATGCACCAACAGCACGCTAGCGACCTATACAGCGGACTGCAGTGAAAATCGGTTAGGCATATGTGAATTCGGAGTCAATTTTATGGGACGAAAGGGACGCCTCGCTCAGGGTTAACGGATACCAATGAGACTGTGATAACTCACAACGTTGTTGATCAAAACGTCCGATTTCCTGAAGACAGGACGGATATGCAAGCTGCTAAAGCGACGACGGCAGCACAATTGACAAGGGACTTGTCCAGACACCCACGTATTATGACAGCGGTAACACCATGCGCTGCACAAAACATCAAAATGATGTAGTCTGCTAGTGAACGCCCACGCTCGGGCTAAGCAGTTCGCAAAGGTGCGCATGGTACTCGTAATAGGAACCCAAGCTCCAACGCCGCATCTAATCACTCCTACTGGAGTTTCAACTCCACTCATACTGTGGTGGGCAGTGCCCCAAGGTAAGGTTCGAACTGGAGCGCCTGTTTAATGCTTTTGTCTTCAGCACGATAAATAGAAGGCGGCTGCTGTCTCCTAACCTTCCACTCTTGACCCATATTCGTAGGCATTACAATCAGCTTTCCTCAAAGTCACGTTCGATTAACAAAAGCCGGCGTTTATCAGGTTATACGGTGGCAGACGTGACGATGGTCTCGGCTTCAACGATGGACAAAGGATTATTTGTATGTGCATGCGTGCTTGTGCATGCGTGCTTGTGCGAGCGCTGCATAATCCGGCTGGTTGGCTGATGATTGTCCAATGACCGCGCCCCCTCCCACGAAGAAAGGACTGACGCATCACACATCAGACGGGCGGTGGTCGCATCAACGTTGGTCAGGGTAGAAACAAACCTGACGTTGTTGAGTCTCGTGACTTGATCACGTGATTCATATGACTGAAGGGCAGCGCTTGCCGTTGCTTGACTGGTGCTAACCTCTGGCCGTGTCGATTAATGCTCCGGCGCGCGCTGTCTCGTTTGCGAAAAGCCATAATTTTGGACAGTTGCTAACACCAACGAGTGGTTGATTATTGAGTGACCCCGCGCTCGATTGCTTGGCATTGCGCTTTAGACAGGCGACGCTATAGATGTGTATCATGCGGGCAGGGCGTGCACAACTCAGACAAAAGCGAGATAATGGACAGCCGATGGAGTTTTCGTGTGGAAGACATGCACGACGTTGTCCACCGGCATTCGCGACAGTCATTTTAATGGAGTGGGGCTTGGAGATGCAGTAGCATCGTTCACATTGCAAACGTAGATAACGATGAATGATGCCAAATGATGTGAAGGTGAGCCAATGGAGAAATCGTCCGACGGAAGGGCTCCAAATGCGGAATAAGCACGTCCACAAGCAGACTACTATTAGTCAACGATGGAGGGGACTGTTTTCACCAGAATCTGGGCTCCAACAAATGGCAAAGACCTGGTGTTACTTGCTTGTAACATTTCGACCTATGTGTTCATAGCAATTAACCGAAATCCAGACTACTTACATGTCGTAAACTCAGTCTCCAGTCGGACAATATGTATTTAGATACTAAATTGTGGGTGCTGGGTTGGAAGCGAGCAACAGCACCAGTTTCAGGATCTGTGCAGTCGAGAAGTGCAGCCGGTGTACGCAAAGTACTTTATACACCTGGATATGTGTGCATATCAGTGGATGTAGAAGTGTCTAAAGTTTTGGCTGAAATGGAATATAAGATAATAAACAGATCGCCATGCAACAAGCTAATTCGTCAAGCATCGGCTGCGGGTTGTGGTGTCGCAACAGGCTAGATATGGTTCTAAATTTGAATGTATCGTGTCGAGTATACAAGTTGTGTAACGCCAGTCACGATGGAGAGAGCTGATAGTTGGTTAAAATTGTTAGAAAGGAAGATTACGTGAATTGCCCGCAGTGGGCAGGAATGTGGAATGAATGGTGAACCGTTTTGGCTGAATGGCGCAACGAATGTCTGCCAGTGGATGAGCCAGTCGCGGAGGCGGAACCAACCTTCTCGGGTTCCTTAGTTGAGGAATGTCACAGTGGCCCCATGAGTTTACAAAACATTTCTTGAATTGCAAACCATCGAACACAAGATAGGTTAGCTCACGTTCCTAGATGGCGTGCTAACGGAAAAGTCCGGGGAATGCAGGAGGGGGAATATTGGGAAACAATAAGTAAATCTTACCAATTTCGTACGCTTCCGACGATCTCCAAGAGAAATATTATTGCCCAAAGTTCGGTTCACTAACTGTCGAAAAGAGAGTAGGAAGCGCATCCGCGTTTCTAACTAGCAATTCTGTTGTAACGATCCCAACTCTGGCTTAGAGACAAATCTCATCGAAGTTGGCAGAGAATAGTAATGATGATTCTTATCCTTCATTAAATCGATGAATTTGTCTTGGGCATTACCCGATGGGCGGACAAAGCGATTAACCAAAGAAGTCGTTTTATGTTGTCGTTCAGCATAATGTTGTAAACCAAACATATACATTCAAACTCTACTTTTCACACAATGTGGTGGGGCGTTCTAGACTCTGGTATTCACTGGCTAAAGATGAGGTCGCATTAGGGAACTGAAAAAGGGAGTTCAACATGGACAGTTGGGCAATAGCGACGCGACCCATCAAACGCCACAACTATTACCTTCCAACTGTCATGTTACCTTTATGTGATGCCACGGAAAGCGGAAAAATGAACAATCGAAAAATCATCCAGTAAAATGCTTCTGTAAACAAGTTCACCCCTAGCTAAGTGCTTACCGACGGCTAGGATAAAGCAGCCCGCTGTGTAAAAATAGAAATATTCAATGTGCACAAAGTGGAGGTTCATCATAACTTCCTTAACACCTTTGCGTCTTCAGTCACTAGCCTTCCAGAAACGAAGCATTTAGACGAGAAACAGAGAGTGGGGAATAGCTAAGGCTTAAGATTTGGAAAGTCCAGGGTACACATATCAGCGTCCGTTACAGCTGTCATAGTCTAGTCCATTTAGTGTTCACATATCGTCCCCCACAATGGGGCCCATATAAAACTATCGAACGAGCATGTAAGTTACACTACTCTAGAGCACGAGAACAGACGGGTTATCTATGCAGGTTACAACTTAACTCATTCAAACCGCATAAACTTGTGGTGTGTCATAGAGAGTTGAAACACATATATATATATATATATATATATATATATATATATATATATATATATATATATGTCAAGCAAGGGGACGTATGATGTGAGAAAAATGGAATGAAACATCTTTCGTTTGTTTTGACACGCCTATTTTCCTTTTTTGACATTTTCAACG
This sequence comes from Dicrocoelium dendriticum, assembly GCA_944474145.2. Classification (NCBI taxonomy): domain Eukaryota; kingdom Metazoa; phylum Platyhelminthes; class Trematoda; order Plagiorchiida; family Dicrocoeliidae; genus Dicrocoelium; species Dicrocoelium dendriticum. The sequence continues at coordinate 46,278,473 of OX104059.1, read as the reverse complement.
TTTGAAGCACTAAACATGCGAAGCAAGACAATTACGTGCACAGTTTTCCAATGAATCTGGTTGCGGGTCATGTATTCAAGAGTGTCAAGGCACTGGTACTGCTGATCCTCGGTTCCTATCCAGGAAGAGATACGGGTCCGACGGCGGCTAGATGTGACGTCAGTGGTTTCATGTGCTGTCCCCAAGTGGAAGGCTGACCATCACGCCGTCGCCTCCAGCCCGGTCTTGCACAGGAGAATGGGGCGTGGGGCGGCAAACGTTTAAGCACCATGCACAGGACGTGACCGGACCATCACAAGTGACGCAGTAAAACCAGCTTACTGAAGAGAACTCTCGCAATCCCCAGGACACGACGACTAACTCGGTTCTGCCACCACACCCGAGCGATCCTCATAAAAAACAAATGTTGAAGGCGGAAAGACGGCGCATTTTCTCCATGCGAATTGGTCAGGACTCGCCTCCACACGACAACACTGAACGAACGTCGAAGAAAGCTCACCAACGAATCTATCCTTCAATAGGCTCGGCAGCCCAAACAGAGGTGCCACCTCAATTTTCAGCAGAGGGTAACCATATGGATGCCAGTGCTGAGTCACCTTACGCGAGGCAGGAGGACGAAGGCACTACGTCTAATCAATGGAGGTTACCAACGATGCTGGGCTACCGTACATTAGTGTACCAGACCCTGAGTGATCCAGAGTACACATGACACTGCCTAGTGATAATAGGCTGCACCGATATGCAGGAACACAGCAATCATCGGCCTCTGATACACATGGCGGAGCTCGAGAATCTGGCGAAGTGTGAAGATTTGCGCAATGCAGCCGCGACCTGGACGAAACCCAACTTGTTCTTCTCGTTGCAACGATTCGCGCGTTGGGGATAGGCTGCGAAGTATGATGGACACCAGCAGCTTGCAAATGATGGGGACTAAGCTTATGCCTCTGTGGTTGGAGCAGATTGCGCGCAAGCCCTTTTTGAAGATGGGGACGACTATCGATTCACTCCAAGATGATGGAAGTTTCTCTTTCGACCAAATTTTCGAGAACAAAGCGGTGAGTTCTCGAACCAGCGAAGCGTCACCATCCTTAAATAGAGCCGGAGGAAGACCATCAGGGCTGGGAGCTTTATAGCGCTTCATGTGCCGGAGCTCCTGCTCGAGTTCCGCGTAAGAGGGAGGATCTGTGAGGGTAGACCACTCGGTGCCAGCGCGAGCGCCAGAGGTAGCAGATGGAGCTGGGGGCCAACAAAACTGCGAGCCAAAATGTTCGGCCCATCGCTCCAACCGACGTTGAAGATTGGTGATTAAAGTGCCATTTTCTTCGCATATTGTTTCACTTATACCAGATTGAACACCTTCGGTGACTCGAATGAGATGGAAGAATTTTCTGGTATTACCAGAGAGACTAGTAGGCTCCATCTCCCTAGCACGTTCACCCCACCAAGCTTCGCGGTCCATTTGCAGATTCCTGCGCAAATCTCGACCCAGGGATTGGTGTTCGTCACTGTGTCTGGAATCCGATAGGATCAAGCGGCGTTTGTCCATCAGTGACAAGGAGACGGCGGACATCCAATGCTTAGGTGGGTGACGGGTAACTCCACAAGTGTCGATACTGGCAGAAACTAAGACAACTTTGATATGCGCCCACTGCGAATCGAGATCACCGTCAATACTTGAGGCAAGCAAGGTTGACAGTGAGGCTTGGTACCTGGTTAAAATCGCAGGGTTTTGTAGATTTGCGACGTCCGGTCGGTAGAGAGCGCGCTTAGGTGATCCTCCGAAACGCATGCAAATCTTAGCACGAACCAATGCGTGATCAGAGTCTAGACCAGTACGATCGGCTATCCGTTACGCTTCCTCGTCATCTGTAGCTGATTGCTAGGTGGTCAAGCTGGGAGCACTCTTGCGTATGTGAGGGCGGGCGCCAGGTAGCAGTGTCTCCTCGAGTGCCGAAAACTAGTGCTCGAAAGATACAAGCGATGATCAGAGCAAAGAGCAAGCAGTCTGTCTCCATTGTCTGATCGATTGCCCCCGATACCAAAACTACCCCCAAGGTGGTGTTTGCTTGGTGGAAGGCGGCCAACCCGTGCGTTAAAGTCCCCGGCAAGAATGACTATATCAGTCCTTTTGGAGGAACGCAGAAGTTCATGTAGTTGTTGGTAAAAGCTATCTTTAACTGCATCCGGGCTGCAGTCTGTAGGGGTGTAGGCGGAGACGACAAATAAGGCACGCTTAACATCTCGACGCCTGCTTACGTCACATGAACCTCGTAGTCTGACTACACATAGCTGACTGTTGACTGGGATCCAGTCAAGCAGAGCTGATTCAGCCCTGGCACTCAGTGCAACCCCAACACCAGTTTGGCCAGTGGCGGCAGCTTCTGGGTCTCCGGAAAGCCGCAAGTGGTATTTGGCGTCAGGGTTTACCGGTGAAGCCATTCTGATGACGGTGCTAGTCTTGTAATCTGGTCTCTGAAAGGCAACAGATGTCTACCGAAAGCGTTTCAAGAGTACGGACCAGACATGCATGTCGTCCGATCTGCATTAAAGTTCAAACATTAAACGCTGCGAGGATGAATGGGGAACCAGGTTGAAGAAGAGCTGGAGTTCCGGTTGGTGAGAGGCGGTTGCGAGCGCAGCAGATTGAAAACCGGGAGTTTGGCTGTTGCTTCCATCATTTGCGAGACGCGGGTCGTTTGTGGCGGTGACCGAAGAAGACATAAGAGAACACATATGTGAAGGAGGGGAGGTGGGGTGATCTATGAGTGGAGGTCGAGCGGTTGAGTTAGCATAGAAGTTAGGCATAGCAGAAGCAGTAATAAGCAGTGTTGTCCATGATTCGTAGTGGACTCACCCAACAATGGTGACCCGTTGATCCTGAGCAGCGATGTTAAGCCAAGTGACAAGTAATTACGTATGCAATGAGTAAAAGCACTCCACAGTAAACTTTTCCCAAAGACACATCTTTGTTCATCAACGTTACTCTAATCTGGTCCACCACAGTTCGAATAGCCAACATCACAAATAAAATATTACTGTTTACCGGTAATAAAACATTGTCCCACTGTTTCATTCCAGTCAATGGAAGAACAAACCCTAATTCTATCCCACGCATCAACCTACGCGCTCTGGCTTCGAAAGGTTCACATCAAACGCGCGCGGGTGTTAGTACCACCAGGTTTGAATTTACTAACACCCGCCCACAGCAGCCTCCTCAAATGTCATCTCTCACTCGTTAGGTAATCACTCAGCCTACACAGCGCATTTGTTGTAGCATCAGCGGTGGACGCTGAAGAAGTGGACAGATGCGTTGGTGGCTACGACGACGTGCGTAGGCACCTTCACTGTGCGAATCAGTTAATGCGGTGGCAACTAACTGTTACGCGAACCGGCTGCGCTGCTTGGGTCCCACGCAGACGAGGGGGATAGGTGCACACTGCGAGGCGTGAGAGTGTGACTCGACAGTTGTGTGCACCTCCTGGCCGGCTAACTGACTGTATCCACACTTGGTGAATAGGTAAAGACTGAAATTCATACATGTAACGGTTAAAACTCCCCACTCTACAAAAATCTGGGCGGGTTCATTCGCATCGATCTTCGCGCAAAAATAATGGTGAGATCAAGATGACTCGTCGCTTCAGTTGAGTAATAAGTGTGCTTTCGCCTTCGAAGTTCTCGGCCTGAGTGGCCCTCGGTGTTTGTTAAGCGTCCACTAAAATGTCAATAACAAACACTTGTTTCGCTAGTCACAGTGGTTTACTCCCGTCACCCTTGGCCCAATGGTTTAAGTCGCCTCATTGTGAGCAGACAGTCGTGGGATCGAGGCCAGCGAGATCCGAGTAAGATACCCGTCGCCCAAGGGTAGCGGTAGGATGAACCCGCTGTCTAGCGTCTTCCCCCCGGAAGTGTGATGGCCACCTGATTCCACACAATGCTCCCACATTATCTTGGCAACAAAGGTGTTGCCCCGTGGCTGAAAGGACAAGGTATCGGCAATGCAACCCTGACGTCAGCGGTTCGAACCTGCATAGGGGACCGGGCGACCCTCGCAGTACCCTTAGCCGACGCGCGAATGGTAATGGTTGAGTGGCAACGAGGCGTCGGTATGGTGTGCTGCTGATGCCTTACCACGGCAACAAAGTAGATCAAGAAGCAGAGGGGTGGGTGACCGCTTCAGGAAATACTTGACTAATAAACAAAGGGCCAAGTGGGTAGATCGGGTAGTCATCAGGTAAGCGGGTAGTGAAGCTGACCATTGCTAGCTTTCGTCCAAGGAAGTGGACCAGACTTGAAATGGACACGCTACCCAACAGTGTGTGCACCAGCACCGTGACTGGTGAACCACAATTTCCAGCCAAGCACAATTTCAGTTCGCCAGTCGGGAGTTGGAGTGGTATCACTCCTCGGTGGAGTACCATGAAATCTATACGCGTGACCATGAAAGCTGAGGAATTCAGACAGTTTGTTTGATACTTATCAATATGCGTGCTCTGCGAATGGTGTCAAAAGTCTGGACCGCGCTGGTAGCGATGGCGACCAGTTCACTCGGTCAAGTAAATTAATCTGCCCGCGTTGGCGCAGATGGATGCTTGATGCCACGAGAATGGAACATGATTTGACTTTGAAGGACTGTGCGCTTCCCGATTCACTAAGTGGACGGTGTTTTTGTTGCCACCAGACTAACTGTCGGAAAGAAATGATGTCATTCAGGTGCGTTGGTCTTTTAGATGGGGATTTAAATTGATGATGTCTTTGAGTCCGTGACTGGCTCAGAGACGGAATTGTAGCGCTCCATCATAAATTTTGATGCAAGTACATTCTTCTCACTTTTCCTCCAATGATCCCACGCTTCTAGTGGCAAACGCCATTAGGTGGCACGCCGGTGTATACGGTTCTCGGTGTTCGTGAATCGCAGTCACGGTGCGACGGATACGTTGTCGCTTATGCCCATGTACGAACGCGATAGGCAAGAAAGAGTTCGAACCAGATTAGCGCTACCTCTAAGCAGCCGCCTGGGCAGCTCGCCTACTAGATTGTAAGTAGACTCAGATATGCGACCGCAGGCACTACAGAAGAAAGGAGCTACTCATTTGTAGAACGTAGGGTGGGACGCGGGGGCATCAAACTAATAACCAACTGATGATTGAAATCGAAGACTGATATGGATGGGATTTTTTCTCGTGGCAGAGCTGCACGCTATCGGGCGTCTTTCCAGGTTGCGGGTCGGGGAATGACTTCCTTGTGGAGGTAACTGCGAATAAGTCTCGTTTGCTTTGCAGGTGAGATGAATAAGCAGTCGCGGAAAATCAGCGGCAGTGTCTCAGAGCATGGGGAGTTCTGGGCTGGTTATCTGGTTCTCCATTAAATACTACAAGTGCTCGTACGGCGCTGTGTCAAAGACAATGTGACCGGCTACGGGGTCACTGACCACTCACTCCTGTAACTGGGGGTGAGTATCTAACGCAGGGCGGATGAACAACCTCGCTGGCCACCGGCTTCTCTGTGGACTGCTTCCGAACACAAAGAACGCGAATGAGCCATTTGGCTGTCAACGGTCTTCGTGAATCATCCGTTGCCTTTCGGATCAGGTCTTTAGACCAAAGGCTCGGCGTGGAGTCCCTTAAGTCAACCCTCTTCCACGGCCTGGGCAACCGGGAAGCTCAATGCCTACACAACACATGGAACTTTGCTTCCATTTCTCTAAAGCACTCTTTCGTTTTTGTTATTATTACTCATGTGTTGTGGCACTCAGTCAAATGTTTATTGGGTAAGTGTTATATATATATATATATATATATATATATATATATATATATATATAGGATTTACTATGAGGTGAATACTCGGTACAGTCGTTTGCGAATTCTACTCGGCTCAGGCTGCCCAACTACTCACCCATCATGCACCTTCATTACAAAGGCAAGCTAAATCCAGGTAGAAGTGAATAGTGAATGCCAGCCGGACCAGGAAAACCCGGAACCAATACCCAATAAAGGGCATCAGGTACATCTGTCCTGAAACAGTTAGTAGCAGGGATCTCAACCGTTTCGAATTGAACAATCATGAACCGCAGAAATGAAATCAATAATAAGCCACGTCCGGTGTCTGGGACAAACCAGTCACTCTTGGCGTAACTAAGGAGCCCCGGCAGTGGGTGTACTAAGACGGCTGTCAGGCCGTATTATCGCACTCATATCAAGTGGAGGAGCGCGGAGACTCTCGATCAAGGAATGGAAGCCCATCATTAGTGCACATTGTTTAAAAGTGTTGAAACAGCAGCATATCCGATAGCAACGGGGAACTAGGCTAGACCTTTCCAAACATGCAACCGGGATATTATGCGTGGTTCGGTGAACATAGTTTAACATGGGATGCGACAAACAGATTACTAACCGCTCTGTATGCTGCTGGAACTTTATCCCATTTCCCTTACCGTTGTCAAGTATAACTTTCAGTAGAGCCCATTTGGATTTTAAAAATCTCAATCATCCACGAATACGAGTGGATAGCAATCATTCAGTTAGTGGTGTAGTAAACAAGACTATAATAAGTTTGGTGTCACCGTAAAGATTCGAAACGTAGCCACTTCGCAAATAAGATATTAGAGGGCTACTGGTCTGCTTCGACGACGGCCCCTGTGTAGTATTACCTGCACGTAGTGGGAACACCAGGTGGGTACCGCTGAAGTCCGTCAAGTGGTGCACAGAAGCAGGCCACCTGATGAATCACTACCTGTTGGATTTGAAGTGTTTACGATAGCTGATTCTTGTCCCCCGTGTACGCAGTGGCCACCTTTCTCGGTGTGCAGCATCCACTGTCATTTCATTTAGTTGGGCGAAATCGCGGTAACGTGATAGAAAAGTACAAAAAGGTTGTCTGAGGAACTTGGTCAGGCTTATTCGTTCAGTCCTATTGAGCGGAGACCTCGGGATAGCCCACATAAGTGTTCTGAGAGCACGACACGGGTGTGCAGCCAAATGCACTCTTGCATTCTGTCTCTTGAAACTAATTTCTAACATTCCAATCCGCGTAATTTGAAGCAGGTTTCCCCTCCATTCAATTTCAGTTATCGTTCGCACTGAGTTTTCGATCATTTCTCTCACCACCGTTAATAACTCTCATTATGATGATGCTAGTAATGACAGTTGGATCCATTGCATTTCGGTGCACGATTTACATTTGTTGAACTGAGTTGAATGAAATCTCTCAGTGAGCGTCATCCGTCGAGGATTCCGCTGCTTCAGTCGTTTCCAGCCCAAATCACTGTGAATAATATTGCGAGCCGCGGAAGCAGACATTTCCATATTTATGCTGTAAATGTGTATGATAACGAAGTTAACTGACATACAGCACTCTCATTTCCTTTCCGTCGCTCAGTCAACCATGAAAAGGATCTTTGTCGAGCTGTGCGACGTGATACCAGTCGATGGCAAAGGACGTAAAGTCAAGCAAAGGCCAGTTACAATTTTTTCAATGGGTCAAATAAATTCTAAATTTACTAAAACTGACATAACCACAGCAGTCTTCGCAGCTTGCAAATCGTTTAACCAGTCCACTGTTCTGACTTTCCAACATGTCCCTTCCTCCGAGACCGGTCCAAGTACTGCGGAGAAATGTTCCCACAAGCCTAGCTGCTTAGGGTATCGATTGCGTTCTGCTGCATGACGAAACAAGCAAGCTCAAACCGCTCCCGACTACAGTGCTATGATAGCCTACACCGCGTGCCAAGCATATTCAGGCATTTGAGTAACAAAAAACGTTAGATTGCAAAATCTTCGCAAACTACCAATGAACATGTGAGTGACACTATTTTCTAAAGTATTTGACAAACCGTTTTTTCCATTTATCTGTATCATCAACAAAGTTGCAAGACAGTTGTACAATTCGATCGGCCCAATATACTGGACTGTGTCTAACACAGTTGATAACCAGTTATTTATTTATACATGACGATGATTGCGTGGGCTGGTTGAGCAGGCCCAAACAGATTCGGCCTAAAATGAACGAGATGCGAAGTTGTAACAAACAAAAGATCGGAACGGTCCGAGTAAGAATGACCAGAAAGCAGGAGTGGGTCAAGAAACTTGAACCGAAGGCATAAGGAAAAAGCGAAAAACGCGCAGGCGAAAGAGATCCGAAACAGGTCGATAATCCATGACTAGACTTTGTTTCAACTTTAAGAAGGCTACATGGTATGTATTCTTTATACGAGACTTCTTAAATTGATAAATTTTCTCAGCGAACCCAATACTTGGAAGAGCAACTGCATCGAAAGCAGTGAAAGTGCAAAGGATGGAAACAGTGCACTTGATATTCTTGTATGCCTGTACAGAGTGCAAATGTCTCCTAGCCTTTGATTAGTAACATAAGCTTGAGCATATGTTCGACAGAGATAAATTAGGCGGACTGAAACAACACATCACATGAAAGCACTGAAGAGCATGGGTGGGACAAGCACCTAGTAGGCTGGAGCAACTGCTTTCGAAGATGAGATCGATCTCGACTGTTAGGGCAGCTAGATGGTAGTATCAGATCAGAGAGTGCATACAGAGAGCCAAAAAGCCAATGGGAGGCGGACGTGACGGATTCGATTACTGAACTCGGATTGGACAATATTCATGTGCATGAGTCATCGTTTGTTTACTGAAGCGAAGGAGGAACCTCATCGACTCACAAGGGTCGTTAGTTATGGAAGTGTGTCTGGGAGAAAGTAAGAATTGCCTTGGAAATTCCCTATTTTAGCGATTAATCGATTATTAATGATTATCGCATCGATTTCGAACGTTCCGGAATGTTCTTCTTCTGCACGTGATTAAAAGCCACCTGACACCTCGGCAAAAGATATGGGGAACCCCTAACCTTGGCAGCTGACCTTCCGATTCCAGAAAACGAAGGTCAGTAGAGACCTATAAATACAACCAAGGTCCGCAGTCATTGTACAGTGTTTGTTGACAGCGATTAATACGTTATTTTGGAAAGGTCATTGGCGTTCTGTTTTTTCCTTCGGTTGGACTAGAAGTTTTGTGGAGCAGTGAATTGTTATTTTTGGAGTTGCGTCTAGTGAGAAGATTATAACAAATGACGGCGGAGAAAGTTGGAAATGTGATGAATTTTTCTGCTGAACAATTTCAAAAGCTGCTTTTTCAACAGCAAGCTCAAATGGGGGCACAAATGAAAATGATTGAAAATCTGACACAATGTTTGAGTTTGCAGACAACAGGAGCAGCTACGCGGGACATGCGGGCGAGTTCTGTTGATCTTCTCACGAACGCCATCACTGAATTCCATTATGATGCGGATTCTGGATGCACTTTCGAAGCGTGGTTCAAACGCTGGGAAGACATGTTCTAGACGGACTTCATTCGTCAGGACGACTCCTGGAAGGTGCGATTGCTACTCCGCAAGCTCGGAATAAGTGAACATTCAAGGTTCATTGACCACATTTTGCCCAAACAGCCGAAGCATCTGACGTTTGATGAACTAGTGTCGCAGCTGAAGGAAATTGTTGGTGAGTCGGTATCTTTGTTTAGTGTTCGCTATCAATGTCTGAAAATTGTCAAACAGGAATATGACGATTTTGGGGCCTTAGAAGACATGATTAACCGTGACTGTGAGCGTTTCAAACTATGCTCTTTAACGGACGATCAGTTTAAGTGTCTCATTTTCGTCAGTGCTCTACAATCGCCCAGTGATGCTGCGATCCGCACGCGGCTTTTAGCTAAGCTGGAGCAGGATCCTGATCTGACACTGACGGCCCTCGTATGCGAATGCAAACGGCTTCTCACTCTAAAACACGACACTGACATGGTCGAACGAAATGGTCTTGCACCAGCAGATACCGTGCAACTCGTGAAAAAGACCAGGACCGCCAACGCAAGCAAACCCTTCAAGAGGTTTACGAAGAAACCGCCCACAGCATGCTGGTCATGCGGCGAATGGCATTTCGCTCGCTTTTGTCCCTTCAATCATCATATTTGTCAAACGTGTCATAACCGTGGGCATAAAGAGGAATGCTACAGTCAAGTCCGGTCGAAGAAAGTGCAGAAGTCTTATCGAAAGGGTAATTCTAGAAGGGACAGCGCTGAGTCTCTGTCCATAGTTGCCGCATTCCAAAGCGAATGTAAACCGAGACGACGATTCATCATTGTGTTAATCAATGGGATCCCAACGAAACTGCAATTTGACACGGCCTCAGACATCACAATTATTTCCACGAGCACATGGAATCACATAAAGAGGCCGAAGATGGTCGAGTCTCAGAAAGTTGCACATACTGCATCCGGCGGTGTGTTACACTTAGTGACGAACTCAATTGCAAGATTGCTTTCCAAGGTGTGGAAAAGTCGGGAACATGCTACATTTCAGACCGGCCGAATTTGAATCTTCTTGGCTTCGACTGGATTGAAAAGTTGAACCTCCTCGATGTTCCCTTGAATCAGATCTGCAATCGAGTTCGAGCAAGTCCAGACCCATCTGCAAAGTCCGTCGAAGACATGACACGTACCCTGAAGCGAAAATTTGCTTCTCTCTTTCAGGATGACTTGGGCCACTGTACGAAATTCAAGGCAACACTGAACTTGCGACCAGGTGCCAAACCAGTGTTCAAGGCTAAAAGACCGGTACCATATGCAGCCATGTCAACCGTTGAGCAAGAGCTCGACCGACTGGAACGTGCCGGAGTCATCACAGCCGTCAACTACTCATCATGGGCCGCACCTATTGTCGCAGTGAAGAAAGCAAATGGCAAGGTACGCGTCTGCGCTGACTTCTGAACTGGCCTTAACGCCGCGCTGGACGACCACCAGTACCCCTTACCTGTACCGGAGGATATCTTTGAAAAGTTGAATGGTGGTAAGTACTTTGCTAAGCTTGATTTATCCGATGCTTATCTGCAAGTGGATTTTGACGAAGTCTCGAGGGAGTTGTTGACGATCAACACTCATCGTGGGCTATTCCAATATAACCGCTTGCCATTTGGTGTGAAAACGGCGCCAGCCATCATCCAAAAGTTAATGGACACCATGCTAGCGGGTGTTTCTGGAACCGCTGCATATCTGGACGATATCATAGTGATGGGTCGAACACCGGAAGAACTGTTTAACCGCTTGGATGAAGTGCTTTGTTGCATACAGTCGTACGGTTTCCGGATCCGTGAGGATAAATGCACATTTTTCACGCCGATTAGCAAATACCTCGGTTTTATCCTTGAGATGGATGGACGTCGACCAGACCCGGAAAATATAGAAGCCATTAGAAAAATGCCTCCGCCAACAGATCTACAGTCCTTGCGTTCCTTTTGTGGGCTCATCAGCCACTACAGCGCATTCTTGCCTGAGATGCACCGCCTGCGTGCCCCGTTAAACAAGCTATTAGTCAAAGGCCAAACATGGAACTGGACATCCGAATGCCAGAATGCCTTCGAACGCGTCAAGTCACTGCTGTCCTCAAAGTTGCTTTTGACTCATTTCGATCCCTCCAAAGAGATTGTCCTAACAACAAATGCATCAAGCCATGGGATTGGTGCGGTAATATCACACACCTACGCCGATGGATCTCAGAAGGCAATCGCCCATGCCGCCAGAACCCTTACGAAGGCCGAGAAGAATTACAGCCAGATTGAGTAAGAAGCGTTGGCCATAGTGTATGCAGTCAAGAAATTCCATAAAATGCTATACGGCCGCCGTTTTAATCTTCTGACAGATCACAAGCCCTTGCTGGCTATCTTTGGTTCGAAAAAGCGTATCCCAGCCTACACCGCCAACCGGCTACAACGTTGGGCTCTTACCTTAATGGGGTATGATTTCGAGATCCAATACCAGTCGACTGTTTCCATTGGCCAAGCGGATGCACCGTCACGCCTAATTGATGCCCGTCAGCAAGAACATGAGGACACAATCATTGCCTCGGTCGAGGTTGGACCTGACGTCAACTTTCTGGTAACTGATGCATTGCACGGTCTACCAGTTACCGCAGAAGCTGTACGAACCGAAACACTTCGGGACCCAATCCTCAAGAAAGTTACAGTTTCACAAAACAAGTTGGCCACATTCATGTCTTTCTGCTGAACTGCAACAGTACTTTCAGAGGAGACACTCACACTCTATTGTAAACGACTGCATACTGTTTTCGGAGTGGTCATCCCCAAGGCACTTCAGGAGCGCCTTATTCGGCAGTTCCACGCAGGGCATCCTGGAATCAACCGGATGAAGGCGCTTGCCCGCAGTTATGTATATTGGCTTTTCATGGACAAACAGTTAGAAGAAATAGCTAAACGCTGTCAAAGGTGTGCCAATGTCTTGAAAGCGCCACAAAAAGCAGAACTCTGTTCATGGCCAATAGTTACTAAGCAATGGTGCCGCATCCAAGTCGACTTTGCGGGACCGATCAACGACAGAAGCTTTCTCATTATCGTCGATGCATACAGCAAGTGTCCTGAAGTATTTCTTATGGAGAACACCACCACCAATGCTACCATATCAAAACTGCGCCAAACCATTAGCAGATTCGGCTGTCCTGAGACATTTGTCACCGACAATGGCTCACAATTTACTTCAGCAACGTTTACGGAGTTTTGCAAGCAATGCGCCGTACAGCACGTTCGCTCGCCGCCGTTTCACCCACAGTCGAATGGCCAAGCAGAAAGGTTTGTCGATACATTCAAGCGAGCTCTCCACAAATCAAAAGGGGAGGGACGTATAGAGGAGGTGGTTGACCGGTTCCTTTTCCTCTACCGATCAACACCGAATCCACAAGCGCCAGACGGAGTCTCTCCAGCACAGGCCATGATGAACCGGAAGCTCCGCATGCCTTTCGACGCCATCCGACCGGGCTCGGAGTCCTCTGTTTGTGAAAGAAACCGCAGAATAGAACAGGAGTTGAACCGGCGGCATGGAGCAAAGAAGCGATCTTTCACGCTTGGACAGAAGGTGCTAGTACGTGACTACCGGGAAGGCCATGCGAAATGGACGCCAGGGACGGTCAAAAGCAAGCGCGGAAACGTCATGTATGACGTGATGGTGGGCGCACAGCTTTGGCCACGGCATGCAAACCAGTTACGGCCCACATTGTGCCAGTCAGAACAAGAAGGGCTACTGATCCCGTTCGATTTACTGGTGGAAACTTTCAACCTGCCGAAGGTAGCAGTGAACGACTGCACAAAGTCGAGCAACGAATCCATAACAAGAACATAGGAACAACGTTCTCGGGCGCTTCTGCCAAGGAGGTGGACCGACAGGCAGAGAACACCGTCCCGAAGACTGCAAGTTAATCCCAGGCTTTCGTCTTATACCTCGGACCATATCTCAGGAGGGGAGGTGTCCGGGTGAAAGTAAGAATTGCCTTGGAAATTCCCTATTTTAGCGATTAATCGATTATTAACGATTATCGCATCGATTTCGAATGTTCCGGAATGTTCTTCTTCTGCACGTGATTAAAAGCCACCTGACACCTCGGCAAAAGATATGGGGAACCCCTAACCTTGGCAGCTGACCTTCCGATTCCAGAAAACGAAGGTCAGTAGAGACCTATAAATACAACCAAGGTCCGCAGTCATTGTACAGTGTTTGTTGACAGCGATTAATACGTTATTTTGGTAAGGTCATTGGCGTTCTGTTTTTTCCTTCGGTTGGACTAGAAGTTTTGTGGAGCAGTGAATTGTTATTTTTGGAGTTGCGTCTAGTGAGAAGATTATAACAAATGACGGCGGAGAAAGTTGGAAATGTGATGAATTTTTCTGCTGAACAATTTCAAAAGCTGCTTTTTCAACAGCAAGCTCAAATGGGGGCACAAATGAAAATGATTGAAAATCTGACACAATGTTTGAGTTTGCAGACAACAGGAGCAGCTACGCGGGACATGCGGGCGAGTTCTGTTGATCTTCTCACGAACGCCATCACTGAATTCCATTATGATGCGGATTCTGGATGCACTTTCGAAGCGTGGTTCAAACGCTGGGAAGACATGTTCTAGACGGACTTCATTCGTCAGGACGACTCCTGGAAGGTGCGATTGCTACTCCGCAAGCTCGGAATAAGTGAACATTCAAGGTTCATTGACCACATTTTGCCCAAACAGCCGAAGCATCTGACGTTTGATGAACTAGTGTCGCAGCTGAAGGAAATTGTTGGTGAGTCGGTATCTTTGTTTAGTGTTCGCTATCAATGTCTGAAAATTGTCAAACAGGAATATGACGATTTTGGGGCCTTAGAAGACATGATTAACCGTGACTGTGAGCGTTTCAAACTATGCTCTTTAACGGACGATCAGTTTAAGTGTCTCATTTTCGTCAGTGCTCTACAATCGCCCAGTGATGCTGAGATGCGCACGCGGCTTTTAGCTAAGCTGGAGCAGGATCCTGATCTGACACTGACGGCCCTCGTATGCGAATGCAAACGGCTTCTCACTCTAAAACACGACACTGACATGGTCGAACGAAATGGTCTTGCACCAGCAGATACCGTGCAACTCGTGAAAAAGACCAGGACCGCCAACGCAAGCAAACCACTAACCTTGGCAGTTGACCTTCCGATTCTAGAAGTCGAAGGTCAGTAGAGACCTATAAATACATCCAAAGTCCGCAGTCGTTGTACAGTGTTCGTTGACAGCGATTAATACGTTATTTTGGAAAGGTCATTGGCGTTCTGTTTTTCCTTTCGTTGGACTAGAAGTTTTGTGGAGCAGTGAATTGTTATTTTTGGAGTTGAGTCTAGTGAGAAGATTATAACAACTTGAACCTTTAATTTATATCGAGGAGTATGGCTTGCTGAATATGTTGTAATTTTTGCTCAGCTGTCTTTGCCTAGTAAACATTTGTCCCTGAAGGACTGAGTTCAGCAACATGGTGTTAGAGAAGACAAAGATGAAGAACCCCACCGGTGGCGCGCGGATGTTGTTTGGATCAGCACCGTCTATTCAGATGTCTGCCCTACTGAACATGGATGAAAGTTGACGAGTAATTGGCGTCTAGGTAAGAGCAAGTGGAAGGATTTCTGCACCATAGTACGTTTGAACGAACAACCGATGGCGTATCGCTTGGTCATGTTTCGACATACAGCCGGGGATGACGTGCCGTCTTCTATGGACATTGCACTACGACAAAGGCGAAGATCCCAATAATTTGGAGACGGTCATTGGAAAGTTCAGTGAATTTTGTGAAGGTCAGACCAAGGAGACCTACCAGCGCTGTTTTCTTTTCAGGAAACAGAGGCCCAAACGAATCAGTCGACGCGTACATCACTGAATGGAAGATTTTGACCCAATCATATAATTTCTGTAAATGCTTGGGCGAAAGTCTCATACGCGATCGGATCGCTCTAGAATTCAATGATGAAAGTACGACAAAGGGACTTATGCGACAAGGCAACTTATCGCTCCAGCAGTGCATTGATATCTGCAACATTGAGTCATCAACCACCCATCAATATCAACAAATGAAGCTCGCGACAGTTGCAGAATTGTGTGCCGTTTCCGGAGGCGAAGCAGCGAAGACTAATACCGTGAGACAAATCTGCAAATTCTATGCCACACGACATCCGAGCACCCGCGAAGTGTCCGGCGTGGGGGCGAAAATGCGTCAGATGTGGGAGAATGGACCACTTTGCTCGTTGCCGCCAATCAACCAATGTGAGTGCGGTCGTTTGTGACGAGTCCCCTGCAGATACAGAACATCCAATTGTCAACGTGTCTCGGAGGGTACCGCAAAAATGTACCTACGCAAGTCTGTTGATCTAAGACAAAGCCGTACGATTCCAGTTAGACACAGGTGCTACTGTCAACATTCTACCAAGGAAGCACTGTCCCGCAGTGTGCGTTCAATGCGATCGAGATTGCCTGCGTATGTGGAACGGTTCCAAAGTTCATCCGTAGGGCTCAGCTACAATCTAAGTGCTTAACTTAAGAGATGGAGCCTCATATCGACTTGAGTTTGCGATCATCGCGGAGGAGCTCACGCCGATTCCCGGCATTGATTCGATCCAGTCTCTCGGTTTTGTTGTTTTTAATCATGATCGTTTTGTGCTTGCTTGCCAAGGAGAAACCGATATTAGTGACCGTCTGTGTTCAGCCCAGGTTTGGGAAAGTTTGAGCGAACGCTCACTTGTCCTTACATCATTTGATACGACCGACAGCGCTACCAGCTAGGAGAGTTCCACTTGCACCGCGTGACAGGTTCTCCGCTGAGTTGAACAGATTAGTGAGAGGGTGTGATTGCCAAAGTCGACGAGCCAACCGACTGGGTTAGTCAGGTCGCAATCATTACGAAGAAGATGGGTGAACTGCGTATGTGTATTGACCCAAAACCGTTGAATGAGACCTTGCAGTACGCGCTACCTACCTTAGAAGATACTTTACCGCGTTTGGCCAAACCTAAGTGTTTCATGAAGGTAGACCTCTCTTCGGCATTCTGGCACGCAGTTTTAGATGAATCTAGTTTCCTTACTACCTTTTCAATCCCCTTCGGGCGTTATCGTTGGCTGCGTTTACCGGTTGGCTTGAAGGTGTTGAGTGAAATTATTCAAAAGCGATTGGTGCAAGCAGTAGACGATTTAGACGATGTAACAAGTGTGGCAGACGACGTTCTGATCTCTGGCTCGACAGAAGAAAAGCATGACGCTAATCTCCATCATTTCTTACAGCGTTGTGTGCAAAAGAATATCAAGCTTAAACGTGAAAAATTGAACTTCGGAAAGACAAGGTGATTTTCCATGGGCATTTGCTAACAACACAAGGGGTCAGGGTCGATCCAGAAAAAAATTAAGGCAATTCGAGAGATGCCGCCTCCTAACGACGGGAAGGGAATCCATCGCTTAAACCGTATGGTGAATTACTTGAGCCGTTTTATGCCCAGACTCGCTAATATCATGACGCCGATCAGGAAGTTAACTCACAAAGGAGTAAAATAGAGCTGGGGAAAAGAACAGGAAACCACATTCGAAATTACTAAGTACCTCGTCAGCAATGCGCCTGTACTTGGGTATTACGATCCAGCGCAGCCTTTGGAGGTACAGCGTGACAGTAGCCAAGACGGAATAGGTGCTGTTCTATTACAGAATGAAAAACCTTTGGATTTGCGCAGACGAACACTCATCATGACCGAGCAGCATTATGCGCAGATAGAGGTTATGCTTGTGGTAGTCTATGCCATGGAGCGTTTTAACGATTATACTTTCGGAAGATAGACAACGTTGTATACCGACTACAAGCCGCTTGTGTCAATAGCCAGGAAACCGCTGCACGTGGCTCCTCGTCGCGTTCCGCGTATGCTTATCCGGCTTAAAATGTACAACGTGGATATTGTGTATACGCCTGGTGTACAGAGGTTCATCGCGGATACACTGTCAAGAGTTCATCTGCCGGTAGCCGAGCATAATCCGGAAGAGGTCGAAGCAGCAAAATTAGTACAGCACCTGGCAGTGACAGAAAATCGCCTAAAGGAAAGAAGGCGACACACAGAGGAAGATGCAAATTGGTGCCAAATTGGTGGTGTCAAATTGGTGCCAACTATACCATTAACCGAGCAAGTAATTGATCTTTTGGCCAGGAATGAAAGGTCAAAGAAAAGATCATGTATCGAAATGTGAGGCGTGCCGTTCATACAAAATCCGGCAGAGGAGGGAACCAATGATGCTGCATGATGTCCCTGATCGACCGTGGCAGAAGGTGGTGGTGGATTTATTCAGTGGTAACGGGAAAATTATTTTGATTATTTTGAAATCGATTTACTCACCACCACGACCACAGAAGCGGTAATCAACAAGCTCAGATGTCAGTTTGTGCGACACGGTATACCGGAGGAGCTGGTCTCCGACAATGGGCTCCAGTTTACCAGCGGTGCGTTCTGGGCGTTCGCAACCAAGTGAGAATGCGTGCACCAGCAAACCAGCCCATATCACAGTCAATCGAATGGAAAGGCAGAGTCAGCAGTGAAACAGGCCAAGCGAATGTTATCAAAGGCTATAGCAACTGGCGAGGACCCGTACCTCATGCTACTGGAGAATTGCAACACTCCAACAAATATCGGTTTGAGCTCGGTGCAGCGCCTATACAGCCGAAGGACTAGAACGCTGATGCCGACAGCATCCACACTTTTGCGCCCAGTTTCGCCACAGCACGAGGGATTACAGAACAATCTGAGACAACGAATGAGCACCCAGAAACGGTACTATGACTGCATGAAATAACAGTGGGAGAGGAAGTGTGGGTTCAACGATTACCCGATACTCAAGAGCGGTGGAAGAAAGGTGTAGTGACTGCGAGGGTCGGTGCCAGGTCATACGGAATAAACGTTGGATGGAAAACGTTCAGAAGAAATCGAGTGCATTTGAGATGACACCAAAAACAACAATTTGGATTGGGAATGGAGTGACAGATGCCGAGGGCCAAGGAGACCACTGCCGCAGATACAGCGAAGACGGCGCGGAGTGGCAAAGTGTACGGGGTGGATAGCAATATGGAGGCGCAAGAACATCAAAAAAGGAGGATGTGATGGTAGTATCAGATCAGAGTAAGCAGATGGACAAACCGAGCGAGCCAAACAGCCAATGAGATGCGGACGTGACGAATTCGATTACTGGACTCGGATTGGACGATATTCGTGTGCATGATTCACCGTTTGTTTAACTGAAGCAAAAGAGGAATCTCATCGACTCGGAAGGGTCGTTAGTTATGGAGTTGAACCTTTAATTTATATCGAGGAGTTTGGCTTGCTAAATGTGCTGTAATTTTCGCTTAGCTGTCTTTGCCGAGTAAACAGTTGTCCCTGAAGGACTGAGCTCAGCAACATATGGAACGACAGAAACTGCCAGCAGACAACCGGCCTACAGATACTGATACCGAAGTCACAGATTCTTAATGGGACCAATTGGATGGATTTATAAGGAGTTGAAGATGCCAGGAAAACTCATTGGAGTCAATGGTGCTTACTGGCTTGAGTTTCAAGATGGGTGGTCGAGGTTGGATGACGGCCGCAGAGTATGTGTGGGTCTATTGCGCTAACGGTATACTAATGTAGTCTGTCTCGCCATCGTCAAGGCAGCAGGACTCCCAGCGTACTGAAATTGCTTCCGATTGCATCTTACTCATATTTGTATTATCGACTCCAAGGGATCTCTACAAGTTCAGTTTGAACACACGACAATAGGTGTGCTGCCATAAAGGGGATGATAGTAACGGTAGCTAGGAGGTCCGAAACCTTCATGGTCCAAATAGTGTGAAGCTTCGTCACAGTTAGACTCAGGCAGCCACCACAGATCCAGGAAAGCGCTTTCCTGGATGTGAGACTAACTATCTGCCTGAGACTAACTGGGACGAATCTTCACAAAAAAACAAATAAAGCCCTCTACTACATAAAAATAGTTTGAAACTGTTAGTGGAATGCAGAACAAGGAACCAAAGTTGCATGAAGCAGGAAGCAGCTCTTGGATGAAGTGAACACGTGCTATTTCACTAGCTGTGAAGAAGACCAATCAAGTGGATACGGAGCGTCTGTGTGTTGGAAAAGAAGACATATTTTAACCCAACATCAGAAGCATACGTTCATCGGGATAGCACCGTATGCCGTGAGTGTGTGACGCTCCAATGACCGTAAGGGTGGAGTCGAACTGGACAGAGTGCAGAGGCATACCTGAGAACTAAGTGAAAATATGTGTAGATGAAGTAGTTAGAGCTCGGAGAGGAAAAACCGTGAGTCACTTTAGACAGGAACGACTGGAGGTGTGAGATTCGAAATGAGGTGCGTGGGGGACAAGAGTGATCGTTAATTTTTGCCTGCGGGAATAACGAACTTAGCAAAAGCTTCAGCATAGTGCCTCAGGGAGGGGCACCATCGAGGAGACTGGCGAAGAGCGCAGTGCGCGTGTGAACAGTGGTGCTGATCAACACTTAAGCTGAGGGGGACCAAAGCTACAGAGCATGAAACTGAAACAAAAGGCCACAGCCAGAGTCCGCACAAAATTGATGGCTTTCTTCCCACATCAAACAATCGGCCGCATTCACAGAGAAACCCCGCTGTTCGTCATTGGCTCAAGCTATCACCGGGTTCCCATCCTGTCCGTTTTCCATCGGGTGTTGTGGTAACTAGACTGCAGCCATCAGCAGGGATCCCTCTCGGCTTGCACACCGACTAATCTTGTCTGCCAATTGACATTTACTTTGAACGGTGGTAAACATTCAGACAGCTAATGTAATGCCTTGTTTAAGGTTGATAGTGCCGTGAACACCTAAGGTTCTCAGGTGGACAGGAGAAATCCAGAGGAAGCGACTATCAAAGAGATGCCACCGCACGTTTAAAAAGTGGTAGGTGCATGTCAGAAATGTCGTTTTGAGATCATGATGCAGCTACGTAACCTTATCACAGTCGAAACAGCATGAATAGATTGTTTGGAACCAAATGTGGAGGCACGAGAGTGTGACTGCGTTTCCAAATGAGCGTCCACACTGGGAAGATGCAACAGGTAGACAGATGAGCGAGGATTTGCCAAGTGCCTCACTCTATTTGGAAGGTGTGAGAAGTAAAGAACGTCAAACCTTTCTACGTAGCAAACTAGATCAGGTAGTATGGAGTGCAGGTGGGCGTTCAAGATGGATAAAAATCATCAACAGTACCGCTGAACTGGTTACGATCCCTGGAGTGCGGACGGGAGAGGACGATGGAGCAATAACCGAAATCAGAGGCTATATTTGTTTAGTGGTAAACAGTAACAACCGAGTTGCCGCAATGATCTTTGCGCTGAGGCATTAGATTGTGGAGTAACGTTTCACTTGATGCAAAAGCCTCTTCGGGTGGAATGAACGGCTTAAATGGATAGTGATTACTGCGCGAAATGAGGACGATTGCTTAGTCGATTAGGACTCATAGGGGCTCCACTAGTCGTGTACAGAAACGCAGATGTAAGAGTATTAGACCCGATGAGGTTTCAAAGATGACTAATTAAATTTTTATTTCAATTATGTCTGACGACAACGAGTGTCCGGGTTGGTTCGATATCTCACAATTCGAGCGGTTACACGGTGTGGGACGAACGAAACTTCGTGGACCAACCTAGTGTAGCATCAGTGGGTAAAGATTAGATAGACGAAGCAAGCTATAGTCATAGTGCTCGCAAACATATCGGCTGTCAGCAAAAGTTGTAGCCCGAAAATAACAGTTTTCACACTGCGGCCGCAAAGTACCCTTTCAGTCAATCAGTCGGTGATGTGCGCTGCTGATAAGTTACGGCGAAGTGAAACAGTAGCGCGTTCTTTTATGGAATTTAACCGTAAGTAGCAATAGCTGACTGCGTTCGTATGCGTAACACCGGGCGCCCTACGGTAGCAAACATCGCACAGAACTTCCTTCACCATGGCCGACATCCTCTACTTTGGAAAAGGATGCAATGATTGTGAGCCCGCGGAGGTTAAGCTGGTGCGTTAAGGACATTCGGTGTGTCGGGGTGAGTGGCGACAATCAAGCACGTAAGGAACTTGCTTGGTCCTTGGTAAAGTGCGACAACAGGCTATAAATGTGGCCCTGTGGAGTCTGATAGCAACGGAAAAGATAGCAGTGAAATACAGTCCCGGTTTGACAACAATGTAGGCGTAGTCAAACTGTTCAAAATTTTACCAACCATCAAAATCGATGGGCATTGTGAAAAATGTTATAGAAACCGAGCCTCATACACAACCGGATGGCTTCCGGGCAGTTTGAATCGTTCATCTTTCCACGAATACTAAGCGCGTACATGAAACCTTGCCTGAAGCGCGCCATCTAGGTCTGGCAGCCCTAGTAGAAGCACCATCTCGGTGCATTTGAGTACAATGGCAAGAATAAAGCAGTTTATGGCTATGTTCAATCTCTCGTGGCAATTTTGAATTTACAGCGGACGGTATCGGCGTCTACTGGTAACCGCATATTAATCCACCGGACCTTGAAGTACCCCATTCACCTTTTCCTCCACCTTAGAGTTGGTCTTGTCACTAACCTGAGGGGCCACTAACCGAAGTCGGTAGCACAATATGGCCGATTGGAACATCGCCGAAATCACACTCCCTATGGCACTGTCACGCTCGACGTACTTGGTTTGCACCTACGTCATCCACACCTAAAACGGTTCGACGATGCATTACACCATTTGCATCACGTGATAAAACCCGTGTTCATCGGGTGACAATAAAACGCAACCACGTGCTGTGATCATTAGCCCACACGAAATCGAAATAGGCGGAGTCACATGCCTTGTGAACATCCTGGTGAGTTCACAGATGCGCGTACTATTTTTGTTGGCTGCGTTTACTGTTTAATATGCGATCCTTATCCAGACCATGTTATGGGACTCGTTGCTGAAATACTGAAAATAGAGAGCTAGTAGATATACGTAAGTGTTGTTGTACCGAAACTAGCTCGGGCACGTGCGCTGGATCACGTCACTGATTCTTGCGTGTTTGCTGCGCATTAAAGCTGCGCCATATGCTATTCGGGCGCGATACGCTATCTGAGTCTGAAATCCGCAAAGTGGGCGTCTAGAAATTTCTTGAATTCCAACATCGATTTCGCCTCGACAATTTTCTTAGGCAAACCGTTCCAATATTTCGCAACTCGACGATCGAAGCATAGAGGGTGAAATATCCGCCTTAAGTCCAGCACCACAAGCATGTACCCGCGCTCGTGAGTGTTGCTCGGTGTGTGCACGTGAAGCAGTGGTCTCAGTATGGGGAAATGATTCAGATGCAGTATCCAGTGCGTCATTATGAGGCCCCTTTGAAACCGATGATAAGACAGGGTGTACACTCCTAGTCGTCTGCACCGGTCTTCGTACGACATACCCCATAAACTGGGGATGAGCTTGGTGGCCACATGCCGAACACGTTCCCGTTTTGCATCTCGCCAAGGGAGATCGGGCAATGGACGGGTGATCTGTACTCGTGCATCGGTCTTATGATGAAAGAAAATGCGGAAGCTAGTTTCGAACGATCAAAGCATTCACAATTCGTTTCCATATAGCTTGTTCGTGTTGTTTACGGACTTCAAATCGCAGCGTGACAGTACACCGAGATTCTTCACGGAAGATGTGGGATGTAGCAATTGGCCGGGCAGCGTACGTACGCCCAACATCATCCTTCCCCAGGCTATATTAGCTTAGGGTTGACCGGTAGATCGACCTCTGCAGACCGCATGAACAGGTGGTCGAGATCATGCTAAAGTAGGTCAAAGTCATCGGGAGAAGCAATTACTCTCCAAATCCTCAGGTCGTTTGTAAACAAGGCACAAGGCGACCGCATAAGCCGAGGTATTCCTTGACGTGGATCAGGAACAAAATGGGTCCTGGGGTACCCCATTGGTGGAGGGATAACAATCTGTTAGCTGGTTATCCACATGTCAACAGGTCGGAAATCACCATTCATCCGCGAAACCCTTTTCATGGATAATGTTATGACACGATCACCAAATTATAGAGGATGCGGCCCGAGAACCCTAAAACTCGTGGTTCAATTCGAGCAAACAGCCATGGATGTGTTACGTAATTGGAGCAAAAATCGAAAAAGCTTTCCATCGGAACTTCCGTTAAGGAATGCAGATGCTTCGCAACTTCCGATTAGGAAACCATCTGAAAAAGCAGACGTACAGGCGATGATTGCTCCTTCACCCGGTACTGAGGTAGACCTAGATGATGGTTGGGACGCGCTTTAGCCAGAGAAAGGTTCAGAATTAGTATCAGTATCTCATCAAAAAAACGAAAAATGACCGACCTCACATCGGTTGGCACTCCCATACATCTGAGTTCCTTGACCCCCTGTGGTCTACTAGGGACCGATAAACTGGCCTGCTTGTACATAAATGCTCAGGGCATTTTCAATAAGCTGGCCCAACTGAAAGAGCACCCAGTTTCCCAGAAATATGATGTCAGCATCAAGGAGACGTGGTTACACAATGAAATGATGAACGCTGCAATTTCCATACCTGGCATGTCACTCATTTGGAACGAAAGACTGACAAAAGGAGGAGGCGTAATTTTGTATTACCGAAACGACTTACAGTGCGAAATCATGGACGATTCAGATTCGCTGATTCGCTTTGGTGCCACCTGCAGTTAGCTTTAGCTTTGGTGTATCGTCCACCTAACTCTACATTTGAAACGGACTACCAAATTGCAACCACCCTACGACGAACTCTAAAAGGAAGATATACTCACATCTTGACCCCGGGTGATTTCAATGGGCATTGTTTAGAAACCCCTGCCACCAGCGGAGAACGATTTAAAGCCGATCTGCAAGAGCTTGTAATCAGTGTTCTGCTTTATAATCATGTCACTTCGCCACAACCTGGTCGCTCCTCGCCGAAGACCCCCCGGATGTCGCCTGGCTCGAGTTCATAAACAAATGCAATCGGCTGGTTACGAATGCTTCGTAGACAACAGTTACTTACTTAAGGAGCAAAACTCGAAAATTGCTGGCAGTACACAACGCGGCATGGCAAGATTACAAAGTACCATCAACACAAGAAACCCGGGCAAACTACGAAACCAAACAAAACCATTGCACTCCACTGCGCAGAGAGGACAAAGTCGCGCAGCAGCAGAACATGGCACAAATCTTCAGTGGCAATCACAGACTGCTTCCGAAGCACGTCAATCGTTTATACAAGGTGAGGCAAGGAGTTCCGCCACTAACGCCGGCTGATGGCCCAACACAAAAGGCTACGGAAGTAGCAAATGCGCCGTGAATGCAATATGCCCCCACCTTCAAGAGGGTATAACCATCAGGCAATGCTCCAGATTTTATCGCCCCGCCGCCGGGACTCACTCACATTTCCTTTACCACCGAAACAGTCTTGCAGAAGCTGACCACCCTACGCATGCACAAAGCATCGGGTCTCGATGCTATTCGCCCAGAGGGACTGGGAGCAGCAGCAAGTCAACTGGCAGAGCCATTAGCTCAGTTTTTCCAGTGCTGCTTAGACCAGAACCAAGTTCTTGCTATGTGGAAGAGTCGAATAATAACACCAATTCACAAAGTTAGAAGCAGAACTGAGGCTTCAAACTACCGCCCAGTTTCCCTTCTTCCTATACTGTCCAAGATGATGGGATCCATCATAACTGATGCGCTGGTGGGCTATTTGGAAAACGGTAATATTATTATTTCTGAGCCGCACCGCTTCCGTCTAAATCGATCGTGCACAACGAATATGCTAATTGCACGGAGTAGCTAGACCCAGTGAGCTGATGCTGGAGAAGGTGTTGATGTGATCTACCTGGATTTCTCGAAAGCATTCGACCGTCCAGACCAGCCATTCTCAACTGGGGCCATTTGGCCTCTCCGGGGGCCACAGAGAATTCCTGGGGGGCTCTGGGGTGAGAAAACATTTTAGGGGGGCCATAGGGGACCATGCTGTGAAAAATGGGCTGTAAGAACAAAAATTAAAAAATTCATTTAAAGGTTTTCTGATATTTTCTCATTGCGCATTAATTTCCACTGGTAACTATTGGACAGTGATATGAATTACGCGCGCACAATTGGCTGTTTACGAAGGTGTGAAATTCAGACCGGGCAGACTTTCTGTTGCAACGCTGGCATAGCTCCGCCAAACTTGCGCAGATTTTGCAGGGCTGAGTTCAAACACACTATCATCCATACGGCGACTTAGACTGCGCAGCTAACAACTGATTCGTCCTCAGGTCTTTGATGCTTAATCACAGTGAATCAACTGATACATCTACTGTGCAAGCTGCAGTGAATCTAGCGAATACTCGTCAGAATACTGCGGCCGTTACTGCACTAAGCCACACTGATACTAACTGAGCTTCCCTGAATCAACAACAGCAGTACATCAGCCATTTGAACTGATGCTTCGCTGCCATACAACCATGATGACCTATGGGATAAAGCGTAATAAGAGGGAGAAAGGGGCTTACCTGAAACCCTTAATGTCCTAAGCAAACATTCAGGGTTAAAGCGCCTACACCTTGTGTAGACAACATACCGTTACAAACAGCTGGCTATCGTGCAAAGATAAGGCGGCATCGGCGAGACAGCTTCCTTGCGGCCTTCACTGCCCCGCGTCATAATCAGCCATTACCTCGCAAATAACAGCACCAAACACATTTTAAACAGGCAATCCAACTAGGAGACGGCAGCAGATGCGTCACTGGTTTCGGTTGCGAATCATGTCCTGTAGAGTCTCGAGCCAAGCACAAGGTGAGTCACCTGGACTCCAGGCTGGAAAGCGAGACGGACCAACGGCACTCTGTTTGGTCGTCAGTGACTTCACTTCCCGCTGCCAAGTCAACTTCTGTCCACCTCGAGCCCTGCGCCAACATACACCTGGCAGACTAAACAAAACCCTCCTTGGTAAGCGGTGACCAGGCATGCGTAGAACGTGCCCGAGCCATCGCAACTTATTCAGTGCTATCTGTTGTACTAGGGAGATAGCATAATTATCACTACCTAGTACTCGCGTACGCACATCATTGTTGCGAACACGCTGGTGCAATGTTTTGCAGACAACGATGATCAAAGACTTGAAGGCGCCTCAGATCTTCAGACCGAAGGGGGCCAAGTTTCACTCCCATAGAGCAGAATGGCCCTCAATGTGGCCTTGTATACACGGCCTTTCAGAGGGAGGGAAATTCCATTCTGTCGCCAAAGATGCAGGTTCAAGAAGGTAGTTCCGGCCTTTGCAATGCATGGGCTGACGTCAGTTTCTATGAGCCCATCATTGCTGATGCAGCTGCCAAGATAAGTGGATCGATCAACTACCTCGAGCTTCTCGTTAGCAAGGGTCAAAGGGTCATCAAGTTGCTGGTGATCTTGCAACAACACTTTGCACTTTGAAGGTGCGAAGTGCATATCAAATAATGAGACCACTCTAGACAGGCTATTCAGAGTTGACTGTGCCACCGCAACATCGTCGAAAAGCAGCACTTCAACGCTTACATCGTGAGATTCCGCAAGGGAACACTCCATGATAGAAAACACGACAAAATTGAACAAGAAGGGGGAAATCGGACAATCGTGACGAAGGTCACTTGTGGTCTGAAAGCTACCCGATGAGCCACTGTAGACCCTGACGCCGCTTGTAGTGTTCGAGTATAGAGCACGTAGGATGTTCACATATTTCGTGGGAGCACCTTTACACGCAATTATTTCGAACAGAATCGATCGACCGACTGAATTGAACGCACTCTCGAGATCAAGGAACACAGCTATCGTCGTCTTTCTGCGTTCGATAACGGTTGCTTAAGGAGGATCGCGCGTGTTTGGTGGCAACATCGAGTTAATAGTAATGACGTTCGACGTCGCATCTTGGGGAATGCGAGTATTCCCTTCAACAAACTGGTTTTGTTGCGCTTGTTGAGATGGCTCGGTCACGTCCTACTCATGGCACCTGAGCGTCTACCGCGTCGCGCTCTATTCGCTCGTCAAGGACCTGGCTCGAGGCGACCGCGTGGTGGTCAGCCTTCCACTTGGCGGCAGCACATGAACTCGCTGACGTCGTGTCTAGCCGCTGTAGGATCCGTACGTCTTCCAGGATGGGGACCCAAAGATGAGGAGTGCCAATGGCTTAGCACTCTTGAAGATATGGCCCGCAACCGAAATCAGTGGAAGGATTGTGTACATTATTGTATTGATTCACATGTTTAATTCTACAAACATTAAAATGACAAAAAAAGAACAAAAGCGGCGTGTGAAAAACAAACTAAAAATGTTTTGTTCTGCTTTTTATCAAAATGTTCCATTCTTCCTGCGGCATATTAGTTGAAGTGTGTTGCTCACCTTCAACTAGCATGCCACGATGATTATGACGCCATAAATCTTGCTTATCTCCTTATCTCCATGGTTTTAAGCTGGCTCTTTGTCTAGCTAATAGACTGTTGAGAATACATACATACATACATATCGTCAGCCTGCGGTATGCGTGACGCTGCCCTAGCACCTGTCGCAGAGTGAATATATGGCCTATGCAGCCACGTCCTGAACGGAAACCTGCCTGCTCTTCCCTAATCAAACATTTCCGTTCCACAGTGAGGCAATGAACGATAATCGAGGCCAATAACTTGGTCACAACTGGCGTTAGACTAATACCCCTGTGGTTAGAACAGTTTGTGCGACTGACCTTCTTGTACATTGCTACTATAATCGAATCGCTCCAGTTAGCCGGGACACTCTTCCTTCCAGATACATTCGAATAGGGAGGTCAGTGGTTTGCAGAGGACCTCACCTCCATCATTAAATAGCTCAGGTGGGAGGGAATCTGGGCCAAAGGCATGAAAACGATTGAGAGCTGTGACCACGTTTTTTGACTTGGGCATCCGACGGAGGCTCTAAACTAACCGGCGATGCCACGTTCTGCATCATCTGAGTAGGAAGAGGTCCGGGAGCAGAGTGCCAGCTGAAGTGACCTTGAAAGTGTCCCGCCCAACGAGCCATGTTGTGTATCAGCGCACCCACGCTGCCTCTGATTGTCTCATTGACGCCTGGTTTTCTGGGACCAGTGGTGCGGATTACCTGGAAGAGCTTGCTGTATTTGCCTACTGCTCCTGCCTCCTCCATTTCTTGAGCCCGACTGGTCCACCAGGCTTCCTTGTCAGCACGTAGGCTCTACATTCGTTCACGTCTAATAGCCCGTCTGGACACATTGTGTTCAGAAAAAGCCGGGACATTTCTTTCGGATTCCGACAGATCCATTGACCTCTCGGATATCCAGTGACTGATGGGGTGACGATGGATAGTGCCACAAGCAGATGCTCCTGCGTCGTGCATGGCGGCCGAAATACTATTCCACTGAAGATCAGTGTCATTAGGACAAGACAGTGAAAGTTCGGTACGCAGTGCGTCTTGATAGGCTTGCCTGACCGAGGACAGACAATTACTCAGTTACCGATTGGAGGAGACGCTTGGTGCGCCTCCCGGCAAAATTCATGGAGAAATGACAGCACACCAAGGCATGATCAGAGCCGACGCAGGTACTCCAGTACGAGCGGCAATCCAGGATGAAACCATGCCATCTCTAACTTATGGCTATGTGATCAATTTGGGTCCATCTCTGGCCAGCTACAGGAGGACGCCAGATGGCACTTCGGCGCCTACTGTGTCTAAAAGCAGTGTTACTAAGTAACAACTGGTGCTCCGTACACAGTTGCAGCAGACGCTCACTGTTGGCAGCCCGTTAGGAGTTAAGCCCATAATTAGCACCCAGTTGAGCTTCTGAAGTGCCCAGATGCCCTAGTTGTGCGTTCATGTCCCCTGTAAGTACTATACTATCTGTGCTAGTAGCACTGCGTAGTAGGGCGTTCAGTTCGTGATAGAATGTGTCCTTGATAGCATTAGAACTGCAGTCGGTAGGAGCATTAACGGAAATCACACATAGACAGCGTTTTGTATTACTTCGTGAATCCACCTTAGCTGATGTCGTCAAACGGGCTGCACATAAACAGCTGTTCACCG